>CM031239.1:29514794-29938771 GCA_018340775.1 Taxus wallichiana var. yunnanensis | reverse complement strand
ATCCAATCCTCTTCATATTGGCCCCTTTTCAATTTTCGCTCATCATGATTGAGGAAAGCCTTACTACCATCTGTTGGGGCATCATCCTTTTTAGACACCCCTCACTTGGGAGTAAATTAAACCCATCCATCCATGAACACAAGCCACCCTAATTTACACTGGGTCACACCACATCTATCCCTCAATTTATTCCCCATATACTGGGAGAATATCTCATCATCACCCATATCCCCCATCTTATCCTATACTGCATCTCTTATCTTATCTATGTATCTCCCATCCCCCATCCCATCTAATCCTAACCTATCAACTCAATCCCTTTCATCCTACCCAAGCACACTTTGGGACTTATAGGAGAAATTCACATCCCACCTTACATCCTTTTCCATCCCCCCATGAGATATCCCAACCTGAATCCTTTCATCTTACCTATCTCAAATCTAAAAAATATAAACATCCAAAATTCCAAATCCAAAAATCCAAACTCTAAAAATCAAAAATCCAAACATCCAAAATCCAACATCAAAAAAATCAAAACATCTAACAATCGAAAAATCCAAACATTCAAAAATCTAAAATCTAAAAATCAGAACATCCAAAATCCAAAATCTAAAATCAAAATTGAACAAATCCATAAAGATCACAAAATAATACAAAAATGCAATGTGTGTGTTTTTACTTGTTTCTATTTGCTCGGTTGTCTGCATTTACATTTTGGCCAATGATATGAGGCTGATTTTGTTTATTTTTCTTTGCAGAGTCCAATGATATGAGGATCTTATTTTTGTCTTAATATGTCCAATGATATGAGAACAAGGGCATTTGGCAATTCAATCATCATGGTATTTATACCTTGGTGCATTTCGCTCTACACCACATATATAACAATTACTAATGATGATAACAGTTGGCACTTTATGGTATGCAAACCCCCTTTTATCATCATATTTTAGCCATATTGTCATCCACACCTAATCCTCATCATCATCTAATCCTCCCATACAATCAATCCTTTATCAATCAATCAATATCTACATCCAAATTTTATCATCTCACATCCAAAATCCTCACCAGTATTTGGGGCATCTTCTAATGTCTTTTCATCATCAATATCAATCTAAAAACCAATCCTTATTCTCTTATCCAAATATCCTCAATCATCTAATCAAATAAATCCTCAAATCTTACATCATTTAATCAAATCAATCCTCACATCTAACATCATCAAATCCAACATCCTCAAATTTTCAAATCCTACCCCCGACAGGTATCTTAACATCAAACATCTCAAAATCTAACATCCTCAATATTCACCCTTGTATATATTTTACTAGGAATCCTCACATCTAAATCCAAAATCTTCAAATCCAACATCCTCAAAATCCAAAATCCTATATCTTCACCCTTGTCATACATCATTGACTGGGGCATCCAATATCTTCAAATATTCTCTTCTATTTCCTATATTATCTTCTAATCTCTACTCTCATAATCTTATCCCCTCTCTCCTACCTACTCCTAAGTATTCTCCTCTAATCTTCTAATCCTCTAATCCTCTCCTCCTATCCTCAAATCCTCTCATCCTAATCCGTCATCCTCAAATCCTCAAATCCTCTCATCCTCATCCTCTGAATCCTCGAATATTTTCATCCTCTAATCCTATCTTATCTACTAACTCAGGGTGCATATCCTCTTTTCAAGTGGTTTACCCAACTCATTCCTTCCCGCATAACCCCTCGAGGGGGCATCATATCACCATCCTAACATCTTCTCTTCTTTTTCTTTGAATGGTAATTGCTACGTAATAACCATTCAAAGAGGGGAAAATTTAGACATCTAAAAGATCGGAATGATTAATTACGATTAATTTGTCCCGCGATAGATCGTTTCAAATCCATAAAATAATTAATCACAAGATTAATTATTATTATTAATCCATTTTATCATATTTACCCTTTATCATTTATCATTTTATCTTATCATTTCATCGTTAATCCTTTAAATCCATTATTATATCTCATTTTATCATTAATCACTTCAATTTCCTTATTATATCATATTAATCCTTCATTAACATTTTATAGGAATTTAATATTCCTACATCTCACCTACACACCCACTCTGACACACCCCTACACCTAGCCTTTCCATCAAAACCACATCCCTAATCATATTTATTTAACCTAGTCAAATCACATCCTCACACCTCTAAATCTAGACGCTTTTATTTCTAGAAGCCTCTCTAAACTTCCTCCATTTAAAAATACAAATACACCTCTCACCCTCTATTGAATATTATTTAAAATTTTAGAGTCTTCCATTCTATAATCCTCCAATAGTCACATGCATTCTCTCCACCCTATTAGGAAACAAGGGATAAAATATGCGGAATAATCCCTCACAAAATCGCAACATGAAACTAATATGCGAGAAAATATTACATATCTCAAATAAAATTATAGGAATAGAATAACATAACACAAAGAGACAAGATTTAACATGGTTCACCCAATTTGGGCTACGTCCACTAAGAATCACTTGCTTAGATTTTATTACAAGCCACCGCTCTCTCAATACAATACCTGTGATCTCGTTTGGAGCTATGCTAAAACTCTGCATGAATTCACACTGAATTCAAAACACATCTCGCAATGTTACATTATATCTACCATATGCATAAAACCATATAAGTAGACAATTGCTTAAGCAATTTTACAAAATCTGTGGGTATTAAAACCATGGGCCAAAAGCTCGTCCCATAAACCTATGGGTCGAAAATCCAACCCATATGAGAAAAAAATGTTTCACGGTATATCAAGCACGCTTTTAAGGCTGTGGAAATTTTTTTCTGGGGGTCAGTGCTTCCCGAACCTCAACAGTGAGACAACCGTGAAAAATGTACAAAGACTTTAGTGTACAATCTTCAACACTTTCTCATGTGAAAACATGTTCCACAACCTAACAATCACCCACTTGAGACTAGTTTCCTTTAACCAAGCTTCTCAACCCTTCACTAGTTTTCATGAAGACTAACCAAAGCTTAACACAACTTCCCGCTTTTTCCTTGTGACCACCTTGGTCATCATGTCTGCAAAGATTCTAACTATTATGAATCTTCTTCAGCTTCAACTTCTCTTCCTCCAAATTTTCTTGATGAAATGGTACCTTAACGTATGTGCTTCATCCTAGAGTGGAAAGCAGAGTTCTTAGGTGTATAGCACTTTGACTATCACTATGCAACTTTCCTTCATCCCGCTTATGCCCCAACTCCTCAAGAAATTGTTGTAACCAAATTATGTCTTTGCTTTCCTCAGGAAGCAACATACTCAGCCTATGTGGTTGACAAAGCCACCAACTTCTGTAGTCATGAAATCCAGCTTACTATTGTCCCACCTATAGTGTAAACATAACCTATCATGCTCCTCCTACTGTCTACATCTACAACCATATCTGAATCTACATAATCACACAAAGTGGTGTCTGATCCACTATAGCAAAAATGTCCCCATGGTCCCTCTTAAATACCGAAGGATCCACTTTATCGCTCGCGTTGATCTCTACCTAGATCACTCATAAATCTACTCACTACTCCCACTACATGGGAAATATTAGGCCTGGTGCACACCATGGCATACATCAAACTACAAAGTGCTGATGAGTAAGGTACCATGGACATCTAGTTTCTCTCCTACTGCCTTTGGGACACCGCTCCTTTGATAACTTGAAATGGCCTCCCAAAGGAGTCCCAACCAATTTAGCATCATGCATTTTAAACCTCTCCAAGACCTTCTTAATGTACTCTTCCTGAGATAAAGTCAACTTCCATTCCTTCCTATCCCGAAATATCCTCATACCAAGGATTTGTTTGGCTCCCCAAATCCTTCATAAAGCAAAGGATTCCCTTAGCTACTTCTTGAGTACTTTTTTTCTTACATGTTTTTACCTCGCAACCAACATATGTCATCCACATACAGATACAGGATAATATAGCTTAGCCATTCTCAAATTTCTTTGTATACACGCAATAGTCAAAATTACATCTAATATAACCTTGCTCCATCATGAACCTATCAAAGATGTGGAGCTTGTTTCAAGCCATACAAGCTCTTCTTCATTTTTCACACCATCTCCTCTTTACCTTTGACCTCATAGCTCTCTCATTCTACCGCATATATAGATCCTCCTCTAAATCACCATGGAGAAATGCACTCTTTACATCAAGCTACTTTAAGTGCAAGTCTTCTCGCTGCAAATATTCCAAGAATAGTTCTAATAGAATTCATTTTTACTGCAGGAGAAAAAAATCATCAAAATCCATACCTTTTTTTTGTGCAAACACCTTGACCACCAACCAGCCTTGTATATTTTCTTGCCTCCATCTTCCTATTTGACTCTAAACACCCACTTATTCTTCAGTAATGATATTTTTCTTCGAGTAGCTTCACCAAATCTCATGTTTGGTTCTCCATGAGAGCCTAATGCTCCTCATCCATGGCTTGCTCCCTTCTTCTTCGGCATCTACCTACATTGCTTCATCAAAGTTCTATGGCTTTCCACTATCATCAGTGAGTAATAAATAATAAAGATAAGGAGAAAACGCGTTTAGGTTCTCTTCTTACCCTAGAAGACCTCCCTCAATATAGGAGTTTTAGGTCTCATGAGAGAGGTTCTAAATGATTCATGTGTCACTTTCCCATCCGGAACATCCTCTCTGCTGTGCATATTCTTTCTTGGATTCTTCCTTGTTTTCCTATAATGCTTTACTTGTACATGAATTTATCATTAAATACCACATCCCTAGATCGAATTATTTTCTTATCCTTAATATTCCAACATTTATATCCAAATTCATCACCACCATAACCAATGAAAGTATATTTTTATGATTTAGCCTCTAGTTTGGTCCTATCATCCTTATCTATATGGACAAACACTTACATCCAAAGACTCTAAGAAATGAATAATCAATTTTCTTACCATAGAAAGCCTCCTCGTATGCCTCCTTCCAAAGCACTTGAGGTTCCTTTGTTTATCAAGTACATAGTTGTGCTCACCGCTTCTATCACAAAAAGAAAGAGGCAAATACATGTAACCTCATGCTCCAGCATGTTCCATTATTGTTATGTTCATCCTTTCTGACACCCCATTCTGTTGTGGAGTTCCCCTCCATTATTTGACCTAAGACATTTTATCTAAAGACCTGTTTCATTCTCTACCAAGGCTTTCCATTCAACAAAAGTGTCAAATACATTCGATTTGTTTCTAATAAAATAAACTCAAACTTTCCTTGTTACATCATCTATAAAAGTAACATAATAACTTGAACCCCAAGAGATGATACAGGCGAGCCCCCTTCACACATCAGAATGCACCAGCTCTAACTTACTCTTTCTTTTGTAGGTCCAACCTTGAGAAACCTTACTCTCTTCTATTTCCCATATATGCAGTCCTCACGTAACTCCAAACTTTCGTATATCTAGACAATCCTTCTTTATGATCTCCATGCCCTTATGGATCATGTGACCGAGCCTATAGTGCCACAATGTTATATCTACTTCTCGAAGCTACAAGATTATAAACATTAGTGATATAAGTGGTTAAATAAAATGTTCCAACCTTCTTACCTCTTGCCACCACAAGAGCACCCTTGTAACCTTCCAAGAGTCCGGGTCATTTGTAAATATCACAAAGACAACCATCACTTCCCAACTATCGCACTTCCGATATCAAATTTCATCTTAATCTAGGCACATGCCTCGACATCCTTTAATAGTCAATTATTACCATTCTACATATTAACTGAATGAACCTTTTCCAACTATGTTGCAAGGCTCTTCATCACCAAGAAAAACATGCCCAAAATCTTCTTGAACATAATCAACAAAATAATGCCTATGTGGAGTAGCATGGAAAGAAGCCCCCGAATCTAAAACCCAAGATTTAGTAATATTGTGCAAAGAAATAATCAAAGCATCCTGACATACATTACACGTTGCCACATTTTCTTCTTTGTTTTCTTCCGTTGTTTCTTCTTGTCCTAAAGCTCCCAACAAATTCTTCTTTCGTATGCCCAGACTTTCCACAAGTGCCAACATACTATCTTACTTTTTGATTTTGACCTTTCCCGATCCTTTGATTTGTCATGGCTTCCTCTATTCTTACATCTCCCTCTAGTTTCAAATGTCAAAGCATTCCTCAAGTAGAATATTCACCAGAGCTTTTTCTTCACATTTCCGCACTTAGAATCACCCCTACAACATCCTCAAACTTCAACTTTGAGTTAGTTGGAACCGAGTTTCTTACCGCCATTATCAAAGCTATTCTAATTCTCGGGTAAAGAGCATGTAACTAATAAAGCCCTAACTTCTTCATAAAATTCTATTATAACCAAAGCTAGCATATTTACAACCTTATTAAAATCATTTAAATTATCTGCTACTAAACCATTCTCAAACATCTTCATATTAAACAAATTTTTCATTAAAAATATTTTATTAGAGGCAGAGGGTTTTTCATACAACTTCCTAATGCGTCCATCAGCTTCTTTTGTAGTCTTTTCCTTTGAAACATTAAATAATATCAAGATGCAAGACACAACCAGATTTTCCCAAGTGCCTTCCTATCCAGCAAATCCCATTTTGCATCCATCATGCTCGAGGGTTTGTTCACCTTCTCAAACAATGGAATATAAAGATCCTTCTGATAAAGGTAATCTTCCATCTGCATCTTCCAAAGACTAGAATTTATGCCCATTGAATTTATCAACCCTTGATCTTCCATCATCTGACATAGCTCCCACTCAAGATAAAACTTTCCCTATGATTCAACACTTCAGCAAACCAAACTAGACTCTGATACCAATTGTTAGGAAATAAGGGATAAAATATGCAGAATAATCCCTCACATAATCGCAACAGTAGTGACTAATATGCAAAAAATTTTACAGATCTCAAATAAAATTGTAGAATAGAATAACACAACACAAAGAGATAGTATTTAACATGGTTCACCCAATTTGGGCTACATCCACTAAGAATCACTTGCTCAAATTTTATTACAAGCCACCGCTCTCTTAATACAATACCCAGATCTATTTGGAGCTATGCTCAACAAACTCTATAGAATTCACACCCAAATTCAAAACACATATGCAATGTTACATTATATCTACCATATGCATAAAACCATATAAGTAGACAATTGCTTAAGTAGTTTTACAAAACTGTGGGTATCAAAACCATGGGCCAAAACTGTCCCATAAACATATGGGTCAAAAATCCCTCCCATATGAAAAAAAATGTTTCCTGGTATATCAAGCATGTTTTAAGGCTGTGAAAAAAAAATTTCTCAAGGGGCTGCACTCCAAACCCCAACGAGACAACTGTGGAAAGTGTACATTACTCGAGTGTACAGGTCTTCAACACTTTCTCACATGAAAACAGGATCAAAACCTAACACACCCTTGATCCAAATCCAACTTGGCATAATCCTAGCCATTGAATCCTCCACCCATTAACTATAAATTGAACTCTCCTCCTCCATGAGAGCTAGCTTGAATAGCTTTAAATAAGTCACAAATTCATATCAAATCTCTACCATTTTTATCACTCAATCAATCCATCATCCATCTTTAATCCAATCCAATCATCCCATCCTTCATCTCTCATCAAGAAATCATCAAACAATCAAGGGGAGGTACTACCCAAGTGTCTCCAAAATCTGAAGCATCCAACAAGCAATCCAAGAGCGAATCCACCACATCAAAGGAGGAGTTGTGCAATCTTGTAGGTAAGTGTAGGTATTATATTCTCCTTCCTTTCCATCTTTCTCTATCTGAGGTAGCAATTAGAAGTGTTAGTTTAGGAATTAGTTTGGTTAATTTCTTAGTTTGCATTTGCATACTAACACCTCTTTTTTATCTACAATGATAAATCCATATAATAGAGGGGATCCCCCTATAGCTATAGATCTATATGGCGAGGGAAGCTATGTCCATAGGACCCTCTATATAGATAGGATCTATAGGTGATCAATATGAGATCGCCTCACATGCATATATATATATATATATATATATATATATATATATATATATATATATATATATATATATATATATATATATATATATATATATATATATATATATATATATTACCAAATTAAATATTACAATACATATTATGAATTTGTGAGATTTATGAAAATTAATATCAACAAAAATAGAAACTTTAGAATTAAAATAATAATAAGAATCCTAATATCTTATTAATAAAATAAAAAAACATTTTAATAGCTCGTTTATAAAGTAGAAACATCTATTAGTTTTGATTTTGAATTAGTTTAATTTGATTTGGTTGTCTTTGATTTTTCTTTGTTTGATTTCTTACAAATATAGATTAAATGATAAACATTAGAATTGAGATTTTGAAAGACAAGTGAAACTTGAAGGTTGAACATGGAGATGTGAAAGTTGGAAGTTGGAAGTCATTTTCCACAAAATTGCAAGCTTGCACTAGTAAGTCATTTCTTGTAATTTTTGCAATATTTTTGTTTTTTAACTATAATTTGATATAACACTTTAATTCTTTCACAAAATTTAATGGTGTTTATGGATCCTTCATTTGATTATTGAAGATGCAATTGATTAGTGTAAAATCAATATTTATGAAAAATAATTGTATCTCTGATAAACTATGAAATTGATTAATGTACATGTTGTCGTGTTAAATGTATAACATGCAAAATTGAAAACTTTGGCCATGACAACCAAGCCCACACTTGAAAATTCACTCTTCCGATCACTGTAAACATTTCCTCAAGCCAATTTGTCCTCATTTTCATCCTCATTTTATCCTAGAGGAACGTGCTAACAACATTTTCAAGTGTTTTTCATGTGCAGGGATGTACTCTTAAGGTGATGGAAAAGATCACCTGAGATTTAAGGAAATGACATTTTTGGCTATTTTACAACTAGTGGACATCCTTCGGAAGCCTACAAGGGAAGATTCAAATCATATGAGAGTGGTACTATATAATAATGAAGTCATCCAAGGTATTTTAGGGAAAATTGGTGGAGGAAATTGATGTCGAGAACAACTTGGGTAAAACAGGGTCATTTTGGTACTATAGTGATCAAGACTCCACATGAAAACAATTTTTGATGATCAATGGTTTGCATACATTTTTCAAGTCATGGAAAAAACACTTCATTATTTTATTCCTTTTTCCCCTCTTGCTAAGTGTTTCCATTTTAAATGTCTAGCATGCAAAATTGAAAATTTCGCCATAACAGACTATCCTCTCTCGGTCACTATGAACCCTTCCTCTAGCTAGCATGTCCTCAGTTTCACCCTCACTCTAGCTCATAGGAATGTGCTAACAATATTTCCAAGTGTGTTTAATGTGTATGGATGAATTCCTAAGGTGATTGAAGAATTCACTGAGTTTTAAGGAGAAACAACTTTCTTTAGAGGCCTAGAAAGGGCCATTTTTGGCCATTTTCAAATCGTAAACATCCTTCAAAAGCCTATAGGGAAGGCTCAAACCATCTAGGATTCACGTATAATAAAAAATGAAGTCTTCCAAGGTAGTTTATGGAATTTTGTGTTGAAAAAATTGAATTCAAGAATAACTTGTGCAAGATCAAGTGATTTTAGGCACAGGGAATGAAATCTCTAATGGTGAAATCTAACTTGTCCGGATGATTATGGGAGTTACGAAAGTATTTGGGAACTAAAAAATTATCAACGAAATATCAATTTTTCTCCAAGATATAAAATTATTTTGTGATAATCGAGAATATTGCAGCTACCCCTTCGATTCACGTTTGGAATAGGCCCTAAAAAAATTCAAGCATAATTGTCTTATTATAATTGCTATAATGATCTCAACAGGTGATTTAGAGTCAAAATCATATAAGGTTTGACCCCAAAACACCCTTCCATGCTCCCAGGGAAAAAAAAGCACACCCGGTGTCCCAATTTGGACTTAGCGGTGACATTAGCTTCCTAAAATGGCATGAGCAGAGATTTGAGCATGCTTGTCCCCTAGGTGTAAAGGGGACACCAAAGTTTTATCCCCTATTGATTTTGAATTTTTTCACTTAAAAAGTTAACTTGAGGTGTTAGGATGGGTGTGTGAGTGATTCAAGTTATCATGCCCACTTTTCATGATAACCTGACCCCTTGGTGCACTTCTGAGCTTGTTGTGTCCCCTTTTCTTGTCCCTAAGGTGAAAATGGGACACAAAATTGTGCTCCCCCCTCTCATCTAGCTCTCGGATATCAAAATCCATTTTAAGCCCATAGAATCCATTTCTTAACCCCTGCATCTCATTCACACTTAACAAGGGGTTGCCACTTGTCACCATCTGGTGCAAAGTGACCTTGGGTATCCCTTGTGTTCCCTTTATCCCTCTTTCATTGGTGTAACTCAAGCTCTAAACCTGCTTAACCTAGGTTAATCATGGTGGGTTCGATGTGAGTTTAAATGCAAAAGAATGAGTAAATCCAAACACTTAGCAAATTTTTGACATCATTCTCACTAAACCTCAGCACGCCACTTATTACCACCTGGTGTAAAGCACTCTTTAGTGTTCCTTATTTCCCCTTTTTCCCTCTTACATTGGTGTAACTCCACATTAATCATCCACCAAATATAGTTAAGTTGTTCGGTCAAAGGTGAGTTCAAATTTGCAAAACAAAATGACTAATTGTCATCACCTCTCATACTTACCCATTTTTTATCATTCAAAATGTTTTTTTTCATCCCAACCTCAATTTCTACACATGTTGTTTGTTTGTCCCAGAACATCAAACTCCCAAAATTGAAAAATGTTCGTAACTCAATAATTGTGCACCCAATTTCCATCAAACTATGTCAGTACCTTCCTCTCAAAAATTCCCTCAAGCTGGTTATAAGATCATTTCCATTAATGTTCTATGTAATTTTAGCATCCATATGAAAATTACAGCTTGGAAAGTTTCCTTTTTAGATCTACGGAGTTCTAGCAGAATAAAAACCTCAAAAATTGGAGTTGAAGGTCCTCAAGAAAAACCCAAAATTTTGAGATCAATTTCACTGCAATCTGACATGTAGGATACCTCCATTCAAAAATAACATGTGTGCAAGGCTCTACATGTCCAAATATAGTAATTTTCTTAAAAACAAAAATTCGCAACACCTGTGATACTCCAAACAAGTAAAAACTATTAGAAGGTGAAAATTGTGAAAACTTACTAAAAATAGAAAGCCATGTAATTGAAATCAAGTCACTTGTGTCAAATCACATTCCACATATCTCACTAATTTTTTCCACAATTGTAAGGTCATGAATTTTTCTTATGGTTCCAACTAGAGAGAATGTCCTTGCAAGCTCCTAGAACATCAATCTCAAGGTGAATTATGTATGGCACACTTTGATGCAATGATCCATAAACTGGTAGTATTTTTATCTCCCCCAACGGATCCTTATAGGATATTTAATTTTAATGTTGATTTTAACCCCAAAAATAAAATCAACTCAAATAAAAATTCAATGCAAGAAATAATGAAACTGCACAAAAGTTGTAAATGGAGTTCATGATTGCCTACATCCCTGGGTTTGTTAATTGTGAACCGATTCATTATAAAGTTCTGATTGTAAGAATAATAACTTACAATATTATAATAAATGTTCCATTCCACCATGAACCTGGTGCCAATCAGTCCAACAAAACCCAAATTGGTCTTGGAACCTTTCTCAGTGTCCTAACACAACTTCCTAGCTTCACACCTCATGTAGAATTCCCCTCTATTGTTCAGCCTCCAAATTCTACACAGAGCTAATTCGGATAGTGTTAGTTTTCAAAATCACCCTCCTATAGACTTCCCCTCTGTTGTAGGACCTCCAGTCTCTACACAGAGCTAAGTCATATCTAGTGTCATCGACGAGCTCAACAATAAGATTCTCCTTTGTTACCTCTAAGCAACACGAGCTTGGATGGATAATATCCAACATAAAGAATCAAATCTCTGTAATGCTTCTCCAATGCTTGATAACCTCCTTCGGCTCCAGTTTTGAGCTCCAAAATAGCATACGAGAATACTAGGCTTAAAAATAGCCTTTATAATTGATGATGAGTTAAATAATAATTAACTCATAAATATGTATGCCTTAAATAAGGTCTTCTACGCCTTAATATTATTCTTAAGGCTTCCTCACTCTTCACTCTAAGCTTTAGAAATTAGCTTGAGTGAATGACCTCGACCCCTTAATATAATACGGGTGGGCCCCGAAAATAATGTTTAAATTCCCTATTTTCCAACTCACCTCACACCCATCGAGCTAGGTGAGTTAGTTAGCGCGTCCAAGTTGTGAGGGGAGTTTGAGGGCTTGAATCCCTCTCTGGCCATTTGGACTTCATCGCTTGTTGTGAATTCGGTGAGTTGTCACGCCTTGGCCCGTTGTTTTGTCGACACGTCGACCATTATACGCGCCTACAACGTTGCCAATCTACTCACCTGAGTTTTCATGTTTTCTCTTCCCTCCAAGATTTCACCACTTCACATTGGTCATTAAGTTGTTGCTACCATGTTGTCATCACCAACACGCCCACCAACTCGCCTTCGAGATACTTTCCACTTCCACCAGGATGTTTTCCTTTTCTAGGTGGGTTTATCCCACATGTGGTGAGCGGTTATATCCTTTAGGATTTTTAAAGATTTTCCTTGACTATCTAGCTCGTGGCTTGGGCCACGTTGAACATTCACCATTTACCTCACCCCCGCCATTGGGCTCTCTCGGTTGTTGATTGCCTGGCTTAGTGGTAACTCACCCATTAGCTCACCAATAACTCACTCACCATATTTGTAGCTCGATAAACTCACCCATCAACTCGGTTTGTGAGGCTCAATCTCTGTCGATCGGCTCGATGAGCTACTTGGAATTCTATGGCGATTGGGTCCCCTTTTCAAACAAGAGTGGATCCCCCTTTATTGTAAACCCTTTTATCGGCCGTTGAAAACTAGCGGTGAAAACATGACCCATATTTTTATCTATGATGTTACGATGACCCGTTTGTTACTTTTTCCAACGTGTCCACCATTCATTTGTGTCACCAATGCTCTGTCTTCGTTCTATAAACTCCTATTCTTGTGCAAACCGTATCTAGAGCATACGATTAGTGTCGATTTTGGTGTTCTATATACCGTCAAAAATATCTTGACTGATATTTTGTAAGGCGGGTTATGGGATATCTTGGAAACTTCTAATGCCCAATTTTGACCTTTGGATCATGCAAGAAGTTATATGATTCAACTCATCCTAACTATCATGAATGGATTCATCATGGTTGAATTCATCCAAGAAGGAGATGTCTTCATCACTAAGGTGAATTAGGAAGCTCCCGGAACAACTATACATAATCTTTGGACCAAGATTATACAATCTCCAGATAAAATACACAGGGAATGTCCGGAAAACAATCTTGATGGATTCTTTCAACCTATGCAAACATGAATTGAGCCTCCAAAGTGAATAACAATGATGTTCTGCATCATATCCACTGCTCCCAATGTGCCTCAACCCAAGACCATCATGTTTACAGGATCAAGAAGTCATCACAGGTCCACTCGGTGCAAATCTCACAAAAAAATTAAACAAGGTTATTTAACATTTTTGAGTGTTATTGCATCTCATGAAGAAAGAGATTGAAACCATAATGTTTCTATCGAATAAGAGGTCAAAGGCACACATTTTCCTTTAACGAGTAATTATTATATCTTGAGAAGGACCTATTTCAATGAGGAGCATATGAAAATAAGGTTTTTAAGCATCCTCGTAGTTGATTCCATTCAAAAAGGTGACATATTTTTCAAGAGATGAATTTTGAAGCCAAGGAGAGTGAGGTGATGATCTTCATGTTTTGACTCTGACCTTGTGTTCAAAAGGATTACCATGTTTGCAAGAATGGGAAATCATCTCAATTTCATATGTTGTAATTCACTTAGTAGTTGTAGACACAAAATCACACACTTTTGGTAATTATCTATTCTTGGTTGCATCTTTCTGCTATTCATATGATTCCTAAGTAAGAAAAGTACTAACTAACCCATGTCTTTGTGTAGACACCTAAAATTGGTTACCCAATTTAGTGTCCCTTCTCATCCGTTTACTTGCCTAGGTAACCTAGGGCACGTTTACATCACCAACTATCCCCTTGGGATAGTTTTCCAATTTGTGATTTAATCACCTACTCTAAATTTAATTCATCCCATCACATCTTACCCATGAGTAATTAAGTATTAAATATTTAATTACGCTTCTTCCCATGCATCTTAATCACTTATCCACCCCAAATTTATTCTACCCATGTATCACATCTATTTTTAATCTTCCCTAAGCGGGATATTTTCCCGTAGTCGGGATGAGTCTTATTTTTCTCGAATCGATCATTTTTAGCCATCTCGGGAGTCTTCTCATGATCGGCGCCGACCATATATATGGTCGGCGCCGATTTTCTAGGAGCGGCGCCGATTATAAAAGCAAGTCCAGAACTCAGTTCTAAGGGCGGAAAAATCGAACCGAAAGAGATCGGAGCAAGAGCGAACAAGCGAAAAAAGGAGCACTTGCACACGAACAGAGAGAGAGAGATACAGTCTGAGAGATCTTCAGCATCAAGTGTATCAAATTAGGGCAGATCCTGTCCGAATCAATCCTGAGAGGAACACCAGTTACTGCGTCATCTCGTCATATCGCATCGCACCACCATCTATCATCTGGTGACTCTGTTCCGGTGTCTCTTCCCACTTCGGCTCATCCAATGAGACCACATTCGTCTTCTAATTCCCGAATCTTATCGCACATCCACCCCGTCACCGATCGATCCGCGCCTCGATCGGCGCCGATTCAGCCTGATCGGCGCCGATCGGTCTCCCATCGGCGCCGACCGAGTG
Source organism: Taxus wallichiana var. yunnanensis (assembly GCA_018340775.1). Lineage (NCBI taxonomy): Eukaryota > Viridiplantae > Streptophyta > Pinopsida > Cupressales > Taxaceae > Taxus > Taxus wallichiana. The sequence goes on along the minus strand of CM031239.1, from coordinate 29,923,835 downwards.
TCGATCGCGCCGATTTTAAAAAGCGACGCCCGATTTTCTCTGCCAGATAGGTAAAGGATACGGGTAACACAAATCCAGCGTTTATTTCATAGTTCCTGTTTTCTGTCTTTCGTCATCTGCTGTTTAGATTCTGTCTTATTACTGCAATCAGAAAATCTAGTCTTTATTTACATCTTTTATCATGTATGCTTCCTTTCTTTATTGAAAACGTGGATGACATCCGCCGGGAAGCTTATCGCTTCTCGGACCCGCTTCTCGGGCGGCAAATTCCACTAAAATATCTTTTAACGTGGTCTTTTTCTGTCAAGCATCGGTGTTTTACAGGTTATTCGGATCTATTGTGCGAATTGCTTGTGTGCGCCCGTCTTATCTACATTGGCTTCCTCATCCATCTACATCTTCATCAGGTATCAATTTCATTGGAGTTTTTCAGGGTTTTTGTGTTTAGTTTGGTACATTAACTTGGACAGGTAACAAGCACGAAATTCTTGATCTACATTCTGGCACGCCCGGTGGGACCGAACCAAAGTCCTTTATTGGTAAGTCCATTTCTTTTCTAGTTTTGAACTTTGTTCCTTTTCTTCACTGATTTCTATCAGTCCTATTTGAGCATTTCTGTTCATCATTTCAATCTTGCTTTTTAGGCGAAATCTTTATCTTGAAAATTTCTTATTTCCTTTAAATAGAAATTTTTTGTTTCGCCATTATCTGGATGTATCTTTCCGGATCTTGTTTGTTGTTTGCTTGATCCTTTCTTGCGGAGCACTTTGCTTGTTCGTGGGATTGTTCGAGGGGAAGAGCTCAACAACGCGCTTTTTGAAGTCCACACACCTTGGAGAGCTAAAACTACAGGTATTCCTCTTTTTCGGTGTTTTCTCCTTTTTAGGTTTTCTTTGTTGGTTGTTTATCACATCCAAACACTTCAGTTTTTGGTGCTTAAAAAGAACCTAATCGCATTTGGGAAAGAACTTGTTTGAATTGTCTTCATCGAAATCAAACATTTCGTTTTAAGTGCTTAAAAAGAACCCTTTCTTTTTCATTGCTGCATGCTTTGTCATCTAGTGTTAATTAGGTTGGAAAATTGATCAAAATCGGTAGTGACACTATTTGATTTTTTATTTTTCACCCTTGCACACAAAGCCAAAATCACTAGGTATAAAGCATCTAAACAAAACTCCTTCCCTGGCCTCGCCTACTTGGAAGTGATATCCAAGAGGAAGAGCCTACGCGGTACTCGGCCGCTATAAATTCACGAAAGATTTTGGTATATATTGGCAAAGCACCCGACTCCCTTATCGCAGCGGTGTGTGAAGTGCGGGGTAGGCCCTATATCAAGCCACGTCTGGTCTTTTCTTGAAGTGCCTTCGACTCCTCACCAAACATTACCCAAACCATCCCTAGTTTGGCTATACGAGTAGTTCTGTTCTAAAAGCCTTCCCTAACATTTTCATTTCTTAAAAGCATCAAAATTTAAAGGAGATAATCACTTGCGCTGCTTGAACTATTTGTGCATTAGTTAAGACAATCTTCTTTCTTGCTTGTTTATGACGGCTATCACCCGTTCACAATCTAGGAAAATGGCCCAACAGGTTCCTTCTTCCTCCGAAATCACCACCAGCGTGGATGTTTCGGCACCCCTCCAATCTTCCTCGGGACCACTGTTAGTGGGTTCCCCCTCATGGTCGTATAATCCTTTCCATCAAGCCAAAACAATCCCATCACGTCCGGCTTCTCCTAGTCCATCAGAAATATCTTCTGACTCAGAGTCTATTCCTCGCGGGGATCCTGAATTTCAGGCTCTCCTTGATCGCAATCCGGTAGCCCTCATGGACTATCTAGTACACAAGTCGATCCAAATATCTGACCAAGACCCACCAATCCGACAAGTGTACAATTATCCTCGCGGATCATCCCAGGCCTCTTTAGAGCAGTTTGCACCATCTCTCTTGCCTCGAGCCACGGAGAAGGGTGAGGCCCCTATGCCTCCCTTTTCTCTTCCACCTACCATGTCGACTAATTCTCAATTAGTCTTACCTATCCCTAACACTGCAGCTACCTCGACTATTCCACAACCCATTTCTGAGAGGTCTTACCGCTTCGCTATAGTAAATTAAATCCCGCACATCCGCACATTGCCGTCGATTCGTCTATGCCCTCTATCGTTTCTCAAGGTCAATACCTCTTCATGAGCCAACCCCTCAGAATAGGCAGTTGGCTCCTACTTCTCGTCCTCTAGGGGGTCTTTCTTCCAATATTCCAGCTACTGTGACATTCGCCCATCCTCTAGTATCGGCACCCTTGATACCTAATTCAGCAATAGAAGGCCCCTTTCAGGTCTTGTTCCCCAACATGACCAATCCAACCAACACTCATATTCCTCAATCTATCCCGATCCAATCAACCAACATAGGAGTCCACCAATCACAGGCTCCATCCGTCACCCAACCTTTATTTGCTCAACCACTTATTATCTCGCAGCCTGCCTATACGCAAGCTGCCTCACAGCAAATACCCCACCCGGTGTCACCCAGAACACCTGGTTATTCCTCTTATCATCCTATCCAACAACAGATGAATCCCCCATCGACACCTCAACAACACCCACTACTTGCTTCTCATATAGGACAAACCAATGTACCTCCTCCCCAATCGGATGTGGTTCAATTTCTCTTCAAGAAAATTGCAGACTTGGAAGCCTCCACAAAAGGAGCCCGCCCTTCATACTCCTTTGAAGAAGTATGCAATGAACCCATTCATCCTTCGGTGGCTTTTAAGCCTTATCCTCCCCAATGGGAACTTCCCAAATTCTCAAAATTTCATAGTCGGGAAGACCCCCAACAACATCTGCGAGCATTCAAACATGCTTGCTACCTCATTGTCCAAGATCAGGAGCTCATGCTCCATTACCTTTCCTATGTCTCTGCGGGTCCCGCTTTGGACTGAAGTCAATAATATTCTCAACATTCATTATTTTCTTTCTCTCGAATTGGCCCAAATGTTTGTTGAGAACTTCTCAATAAATATTGCCCATAAGATCTCAATCACGAGATCTTTACAACATTCGCCAATTTGACGATGAGTCTATTGCGTAGACTTTGTCGCTCGTTGGAGAGGGATAATCAACCAATTGTCCTTCTCTCTTCCTCAATCACAACAGATCGAGCTGTTCACCCGATCTTGCGCTTTAGTCACATTTCTTCCACGTTAAGAATCCAAACTTTCCACACCTTGAAGAAGCCTTCACAATACGCATGAGCTCGAATCTCGTGCCATTGAACAAGGAAAACTAAAACTTCGCTCCAAATCTAAACCCGATTTCTCTCGGTTCACCAAACCAAATTCTTTTCCTCCTAAAGATAAGAATCAAGGGTCCACCAATGCTATCGTATTAAAAACATCCAGAACCGATAGTACTCCTAATCAACCACCACGAAGAGATTCTTCATCTTCTCGGAAAGGGGCTTCATCATCTCGATCCTTCGCTCCATTGGGGGAATCATATGCCTCCATCTTAGGAAAAATGTTGGAAGTTCGCATGATCGAACTTCCACCCATTAGAGATATTGATGAAAGTCGAGAACGTCCTTTGTGGTACAGAGAAAACGATTTTTGCCACTATCATAGAACCAAGGGTCATGACATCGAACGATGTCAGACTTTCAAAAATCTTGTCCAAAAATTCATTGATAAAGGCGAGCTTATTCTGGATAACCCAAATGCTCCCCCAAATCAAGCGCTGGACGTTTTCAAACAACCCTTCCCCAATCATGCCCCAAATCATAATTCTTCAGAATCTCAAAAACCAAACACCCACACTATCAACTTCATTTCTACTGAAGAATCCGCTTCTGAAACCACATCATCTACAAACGCAGCAATCGAATCAGAACCCTCTTCCACTTCACCAATCACTGGAATTCCTCCATCCTCAGATAACCCATCTTTGGATATTCCTACATTGCTAAACACGGAGTCATCTCTCTCCGCTCCTTTGTCCGATCTCCCATCCATACCCGAGACAGTGTCTTCCTCATCTGTCTCATCATCAGACATCCTTTCAATGCTCGAGGCAATTACATCCCTTCGAGTTTCCACTTCAGACACATCTACTTCTGTTGCTCCCATTCCGGCTACAACTATGCCCTTGATAAACATCCCTATAATCGTGCCGACTTCGGCGGAAGTGTCCTCAACTTTGACTCTTCCTATCTCTTTTCCTATAGTAGTTCCACCCATGATCACTACACCAAAAGTGGTCCCTTCGCAAGGAACTTCTTCATCACTTACTTCTTCCATCACTAATACTACTTCACCTATTCAGGAAAAATCAAAAGAAGTAACACCAACACCTGCACACTCGATTCCTCAACCTAAACCGCGACAACCAAAATCTAACATTATACCATCAATATCTCCCCATTTGCTTCCTCCAAAAAGGTTACAATCACCTTATGACGTTGAAGTTGTCACCATCCCTGAAAAGGGGAAGCCCATATTTCGGACCATCAAAACTCTCGGTGTTCTTCCACAAAAATCTCTCTCCACGCCTCATAAACGATTAGATTTGCCCGCTGAGAAGGCATCTTCTTCTACACACCTATCAAAGTCATCATCTTCTTCTTCATCAACATCCCTAAAAGTAGACTTACCTACCAAAAAGATGCCACTTCTTCTATCAAAATCCTCATCTTTGTTACCAAAAATCAAGTCACCCTATCTTCCTCCAATTTCACCTACTTTGGGGGCTTCTTCCTCTTCTAAACCGACATCATCTAAGTCATCAGTAAATTCAACCAAGCAACCCCCTTTGTCTCCAAAAACCGCAAAAATTATCGCATCTCCATCCTCCTCAAAATCTATTTTAGGGGCTCCTCCTCCACCAAAGTCAATCATGTCTCATTTACTCCCATCCCAAGCACCCAAGACTGCTCCTCCAAATGTCCAAACAAACAAGAGGATCCCTAAAGAGACCGTTAAACCTAACATGCAAGTTCTTTTACCCCGGCAGTCGGTTAAGGTAAAAGAACCATCTCCATTATCTCTATCCTCATCTTCGTCTACCGGATTCTACACCGAAATCCTTCATCAACTTATCCAATCTTCAGCCATAACCCTTCCTCCGATTAAGCCTTATAACCCCAAAGGAGTGAAACCTACCTGGTTTAACTCTGATCTGATTTGTGCTTACCACCGTACTCCAGGTCATGACACTGAAGGATGTAAAGCTCTTCAAGCCGTTGTCAAGAACCTTCTGGAAGAAAGTGACCTCTTGTTGGAGGAGGAACAAGTACCTCCTGTTACCCTAGCCTCATCCGAACCTCAACCATCCATTCAGACCTCTAGTGGTTCCACTCCACTTGATCTCCCTCCTTCCCAAATTGACACAATCCATATCGCCACTAGAACCCAACATTATCATAACCCATCTTCATCTCCAACATCTAGACCACGGGTTGTCATTTCTGCAGCCCCTGAAGGCGTGTCTCCTTCCTCATCAGCCCCACGACCCAAGGTCTCCATTCGTGCTGCACCTCGGACTCAAGTTCCCGTATCCGTTGAGGAGAGTGTCATGAAGCAACTCACCCAAGCTCCGGTCAAAATGTCTCTTTTTGACCTCATCCAATCCTCTCCACAACATCGCCAGGCTCTAATCGATAATCTGCGTCGCATCGCAGTAAATTCCGATGAGCCCCAGCCCTTCGAGTGGGTTGTTGGATTGAATGGTCCATCGACCGCCATTTCTTTTGAGGATTCAGAAATTCCTCATCTTTCTTCAGAGGATTTGGAGGCTCCTCTCTTCATCACAGTCCAAGTCAATAACACTGCCTTAAAACGTGTTATGATCGATAGTGGAGCTGCTCTCAACGTCATCTCTTCCCACACATTCGAACAACTTAAGTTACCTAAGAATGTGGTGTCACCTCCGCCTTTCGCCCTTCGATCATTTAACGATCAGCTAGCAGTCACTCTAGGAACTGTGGTCTTACCCATCCGAGTAGGTAAAAAGCTGCTCCATGAACTCTTCTATATTGTCGAAGGAAAATTCCACTATAACATGATCCTTGGACGCTCCTGGGTTCGCGCAATGCATTGTGTCCCATCCACCCTCCATCGATGCCTAAAATATCAATATGAGGGCAAAATCTACACCCATCCAGGAGATCCTTTTCCTTCTGCGCAATGCGACATGACCACAAGGTCTGCCCCTTTAAAAGAAAATGCATCTTCTCCAGATGGGGCTTCATCTTCTTCCATACCTGCAACCAAACTACCAGATTTGCGAAATCTGGAAGAGACATTGCAGCGTTTCTCACTAGGAGAGCTTCCTCTCTTTTCTTTCGATGCCCATCTCAAACCTAATGAGTATGGTAGACCCGACAAGCAACCTGAATATCAATCAGGTCTCGGTCGCATCGTTACCATTGGTTTGCCCAATCAACAGACCAATTTCATCTACGGTGGTCTTGATACACCTCATTATTGTCCGGATTCTCCTCCTAGAGCCAAACCTTACCTAACAGGGTTTGATTATCTACAGAATCCCACGTTTGCAAAAACTTATCTATATCGATGCGCGTGGAAAGGTTTTGGCCTTGGAAAATATGAACAAGGTATACATGACCTCAAATCCATTCCTACTCTCATGCCACACCAAAAGTTTGGTTTGGGATTTAAACCCATTTCAAAAGCCACTGTCACTATTCTTGATGAGCCTCTTCCTACTGAAGAACCATCTTCCCCCACCAAATCCGAAGCATCACTTGATGTGGACGATGACATTTCCATCCCACCTAACTTTTTTTTTTGATCAATACCATTTCCTTGGGACCTTTAGTCTATGAGACTAACAATCGGTCTGCTTCTATACCATTAATCTTCCCTGAGATAGTTGGAGACGACTCTCCTACTATCAACACTATCCACTGTGCGGATGACGACTCTGTCCTCACCTATCTAGGGGCAGAGGATTCATATCTTCCCAAAACCATTCCTTCTGACACGTCTACCCTTCTCAACGAAGCCACTATTGACCTTAATATAGGGACTTCTGAAGACCCTCGCATCATTAAGGTCGGCCAATCCCTTAATCCACAGGAATTAGGGGACTTTACCGCTTTTCTTTCCAAAAATCGTCAAGCCTTTGCTTGGTCATATGAAGATATGCCAGGGCTCGATCCCGATATTGTGGTCCACAATATCGTTACCCTTCCCAACATCAAACCAGTCAAGCAAAAATTGCGTAAAATGCACCCTAGAGTAGCCCTTCTTGTTAAAGAAGAATTACAGCGCTTGCTCTCGGCTAACTTCATCCAACCCATCGATTATCCGCAATGGGTGTCCAATGTAGTACCAGTAACTAAGGCTACTGGGAAGATTCGAATTTGTACCGACTTCCGGGATCTTAATCTGGCCTGTCCAAAGGATGATTTTCCTCTTCCTAATATCGACCAACTCGTAGATTTAACTGCGGGTCATGAAATGCTTTCTCTTATGGATGGTTTCTCTGGATATAATCAAATCCTCATCGCACCAGAAGACCAGCATAAGACTTCCTTCATAACTCCTTGGGGGACCTTTTGCTATCGTGTCATGCCCTTCGGTCTTAAGAACGCCGGAGCAACTTATCAACGAGCAATGACCTACATCTTCCATGATCTTTTACACAAAACTGTAGAGGATTACGTTGACGATCTCCTCGGCAAATCCAAACGTCGTCAGGAGCATCTTTTCATCCTTGCACCTCTCTTTGAGAGGCTTATCCGCTTTTGTCTTCGTCTAAATCCATCTAAATGCGTGTTTGGCGTCCTCACTGGTAAACTTTTAGGGTTTATCATTTCCATCAGGGGTATTGAAGTGGACCCCGCAAAAATAAAAGCCATCCTTGAGATGCCTCCCCCGTCTAACTTAAAGCAACTCCGCAGTCTCCAAGGACGTCTTCAATCAGTGCGTCGTTTTATCTCCCAATTGTCGGACCGTTGTCAACCTTTTCACCATCTTCTCCGTAAGAATGTTCATTTCAAATGGGATGAGCATTGCCAAAAGGCCTTTGATGATCTCAAAGCTTATCTTCTTTCTCCACCCGTGCTTACACCTCCACGCGAGGGGGAGCCTTTCTATCTTTATATCTCTGTGACTGACCATGCTCTGGGAGCCATGATTTCGCATCGGGACACTTGTGGTAAAGAACAAGCTGTCTATTACATCAGTCGCACCCTCCATGAGTATGAGACACGTTACTCCGGGGCTGAAAAACTATGTTGCGCTCTCTTCTTTGCAACTTCTAAGCTTCGTCATTATCTTCTTAATCACAAAACTTACATCGTCACAAATGTCAATCCCCTCAAGACAATTCATGCAAAGCCTTATCACAATGATCGCATCACTCGTTGGCTTATGCTCATGACAGAATTTGACCTCGAGTTTATCCCGCAAAAGGCTATCAAGGGTCAGGTTATTGCAGATCAACTAGCTAGTGCTCCTCTTCCGGACACTCAAGACCCCCTTGCTCAATTCCCCGATGAATTTATTCAACAAATCGATTTTGGTCTATCTCCATTTAAAGTAAAGCTCTTCTTTGATGGATCCAAATGCCAGCAAGGGGGAGGTGCGGGTTTCGTGATGATTCCTCCTTGGGGTACGCCTATCCCAGTCGCACACAAATTGAACTTTGAGTGCACCAATAATATGGCTGAGTACGAAGCTCTTGTCTTAGGACTTCAAAATGCCATTAATCTCGGCGCTCGTCATATTGACATCTTTGGTGATTCTGAACTCATCGTTAATCAGGTCACGGGTGTCTATCAATGCAAGAATGATATCCTTCAAAAATATCGCGACATTGTTCTTGCCCAACTCCAATCTTTCGATAAGTTCACCATCCAATCCATTCCTCGTACTGCAAATCGATTCGCGGATACCATGGCCTCATTAGCATCCCTTATCCCGCCTTTTACTGAAGACTCGCGTCTTTATGTGGCTGTGCAACGATTAGATCAACCATCTTATCTTCAACAGCTAACTTCGATCAATGCTGTCACAACCCATACTCAGGATGAGTGGTATCAACAGATAGTTGATTATCTATCTCATTCGGTGCTTCCTCCAGATCTGACTTCCAATGGTAGAAGGTCTTTTGTCCAACGCGCTAATCGCTATTCTATCCTAGGCGGGATTCTTTACAAACGCGGCTTTGATGGTATTTTGCTTCGATGCCTCAAAACCCATGAATCATCTAAAGCTATTCAGGAGGTCCATGACGGTATCTGTGGTGGACATTTTAGTGGTTTAGCTGTGGCTAAGCGCATCTTACGTTTGGGATATTATTGGCCTTCTCTTAATCAAGATTGTTGTGAATACACTAAGAAATGCGTCAAGTGTCAGCAACATTCCAATCTCACGCACGTCCCTAGTCAGGCTTTGCAACCTGCGGCGGATTTGTGGCCTTTTTCACAATGGGGCCTTGATCTTATTGGTCTCATCAATCCCCGTTCTTCACAGCGTCATCATTCTATCATTACTGCCACTGAGTACTTTACTAAGTGGGTAGAAGCTATCCCTCTTTCTTCAACAAAGGCTAAACCCATAGTTGATTTTGTCTATCAACACATCATTTGTCGCTTTGGCGTTCCACACAAGCTCATCACAGATAATGGTAAATCCTTCAAGAACGTCGATTTGCAAAATCTCTGCAACGCTTTCAATATCAAGCTCAGTTTCTCTTCTCCATACTATCCTCAAGCTAATGGTCAGGCCGAAGCTTCCAATAAAACTTTGCGTAATATCCTCGCAAAGGTAACTAGTCGAGCTGGTAGGGATTGGCATCTACATATCCCTTTCGCTCTCTGGGCTTATCGGACTAGCATTCGTACTCCTACTGGTGCTACTCCCTTCTCTCTCGTCTATGGGTCTGAGGCCGTCCTTCCTTTGGAGGTCCAAATCCCATCTCTCCGTGTTTCTCTCAGAGAATTTGTCTCTGATGAGGATTATCGTCAAAATCGTCTAGCACAACTTGAGTTATTAGATGAGCGACGTCTTAACGCTCTTGAGCATCATCAGGTCTATCTCGAGCGTGTCAAACGTGCTTATAACAAGCACTTGCAACATCGTGACTTCAAAATTGGTGATCTTGTTCTTAAGGAAAATCAAAATGTCACTACACTCGAAAGGAGTCAACGTGGTAAGTTTGCTCCCAACCGATGGGTCCTACATTATCACTCATAAATATGGAGTCAGGGCTTATCGTTTGTCTTCCATGGATGGTATCCACAAGCGTAACCTCTTAATGCCTTGCATTTACGGCCCTTCTATTGTTAAAATCTCTCTTACACAAATCTAGTCGCAACTCAGATCTTCCATCCGTCCTAATAACCAGTCATCTACTTTCGTGGTGATTTGAAATTGTGTGGTTCTCCGCCTATTGCCTCGTTTACCTTAAATATGAGTATCGCGGCTCTACTCATTGCACGTTTCTTTTGGATATGTTCCTCCTCATGGTAGGAATACCTTAATCACCACTTCATCTGTCCCAAGTACTTATCTTAATCGGATCTGCTCGGGGCATGAGTACATGTTCTTCCATGTTCTCCTCCCCTTCATCTGATCTATCTAGGTCTAAACTCAGCTTCTTCCAAAGAGTTTCAAAAAAAAAAAAAAAAAAAAAAAAAAAAAAAAAAAAAAAAGATGCTATCCAAAAAGATAGACTGATCCCTCGAAGGACAGCTATCCATACATTGTCAAGTGAATCAAAAAGCAAATAGACCATACCCTCGAAGGATGGCTATCATACAAATTTCAAAATACGAGGCCGCTCCTCAAGGGCGGCTGCTTTCTCAAAGAAATATTCAAGGCTTCTTGTAATCAATCAGCCTTCCAGTCAGTTTATACACTTGTTAGCATCACTGAAAGACTTCCCGCATCGATCAGTCTTTCCATATCAAGCAAACTTCCCACATTGATCAGTTTGCTTTTCTGTCCAAATCATGAAGCTGAGATTTTAGACCTTTTGTCGATCATATGGAGAATCCTATTTTCCTATCATGGACATGTATTCTGTCCCTTGTAGGTTCCGACAAGATACTTACTTTCTTTTCTTTCCATTTCTATCCTAGATCTGGTTTGCGACTAGTTAGTGTCAGGTTTATTTTAATCTTATATAGGGCCTTGTATGCTTGGTCTTTCGGTTTCTTATCTGGATCTTCTCTATGGTCGGTTGGAAGTCCGACTTATCATTTCCCTTCTTTTCCGAGTGTCTTCTCTTCTAAGTCACGGTTATTTCTGCTTTCATCTTTTGCTCTTACAATAAGCATTCTCCATTTCTTTGTCTTGCATCCTGTTGAATTGACATTTCACATGTTAATTCAATCAAAATCTATCTTCTATCAACATTCCTCTTATCTATCAAAACATCTATCTTTATTCATTTCTCATTAAAATTACATCCATCTATACATCAAACGCATCTATCCATCTATCCATCAAAACATCTAAAAACTTGTGCATCCAAGTTACATTACATCTATCTATCTCTCTTTTTCATCAAAATTTTATCCACATATCAATCAAAATTCTATCCACATCACATCTATCATCTATCAGTTTATATCTATCCAATCACATCTATTTTATCCACATTTCAATCTATCTAATCACATCTATTTCTATCCTCTATCAGTCTATATCTATCCAATCACGTCTATTCATCATCTATCAGTCTATGTCTATATCATCATCTATCAGTCTATCGATTTATACTCATTTTTGCCCGTGGATTGCGGTATCGCTTCTCCACGTCGTTTGCTTCCATCTGCTAATCTCTTTGCCATAGTGTTGATGCTTGGCTGGTCTATCTGATCATTATTGTGCGCTACATGTTGTCTTTCGGCACATATTTTCGATATCATCATCTATTTCGAGTTTGTTCCCTTTGCGTGGAGCACTCGCTTTTTGTTTAGCCGCTTAGAGTTACGCGGGTCTGTAGGCACTAACGTCGTCTGACTTATAGACCGTCTAGTTGTCCCTACCAATGTGTCTCTCTTTAGATGTTGGCTATTTTGCAGTTCTCCTTACACTCGCGGGTCTGTAGGCACTAACGTCGTCTCATGAGGAGACCGGCTAGTTTTCCCTACCAATGTGAGTTCCTTAGGTTGCTGCCCTTTTGTTTATTTTTAATGCATCCTCAATGATCAGCTCTACTCCAGCTATCCAACTGGGGCATCCTGCATTTTTCATCTACCTCTTTCAAACTCGGGATCATCTGTTTTATCATCCATCCCATCCCTAGTTTGAGGGGGAGTCACATCACCACAATTCTTCCCTTCTTCCATCCCTTTGTTTTTGTCTCATAACCTTGCTTATCGCAAGTTACTTGACAAAAAGGGGCAAAATGTAGACACCTAAAATTGGTTACCCAATTTAGTGTCCCTTCTCATCCGTTTACTTGCCTAGGTAACCTAGGGCACGTTTACATCACCAACTATCCCCTTGGGATAGTTTTCCAATTTGTGATTTAATCACCTACTCTAAATTTAATTCATCCCATCACATCTTACCCATGAGTAATTAAGTATTAAATATTTAATTACGCTTCTTCCCATGCATCTTAATCACTTATCCACCCCAAATTTATTCTACCCATGTATCACATCTATTTTTAATCTTCCCTAAGCGGGATATTTTCCCGTAGTCGGGATGAGTCTTATTTTTCTCGAATCGATCATTTTAGCCATCTCGGAGTCTTCTCATGATCGGCGCCACCCATATGGTGGGCGCCGATTTTCTAGGAGCGGCGCCGATTATAAAGCAAGTCGAACTCGGTTCTAAGGGCGGAAAAATCGAACCGAAGAGATCGGAGCAAGAGCGAACAAAGCGAAAAGGAGCACTTCAGCACGAACAGAGCGAGAGAGATACGATCTGAGAGATCTTGAAGATCAAGTGTATCAAATTAGGGGCAGATCTGTCCAAATCAATCCCCGAGAGGAACACTGAAGTTACTCTGTCTCCTGTCTATATCAGCATCGCACCACCATCTATCATCTGGTGACTCTGCTTCTGAGTGTCTCTTCGCCAACTTCGGCTCATCCAGCAGACCACATTCGTCTTCTAATTCCCGAATCTTATCGCACGTCCACCTCGGTGATCGATCGATCTGCCTCCGGGCCGACGCCGATTCAGTCATTGCCCGACGGCGCCCGATCGGTCTCCCAATCGACGCCGACCAGTATCAATCGACGCCGATTTTAAAAAGCGACGCCGATTTTCTCTGCAGATAGGTAAAAGGATACAGGTAACACAAATCCAGCTTTTATTTCATAGTTCCCTGTTTTCTGTACTGTCTGTCTGCTGTTTAGATTCTGTCTTATTACTGCAATCAGAAAATCTAGTCTTTATTTACATCTTTTATCATGTATGCTTCCTTTCTTTATTGAAAACGTGGACTGACATCCGCCGAGGAAGCTTATCGCTTCTCGGACCCGCTTCGGGCGAGTCCACTAAAATATCTTTAACGTGGTCTTTTACGTCACAAGCATCGGTGTTTTACAGGATATTCGGATCTATTGTGCGAATTGCTTGTGTGCGCCCGTCTTATCTACATTGGCTTCCTCATCCATCTACATCTTCATCAGGTATCAATTTCATTGGAGTTTTCGGGGTTTTGTGTTTAGTTTGGTACATTAACTTGGACAGTAACAAGCACGAAATTCTTGATCTACACTTTGGCCACCTTTATTTGCTTTATGTTTCCACTTTTGGTCTTAAACCCTTACTTGCTCAGGTATGTCTCTTTGTACTTCAACATTTATCATCCTTAACACCAATGCCCTCGTCCCCTCAGGCGCCCGAACCTTTTGTACTTTTTTCACATCTTTTGGGTCTTTTCTACCCATTTGATCACCTTATCTTATTAGAAGTCGACCTTTTCGGTTTTAATTATGAAATTCAAGAAAAGGAATCACATACATATAAAGTTATGTGATCATAATAAATGACCAAACAAAGCATTATCTATCACCACCTAAAATTGCATCCATCAAGCATTTAAGGGCTTCTATTGCATCCGTCTAGCACCATCCAAGGGACACAATGGCTAGTTATTCTGCATACACACTTCATAGGATGGAAATTCATTTTATTCCATGCACATATTTACTACATTTATTTACATCTAGCTTATTTTCTCATTATCAAGTGTGGCACGACAAGAGCCACCCAGTACACACACACACACATAGAGAACTAAATTGGAGTGCGGATGTAGTGCACCACTCGGGTGTAAGATCACCATTGTGAATGATGACAATCTAAACCCTCATTCTGCATCTTTCTTTTTTAGGATTTGATGTCTATTTGAGGGTTTTGCAATTTCATATTTCATTGCAAGTTTCCAACGACTTCGGCGATCATTGTGCAACCTCAAAGCGACCAAAGGTGTCAAACAGTGAATAACTAATGACCATTTAGAGGAGGTTTCTTGAGCATTTACATAGACCTAGGCACCCATAAATAGGTCTAAGGTGCCCGCAGATGCCCATGTCCTCTCTATGCGCCCATCTCCGGCTTATTCTTCCATATCTGCATTTTTTGAGCTTCGATGTGATAATCAATGCTTCGTATTTTTCATTTTTCCAACTCTATACACCTTCGGAATTATTTGAATCAGCTAAGGCTTCTTAACCTCTCTTTGCACTTAGGTTTTCATATTTACTAGCTTAATTATCTTGGGTCTATTTTTGTACTTAATTGTTTGTTCATTTCTTTTATTGCAACAATACGATATTAGGCATATATTTTCATATTTAGCTTAATAATTTGTGTTCTTAAACAATCATTTAACTCATGGAATATTGTTCACATCTCACAGGAGGAAGCATATGCAATCACAATATTTCAGATTAGCTTTAACGGTGGTCATAGGACAAGAATTTTATTTAGAGAGCAATCCTTTTATCTCGTAAGATGAAGACCTATTTCATGAGTAACAAACAAAAGAATACAAAGGTTTGAGCATCTTGAAGTTTATTTTATCCAGAGAGGAGACATCTTGGTCACGGAGGTGAATTTTGAAGGCCAAGAGGAGTAAGGCAGTGATCTCCATATCCTAACTCTTACCTTGTGATCAAAGAAGATCGTCATTTTCCCATCTCTATGCGAGATCTCATAACAATGTTTTTAAACACTTATTCATTTCCTTGGAATTTTTCTATATCTCGTAGAAGAAGGAGGTTATAATCACTGAAGTGCTTCAAGTAATCAAGTTATTCATCAAAGCGAGAGGCTTCGTCTTCATTAGGTTGATCGATCCTCCTCTCTCTCTCTCTCTCTAATATTTTATTCCTTCATTGAGAATTTACCTTTTCACTCTTTTTGTCATATTCACTTAAGTGACTTAATGTTACATTATAAAATTCCCTTTTCAAAAAAAAAAAAATAAAAGGGCTTAGTTTCATTTCTAGGGAATTTTAAAAGTCACATGGTGTTGAGATAAAAATTCATATGGGGAAGAGGAAGAGGCATTTGTAATTCTATAAATTGGAATGGTTTCTCATTCCAAAGGTTGGGCATTTTTAGTTGTTATAAGTTGTTGGATTTCACCACTACATCAAAAATAAAAGATGCATTTCCTCTATTCCATTTTTTGTGTTCATTTATCCTCTCTACTCTCCATCTTGCAAGCATTATGATCTTGTACAAGTAAGAGGGAACTTTATCTCCTTGATTAATATATCTACAGAACTTTGTTTCTCTAATTTATTAATCTTGTTGTTGATCGCATTAGTGTGTTCTTCTAATTGAATGTGGACCTACTCTTACTAATGTATATGAATTTTGTAAGTATAATCATAGCATTAACCCTCCCTCCCTATTTCTCTACTCCTCTTTACCTCCCTTCACAATAATTCCTCCCTTGTACATTGTCTGAAAGCCCCTTTCCAAAGTTTTAGTAGAGTATTCATGTGTGATCCTCGGCCTACTAGTCACCCCACAGTTTTAGGTAGTTTACATTCAATAATAGGAGCCTCCCCATACTCTAAGAAGGATGAGCCTAGCCTCATGATTGTTGGCGAAAACATATAATATACACTGCGAATAATTATTTCACTGACACTAAGCCTCACAATCAAGAGTTAGTTAAATTTTAAAAGTTTTGGAGTCAAATAGCGAAAAATCATCCTTTTGAGGAACAGGTGGAATTGTTCCTCCATTCCAAAATTTCCCAAGGTCTTCACCTTTTTACGCATTGCATGGAGGAATCGGTAAAATTGACATTCGATGGCACAACCTGAATAGTTCTCGAGTTCTCTATGTTCCCCAATCGACCACTTTAATCGCGACACCATTACAAAATGGGTTAGATCGATTAAATTGATATTAATCAAAATTGGGGGAATAGTTTCATTGTTACCATGTGGCTGTAGTCACCACCAAATACAAAGGGGAAGGTTTAATCAATTATGTCGGCATTTGGCATGAGCTGCGAGCAGCTTGCAAGTTCGACCATTCAAATAAAACCCCACAATACTAGAAAGGAGGAAAAAGGTGCAAGGATTAGGTATGTCATTTCGGTGAAGGAATTCATGGTCCACAGAACTATTTGGATGTTCCTCGGGTTCCTCAAAATTTGATACGTCCGATGGAGTAAAATTGAAAGTCATTTCAGCTATGTTGGCCTAAGAGGGAACAAAGGGAAGTGTTCCCTCATTCCCTTTGTTCCCAAAACTTCTTCTGATGCCTCCAAAAGGAAGAAATGGTTAGATCAGTGTTTGAAGTCCCAACAAGAATGTTCCTTTGTTCCTCTAGTTCTCCAAATTTCCTCTTGGACTGACTGTTTTGCTCATTTTCTTCTTAGAAAACTCCCATATTTTTTTCCAAGAAGAGGAATATGAAGAGTCTTAAACTCATATTTTGGAATGTAATAATATAATATTGTATTTTTCCAAATTGAATGTATTAACTCAAGTGTAGAAGGTGAAAGGTTATGTGAGGGGAAGATAAAAATTCATGTTGTAAATCTATAAATGGGAATGGATTCTCCATTCCAAAGGTTGGCAATTGTTGATTGTTGTAAGTTTTTGGATTTCACTACTAAATCAAGCAATAAAAGATAAATTTCCTCTATCTCCTCATCTATGTTCCTCCATCTTCTCTACTCTCTAACTTTGAAAGCATTTTGATATTGTACAACCAAGAAGGAAATTTGGGTCCTTGATTAATGGATTTTTAGATCTTTATGTCTCTAGTTTATTAGTCTTACTTTTGATTGCATGGTTGATTTCTTATAATTGAATGTGGACCTACTCTGGCTAATGTAAGTGAATTATGTAAGTCTAATCACAACATTAACCCTCTCTCTATATTTCTCCTACTCCTATTTACCTCCCTTCATAGAAAATTTCTCCCATGTACATTATACAAGTACATTTCCACATGTTTAGTGGATTATTCCTATGTGATATCTGGCCTAACGGACACCCTATAGATTTAGTTAGTTTACATTCAATAATGGGAGCCTCCCCATACCTAAGAAGGATGGGCTTAGCCCCATGACTATTGGTGAAACCAATAATATGCACTGTGAAAAAGTATTTCACCAACAATTTTGGCGACTATATCGGGAAGATCTTCCCTTTGTGCACCCTTAAAATATCTATGAAAATATTAAAAAAATATAAAACCCATAAAATTTGAAAAACTAAAATAACAAAAATACTATCTAAATGTGCTTAAGCCATGTTGAATCCCATTGAAAAATCTGCATTTTTCTAGTCACATTCGTATCTTAAATCCTATAGACTTACATAAAGAAGATATATGAGGGCTAATCGAGTAAGTGGATTAATTGACTGACATTCAAAAAGAAACAACAAGTTGATTTCAAACTTCCTATTATCCAGTGTAGCAAGATAAGCCCCTGGAAATCCACTTGAAGATCTCACCGAAGGAGCAGCTTGAGTTGCGAGTAACCACTTGATCTCACTCCTCTATAAGAATAATAAGAAGAAGAAGTAGAGGAAAGAGAAGAAATAATGGTTGCACTTGTGCCATGGGGACAAAACATTGGTCTGCTAGCATTGGCTCCTCCACTTCATGAATTACCAAAAAGATCAAGAAATAACTTTCCCAAATTCTATGGATATGGAAAGCAATGTCGGATGATCATATTACAACTTTCATTACAACCTATGGCATTATAGGAGTGGGACATGAAGATGTTTCCATTCGACTATTCATGGAGTCTTTGCAAGATGTCGTTGTGGACTGGTTTTACTACTTGCCATCACATTCAATTAATGACTAGCATGATATGAAAACCAATTTTGAAGCAAGATTCAAGACTGCGGAAGACGCACATGCCCTTCTTGCTCAACTGGATCATGTAAAGAAATAACCACAAGATCCCATGAAATAATTTATAGCAAAATTCAATAAGTTGATAAAAAATATTCCTATTGGTGCTCGTCCTATTACAAATAATCAAAAGGGATTCTTCGTAGATGCTTAGTTTCCTAAAGTTGGTTTCATATTGCGATAAATCAACCAAATAATCTAGAAAATTCTTAAGAAATTTCCATTGAAGTGGAAGATGGCCTCATTGTGTCAAAAAAATCAACAATAATTCAATTAAGCATAAGGCCCGAGAGTTTTAAAGATGAAAGATTTGATCTCATATTACAAAAATGGTTAATGAATTGATTACATTGAAGAAGGAAATTGCTCAACATACCTCATACCAAAACCAGAGCAGGGAATTAGATTATAAGAGCACCTGAATTCTTTCCTTGATATCTCCACCGATTAATACAATATGTCAAACTTGTGAAGATGAAAGAGAAGAAATTGTTGAATCATAAATTGAAGAAGAAGAAGAAGAAGAAGAAGAAGAAGAAGATGGATGTGCCAGATTGGGTATTTTGAATATTCACTAGATGAATATTCTAAGAATACATGGCTGATATGAATAGTTACTCTTGTGTAGTGTTCACCCACTCAAAATGAGAAATAATCCTCTTCTTCCGCTGCCCAAGCTCAGCATTTGTATCTTCAAATGACGAATCTATGAAAAAAATAAAAGGAGGAATCATCGTTGTTCACTTCCACAAGGTTATCCAAGAAGAAGCTCGAGGCTATCTCAATTAAGAATCCATCTGCCTATTTGAGTAAGTCTCTTTCATCTCCTCTTGACAAATCAGTTTCTACTTCTATTGGTCGTAAAAATGTAAATCTATTATCGTCAAGGTTTTCATAGTTCCTGATGTGCTTATGAATTCTCCACCCTTTGACATCATTGACCATGTCAAGAAATCCAAAGTTCATATTTTTGAGTCTGAGTACTTGAAAATCCATCCCAAGAAATTTGATAAACTTTTTCAGTTTATCAAAGGAATTATTTCAAGTTCATGTTCCAAAAATGCCAAAGAACCACTCCCTTTCCTTAGTACCACTCCTTCGCAAAACCTTCTTGCTTCAACATCCTCCTCTTCCAGGAAAGTAGAAACTTTTTATCTAGCCTTCTTGGTCAATATATATAAATTGAATAACCGTAATATCGACTCCCGGAATCTTTGACAATGTCATGCACGTAAAAGTTGCTAAATCTCTTGGTCTCTCTCTCACTCCTGCTATTATTCATTGCTACTCCATGGAAACTAAATAAGTATCTCTCATTGGCCAAGTGAAGGATGCTTGAGTATTGTTTGAATATTTTCCTGACAAGAAGATCATGATGAAAATACTGGTGATAGACATGTCATCCGCATATGGTATGTTGTTAATACAAAGCAGTAGGGATATTGACGTAGATATACAAATGGATTGGTCGCATGCCACCATTCCAGTAAATGGTAAGATGAAGAAGTTCCTTCCCATCAGGAAAATGAAATACATGATGACCAAAGGGTGGACATACTATTTCAAGATTCAAGGTATGAAAACTTCTTCATAACCTCATATGTTGAGTTGCCCATATTTATGGAAGAATACCTAGGTGTGGTGAGCCGGTTGAGAAGTATCAAGATGAATTGAGGGACCTAGAATTTTATAGTTTGTTCTTCCCACTGAGCATGAATGTAAATTCTCTATTTTTTGGTGAAGGAGGTCATGGAAATCTTCACTTACAACAAAGCAATGCTGAGATGAAGAGCAATGTAGATCAAGAATAAAGAGTGACATCAAACAAATTATTGGCGATTAAGTATCAAGTTTTAAATCATCTTCTCAAGATATAGAATGAATATTTTTTAATGAGTATGATTGTGAATATGAAGCTTTCTCTTTCTCATTGGGATAGGATAACTCTTTCAAGAAGGAATGCATAAATGACAAGATGCTTGTGTATACACCTAATTTTTTACGCTTTCTATTTTCATACATGTTACTAACAATTTCTCTTTTCAGGTTAGAGGTTGTTAATGCATCTATTTCTGGGAATGGGTGCCTTAAGGGGATCATTCTGGGATAGGGGTATGGTTATTCACGTAACCATTGGGTTAGGGATGATACATGGAGAGAGAATGGCTTTTGGTCCTATTTATGTTCTTCTTTTGATCTTACCTTCTTATTTTCCTCCACATTCCTCTGACATCTTACTTGCTCATGACCACATTTCTTTTGTCTTGCATTCCCTTTATTTTCCATGACACTTTGCACACACTCCCTCTCATTTCCCTCCTCGGCTGATGCTATCACCCGCGGCCGATTGCATGACGGTGTAATTTCAAATCCTTGTCCGAACACCTTTTCCCGTGGGCGATGGCATTGGTATAAAGACCCCAACTTACATTTTCACATGATCATCATCATATCATATCACAAAGGAACTCACCATTAGCTTTGCTCTCTTTTGCCAACTTGCATCTGCTCGCTCAACTCTTGGATTTCTTGCATCTTAACTCTTGGCTTGGAGATTCTTCTTGTTTGGATTGGTTTTGCTTGCACTTTGGATCACCTGTAGTGAGCTAGGATTGGATTGTTTCCCCTTCTCCAACCAAATTTTTTTCTCTCTTTTTGTATGGTCCTTTGGGAGATAGATGCCTCACCGACCGCCCCACAACAGGTAAGTGCTCTAACTCGACTTGTCATTTTGTATAAAGTGTCTCATACATATTTATTGTTTATTTTATGTTAGCTTAGTATTTTATGCACATGCTAGGTTGGCATATTGTATTTCAATTGTTTAGTTTATGTTACATTTTTGCTTCGATTAGCATAGGCTTTGCATGTTTATTTTGTTCATTATCACCCCCAAAGTGTTGATACCTCAATAGGATTCCTTCCTCTTCTTCGACCTAGGGCCTTGGAAACCTTAGGTTGTCCTAGTGTAAGAGTTACTTCCTTTGGGTATGTGATTTTAGTGGTCCATGTACCCCCTTTAATTATATCTGTTGTGTGTCGGTCTTGGTGTGTCTCTTACTTGTTGCCTTGATACCCTAGTTAAACGGATGATAAGAGTGCACGGTGTCTAGACACATTTTTGCCCGCCATACATCCTTGGTGAACCTAACGTGAATATTATTTTATACCTTTTAATCGAGCACAACTCATTAAAAGCACCCATTTTCATTTTTTTCTTGTTTCAACCCCTAAAGTTTATAAAAACCACGAAAATAAATCTTTCCAGATGCCATCAACCCCGTGTCAATTCACGTGCGGGCCGATCCTATCTCATTATGTCCAAAATTTAACACATATGCCTTCAGCCCTGTGAAACCCTTTTTATAAGGCACATGACGATGTAAATAAAGACTAGATTTTCTCGATCATAGCGAATAAACAGAATCTAACAGACAGTATAAAGTACAAGTAAAACAGGGAACCGGGAAATAATGTTGGATTTGTGTTACCTGTGACCTTTACCGTCTCCTCGCAGGGAAATCGCGTCGACCGGTAGAATCGTGGCGATCGGTGATCGGCGCCGACCGGTAAGATCGGCGTCGGCGATCAAGGTAGATCACCAATCGGGATGTGCGATGAGATTCGGGATCGGAATATGAATGTGGTCTGCATGGATGTGCCGAAGATGGAGAGACACTGGAACAGAGTCACCAGATGATAGACGGTGGTGTGTGATGTTGATATGATACGGGCAGAGTAACGGTGCTCCTCTCAGGGATTGATTAGGACAGGATCTGCCCTAACTGAGACAATTGATGCTAAAAAGATCTCTCCTTCTTGCAACCTGAATCTTTCTCGCTCTCTGTTCGTGCGTAAGTGCTTTCTTTCGTCTCTTTTTCGGTCTCTTCGCTCTCTTCGGTCCTTAGAACTGAGTTCTGGGCTTGCTTTTATAATCGGCGCCGCTCCTAGAAAATCGGCGCCGACCATATGGGTCGGCGCCGATCGCGGAAAAGACTCTGAGGTGCCTAAAAATGATCGATTTCGAGAAAGATAAGACTTATCCCGACTATGGGAAAATATCCCGCTTAGGGAAGATTAAAAATAGATGCGATGCATAGATAGAATAAATTTGGGGTGGATAAGTGATTAAGATGCATGGGAAGAAGCGAAATTAAATATTTAATATTTAATCACTCATGGGTAAGATGTGATGGGATGAATTAAATTTGGAATAAGTGATTAAATCACAAATTGGATAATATCCCAAGGGGATAGTTGGTGACGTGAACGTGCCCCAGGTTACCTAGGCAAGTAAACGGATGAGAAGGGACACTAAATTGGGTAACCAATTTTAAGTGTCTACACTTCCTATGAAGAAGGAAATTCTAAAGGTGAGGTTTCAGGTTATGTTTTGGCGGGGGCGGGTTGTTCTCTGATGGGTGACCCAGACAGAGATAAGCGGTTGGGTGTCCATTATCAATCCTCTAATCGTGTGATCGCTGACATTCTATTCTCGAGTAATATGTTGTTTAAGAAGATGTGTAATTTTCTATTTCGTGTAATTTAGCAAAGAGAGAGAAGAGAGAATTTTATTTCCATGATTGATTGTGTCAACCATTAGTGGCATGACTTCCAACATATAGGTTGCCCTCGGTTTAATGTGATATATAATGCAACAAATCAGAATTCCATGTAAATGTTTTAAACCCAAATCAAAATGTGATATTCGATGTAGCAAATGATGAACAGGAAGAGGGATGCCCTTTCACTAATGCAATGTTAATGAAAGAAAGACGTATTCTTTTTATAGCACCACAAACACGATTGCTTTTAGAGGTGAGGAGCAGGGAAAGATTCCATACAAGAAAATTATTGTGGAAGCTTTTCAAAAGGGAAACAACACACAAATTTCACCTAAGAATGAATAAAATACAAAAGAACCCCTGATGGGTCCCACCAGGCATGCCAAAATGTTTCACCATTCTCTTTGTGGATTTGACAAAATAGATAAGGGTATGGGCCAAGGAGGAATACTTGTTGTGATAGTCGGTTGGAGGTTATGTGTGTCTTCTGACTTCTTGATCCAATGTTCATTGTGTGAGCTTCCTTTTGGCTAGGAGAAACTCCCTGAAATACAAAACAAGACCACAAAAGAGAGTTAAAAAAATATATGTCGGTGGGATGCCCAACGTGTGCTCGATCCAGAAGTGTGGTATTTCCTTGGTGGCGATAAACCCACCTTTTTAATACAACTTAACATAAGAAATGATGTAAATAAATAATGTCCTACTATAGTTGATATGATTTGGATATCTCATCCAAATATAATAAGAAAATCTAATATAATAGGCTAGGTTATGATCAGATCTTGAAGTAGGGTAGGTAGTCAAGATGTTGAAGCAGTCGGTCAAATTACAGGTAGCTTGGGTTACTTGAATGTAGGTTATTAGGTTTTTGTTATTGGCAGGATTACCAAATACAAAGACCGACATTAGTGAGGTGTGACCGATGACAGTTAAGAGGGAACCGACAACATGCTTAAGCGGGATGGTAGAAATTCAATAAACTAGGTTTTGGGGGTTTGTCTGAGATTGAACAGAGATGGTAAGGGGAATAGTTAGGTTTGTGGAGGTGTTGGGAGTACTCAGAGGTATTCAGGAATCAAGTATAGGTGATTAAATGATTGTGGGTAATGGGATGGTTGGGTTCACAGGAAGGTAACAAGGGTGGGATGAAAAATGTAAATAGATGTTGATAAATAGAGATGAAGAAAACTTTGTAATCTAGACAAGTATGAAATGATGCAGGTTAGAGATACACTTATTGGTGTTTATAGATTTGATGGTTGGGAGATGGTGATAGTTGATATGTGGAATGGTGCTCGAAGTGTCGCGGCGGCATTCCCGAATGCTACCGTTAATGCAAATACCTTCGATCCGTCTTGGTGTTGGCTATGGTTGTCTAGATGTGCAAAAGGGCTTTGGTTCTTGCTTGCATGTAGATCTCCTTCGTTCCAAAACTCGAGAATGTGGCTAACCTCTGAAACAATGTTTCCAAATAAAATATATGGTTATCGAAAATGGTTGAGTGATTGGCATCGGTTTAGGGTTGATCAAAGCATCGCTTAAGGCGGAAATCCTAGGTTTACTAAAAATGACAAATCTTGAACCAGCTCTCTTTATTCTTGCGGATCAAAACAAAATGTTGTGTTTTAATAAGCGGGAATATGGTTAGAGGAGAATAGGCATGTGATTTTAGGTTTGCACTAAGTCTTAGTTCATTAATGTAGGTAGGACTAAATCTTAGTTAGTTATGGTAAATGAATGTTGAGTCTTAGTAAAGGGAAATATGTTAAAAATAGGTTTATGATGAGATGTCTAGGTGAGGTGGAAATTAGTTTTAATTAAGGTAATTAAATAATGAATGAAATGAGGATGAATATTAATTTAATTGTAAATAATTAAATTAATATTAATGTGGGGTAGAAGGGTCAAGGTTAGGTGAATATGTTTAAGTTGGCTATTCAAAAAGGGACCAAGGGGAGTGTGACCCAATTTTAGTGTCTACATATATTTTCACATGCATTTTCATAGCCATGGTATTTACTTTCACCATAATCTAGTTCATTTCTAGTACTTTTATTTCCTAATTGTAGTGACAGAATTTACATTTAGACTCCTCAAACATCCGTAATTGTGCATACATCACTTGACAATATTGAAAGTTTGCATCCCTAGGTCGATAATTAAATGATCAGTAGATTAATAAAAACATATTAATTGTTGCAGAAGTTAATTTGCACAACTATTAAACAAATGTTTGATCTTACTATAAGGAGAATCTACTATTTTTGGGAGTCTGTGAACAAGATTTAGCCTCAATGATATTGAGAACAATATTTTACCTTTGAATACTTAATGTGTTGTGCATTTCAATAATTCATTTAATACTTTTGGATGTTTTCAATTCCTTGTATGTAGTGATTTATCTTTCCTTCATATTAATCATATTTCTCAAACAATTTACAAGTTGTGGTATAAAATCTTTACTATTTCAGTTTGGAAGATATCCCTTCTATTATTGTAAGTTTTATACCCTTTTAAAAGAATTGACTAAAAGGATTATAATGAGATGTGCATATTATATGGTGTTATGTAATAAGATTCTATGTATGTGAAGTAGATCTACTTGTTCCTAAAACTTTTGGTGCATCACCTCTTTTAGATATATTTCAATTATCCTTCTATCACTTTTCCCAAGGAAAGATATATTAGTGTTTTTAAAGTATTGTAGTTTTGCACCCTGATCTTAAATTGGATCCACATAGTTTAATAGCAAGTCATCCTTATCTGGAGATCCATCCCAAGGATCCAAGGTCCCACACCTTAGGGATGTTCCCATGTTGCAATGGATCACTTAACGATTCAGCGGGTGCACGATCCATGTCACAATAATGATCCATAACAAAATAAACTATAGGAAGGAACTTTGACCTTTTAGGGCCCATTGTGTTGGTTCGAGACATCCCCTTCCTAAGTCACACATGTCTCACAGGGTGAATCCTGTCATCTACACACTCAAGTTGAACATTATACCTACCCAATAATAGCTAACAAATATGACAACAATGTAAGCAATATCTCAATGATAATTCCCATATGATCAACAACTATCTAATGAATAATTGAACTATGATCCACCAACAAAGGTAACAAGACGGGAACATGATAATGCATCTATGACAAATATATATACCATATTGTGAGATATCATAATCTATTCATAATCATCACATCGATACCCTAATAAAATCAAGCATATTGGCATCATATGCCAAGTACATCCCTATCATAAAATGAGTTAGCATCCAAAATCAACATATAATTATCCATGTAATGTAACAACATCATCATCAAAATGAAATATATTTGATAGTCAATTCCTCAATCAAAATAATATGATGCTACAATGAGTCAACATAGTCCAAAATGGAAATAAAAATAGGTGGGCACTACATCCCCCTCCCCTAGAAATAGACTTCCTCCTGGAAGTCACAAGAAGGGGTAAAATGACCTCTTAAAGGTATCATATCGTATATTGTAGTTGTTAGTCCCAACAAACATGTTCCACCAATTCTAACTTGGTCATGCCTTAAGTGTATCT
Organism: Taxus wallichiana var. yunnanensis; assembly: GCA_018340775.1. Lineage (NCBI taxonomy): Eukaryota > Viridiplantae > Streptophyta > Pinopsida > Cupressales > Taxaceae > Taxus > Taxus wallichiana. The sequence continues at coordinate 29,897,348 of CM031239.1, read as the reverse complement.
CTCATTGAGAGATAATTAAGGAAAATTGTAACTTCCAAGAAATTTATTAACATTATTGTCTAAAACCCCTACATGGTCCCATGTAAGTGGATGCTCATTAAAAAGGTCAATTTAAGGGACAATGTCGAGTGATCCAAGGAAACAAAATTTGTTGTCTCAAAAGGGTTGAAAATTTATACACACTTGATGTGCATAAACCCACTCAAGAAAACCATCAAAGGTGCTACAACAAGACATAAGAAGAGAAAAAAAAAAACTTCCAAATTTATGGGTGGTTTAACCTCCTAGCTTGTACTTAATTTAAAAACAAATGGACAAAGGTTTAGAAGACTCTCCAAATTGGTCCTAGCATTTGCACTATTCATTAAGGGATCAAAGATGAAGCTTCACTTAATACATAGCATAATATAAGGGTGATGACCTAATTTGGCAATTACTTTTACGTTCACAAAAAAAAAGTTCCAATATGTTGTATGTGAAATATATATCCAACCATAGAGTTAGGGTTAATTTTTTAGTTTAGTTTCACGATTCCATAAATTGAACCATTTTCAATGACATCACAATTCAAGTACAAAATTTTCTTTAGAAAACCTATTAAGAATAGTTTAATTTTTTATAGTTTACAATTTTATCAAAGTGTCTACCATGGCCATCCGATTTCCACACTTTATACACCCCAACAAGGCCACTACCACTCATTAAAACACCAAACAACTAGTTTTGAACTCAACAAGACATATGAGAATTCTACTAGAATTATAGTTCCTTTAACACTATAGTAAAGAGAAATACATGAATGAGCACGACAAAAAATTATTCAAAAGGAGCTTTCCCAAACCTATCAAGATTATAAAAAAATCAAAATTATAATTTGGTTGGCTTACAACAACTTTCTCGATCACACCTTCCCCAAGAGGTACAAAGGAACAACAAACACCTTTTGATCTTGAGGAAAGGTATAGCCTAACTCTTCTCACTATTCGTAACCTATGTTATTTTAATTTGACAATTATCTAGATCACAAATGACCCATTAGGTATAAAGGGAAGTGTGTGTGTGTGTGTGTGTGTGTGTGTGTGTGTGTGTATACTTATTAAACTTGAGGGGTGAGTTCATTCTCAAACAAAGGACTTCAAATTTACTAACCCATTGAGTGGTAGGAACAATGGGAACAAATTTTCAAGAGATCCCCAAAATAACAAAACTCTCAATTCAACTCCACATTCACATTGCTTAACAAGGGCTTACACCATTATCAAATGATACCATTAGCCAAGGTAGGTGGAACAAACAAATAATTTTCATTTCTTGTCCCGACAAAAAGGGGTTAAACCATTTATCCATCAATAAGTTAATGAGAGTCCTCTAAGGTGATTGAAATATTATACAAAAGTCTCCTAAGATTCAAGTAGCCAAAGGCATATCCAATTTGTGAGACAATTACAACCTTCTATTATTCTCTCTACTTTCACAAGAAGAACTAAGGAATGGCTAAACAATGCCTAAGTCAATTATAAAAGACCAACGATTCAAAGCTTCTTTGAAATTAGATGAACATCACACAACCGAGAATAATGAACATCTCTTATTTTATGTAGTGCCCACTTCCCTTTGACACCTTTGGATGCTTATTTTGATATTGTTGCTTACATTATGGACATTATTATGTTTTGATTTAGTATGTTGTTAGACATTTGATCATGGATTATTGTTGATCTTGATTGGTTATGATGCATGATGATTATTAGAGACACTCATATGTGGATGATGATATACTATTTGACATGGATGTTTTATGGATGTTGTTCGGACATGTGATTTTGGATAGTTTGCGATGATGATATAGTTGTTAGGATGAATTGTATGTTATAATGTTAAACTGCCTTGATGTTGTTGTGATTTACATACTTAGATGATTTTGTGATTTTATTTGTATCATATTGGATGTTCTAATATGGCCACGAGGCCAAAGGAGGTATTTGTATCTTGCAAGTTAAAAATATCACAACAAAACATCGGGGATTGGAGACCAACCACAATGGAATTCTAGGTGAATTCGACAAGGTCACCATGACAACATGTCTTGAGTGTGTGTGTGTATTTTGTTAGGGATTCCCATGGGGGGATTTCCTTTATATGTGACCATGGGTATTGTGTATTTTATTAATGTGGTTAAATTTTATTTATTGTATGTATGTATTTTATTAGTGATGTGTTCCCTTCTTTTATTTAATTAAATGTGGTAGATTAATGTGAGAAATCATATGGTTAAAATTTAAATAAATTAAATTGGGATATGGGAAAGTAATAATAAAAGTTGTTGGTTGTTTGTATTAAATATGTAAGGGATGTGTAAGTTGTGTAAGAGTTTGTGTAAGTCAGTTTTGGAGTATGAAATACTCCACCTCCATGACAAATTCGAATTTGTCCTTGGGGGCTATTTTTGGAGGCTTGTGGGACAAGTAAAACTTGTCTCATGCCTCTAAATTTAATTTACCAACCATACTTATGGTTGGAGAAGTGATTTGTGACTTTTATAATGAATTTTATTAATCATGTTACTTTGTTTTGATTGTACTCTCTTATATTTTATTTATTTTGTTGTCCCGAGGTGTAGGCTTTTTGGATTGTGCAAGTAACTTGTCATATTTTCACCCACCTCTTTATTGTGCTTGGGAGAATGAATTTTGTCTTTTGTGTTTGAATTTGAGGATGTGTGATGTGGCATCCTACATGGATCCACATCATCCTCTCTTCTTCCCTCTTCTATATAATTTAAACTCTTTTCTTATTTTGGGGTTGTTGAATCATTTTACAACTTCCTTAAGCGCATTTTCTTATGTTAGAGCTCTTGTTTTTGGAGGAAGTTTGGAGAAAACTTTGCATGCTTGGGAGATTGTTGTTTTGGACTGTATTGAGCCTTGAAGTTGTTGTTTGGAAACAAAAGCTACTATGGAAAGGTAGCAATTTAACTCTTCTTTTATGTTGTCACTTTCTTTTGTGTATGGATGAATGGTGCATGTTTTGTTTTATTTATTGGCTGGTTGGGTAGGCTACCATAGGGATGGTGTAGGAGAAGCTTATGGGGAATCCATGTGGGGGGGCATAACGGAATTTCATTGGAATCAGAATTCATGGAGGGAGTTTGGGTTTGGGATCCACCATGGAAAAGAAATAACTTGCATTTCTTACTTTGGGTGGGCATAAGGAAATTTGTGGGGGGGCATAAGGAGGAATTTGTGGGGGGGCATAAGGATGTGTGTGGGATGAATTATTTTCGCATGTTGTTCTGGTGGATGCCCAATTCCCAATTGGGAGGCATAAGTAGCTTCCCCCATAGGCCTTGCTCCTTTGGCTTGCATGATCAAGCCTGAGTTCTGTTTTGGAATGTCTTCAAATGCAGTTGTGAACTATTGTTTTGTGTTGAATTGTGTTTTAATTTGTGATGTGTATGTTGAAAGAATGTTGTGTGTTGTGGAAGCCAATTTTTCACATGGGTTAAATTACACCTCTTATTGTATTTTGGTTAGGTCTCGGGGGCCTATGATGAAGGAAGACTTCTCCTTTCATTAGATGTCTTGGTTGGGTGGAGAGTGTTGTCTTTCCCCTCTTTTTGTTGTGATCAACTTGGAGAAGGAGAAAATGTGCATGTTCTTTATCTTGGAGCAAAGGAAAAATGTAGTTTGACAATCCCTTATGAAAACATATTGATTTGCAATCCTTTCCCGCTTGTTGTGGATGAAATTGTAATATGTATTTTGTGATGAAAAATGTATGTAAATTGATTATGAAGTTATATATTTGAATTCTGAAAGACATGTATATCTTGTTCTATTATTGGAAAGAAACAGAATTCTATTATTGCATTCAACATGGAAAGATGTAAAGATTTAAAATTGAAGTCAATAAAGAGTTGAAAGAACTTTTTCATATGCATTGTTGGATTGAATTCAATGTTTCATTGTATGACAAAAGAGATAGTTAGATCTTTGTTTGGAAAGAGAAAATGTACGTGAAACAATGTTGTATTTTTGTATTTTGGGAATGTGTATGATTGAAATTTAGTATTTGCTTTGGATTCAGAATGGTGGTTTATAAACAACTGAATGTATTAGATTAGTTTAGAAATGAAATGTCACATTTGAAGGATAAAATTTGATATACAAATTTAAAAGAAATAGATCTCTGTTATAAACTTTAAAACTGGCAAGTAAATTTAAATAAAATGCACAAATTCGAACCTAAACTTAATAACCAACTTGAAAATGATATAGTTTAGTATGCTAAGACATCAAGGAACTCAAATTGACAAAGAAAACTTAAGAAAACTATTTAGAACATTGCAAAATTGAGCCAATCCTTTCCTCGCCATTTTTTTGTCATTGTTGGAAAAATACAAATTGAACTCAAACAAGTAAATTTACCTTCCCTAAACACTTTAAACCCTCCCTTGAGCAACCATCTATGTCCTGCTTGGCATGTTGAGTGAAGGAGAAGATCCAATTCAATCAAATTTGGAAGTTAGAAATTACCAGTTGGGCTTTTTAAAAGCCTGCAAATCCTTTTACAAAATTGACCCTTAAACTTTATCAAAATATAAAATTTATGTTTTCTATGCAAAGAGGGCATCGAGAGCTTTCCAGAAAGTCCTTGTTTGCCCAAAATTGAGCTTTCTAGAAAAAGTTATGGCACTTTGAAGTTTTTTTGCCTTGGTGGGAAAATTTAGGAAAATTTTCCCTGGGCTCGTGCACTGAAAAAATCCTGTTAAAATCCTTAGAAAATTTAAAAAAAAAAATTTGGTTCGGGGAAAAATTTTGAATTTTCCTCTCGCCACCCCGCAACCAATCATAGGCTACCACGTGTCCTCACAAGGCAGAATGGAGGCGTGGCATCATTTTTGCCCTTAGGCATTTTGAAAACTTTGGAAATAATTTCCATTCCTCCCCACCAACCCACGGCCTATCACACGAAGCTACCACGTGGCAACATTGGTCTTGCTAGACAGGGTGGAACCCTCACGACCCCTTTTCCTTTTGAAAATTTTGATTTGGAAAATTTTGTGTTTCCTCCCACGGCCCCACACTCCCGCCCTCGCCTTGGGAAATCCCTTTTGTGGGCGCACGAACCCACGCGTCCAATTCTCCCCTTATCTCCCCTTTGGTGAAATTCTCCAGCTTCTCCCGCCACTCCGCCTCGCTCGCTTTCCCTCCTCGCATTGCGCTTGGCCAGCGCCACGTGTCCCCGACGGACCCAAAGGCGCCCGGGCACTATTTGTTTTCTCTTTTCCTTCGGCAAAATTCTTCAATTCTCTCCATCGCCACGCCTTTCCCTAATCCTCTCCCTTCGCCTTGTCTTGAGCCAACACGTGTCCTTGGATGTCCTGCAGAGGTGCAGGAAAATTGTGGACTTTGCGCCCACGCAAGGAATAATTTCAAATATTGCCCCACAACCCTCCAACCAGAGAAATGGACCCTCCTTCCCGATTGACATGTGTCCCCTTGGGGAAAATTTGACCCCTAAACTCTGTCACCCCCCATATCTTGAGTTTCAAGGAATTAGGACTTCTTTATATCATCGAAAGGTGAGAAAATTTCCTATCCAATGGGAATGATTTAGAGAAATTTTAGAAGATTTAAGTGTGAGAAAAATCAAGTTGAAACTTTGAGCCTATTAAAGAGTGGGTATGATGATATTTTATCCCTAAACCTAATCAAACTTCTAACCCTAAAGGTTGGACCATGTGACCTCCGAATTGGTAGTTAATAAAAAGTATGTCTTAGTAGTTGTAGATTTGTTCAAGCCTATTAGTGTCAATTGTTTCCCGCAACTTGATTGTGGACACTTATAATAAAAAAATTATTCCATAATTTTTCTAACTAACTAGGTTGTTTCTTGGGTCTCAAGTGGGTTGTTTTAACAGCATCACGTTTTATTTGATTCAATACATTATGATCACACACACAAAAATATTTTTAAGGGGTAATCAAGATAACCTTACCTCTCAACCAAGGTACTTCATGAATAAATATTCTACATGTTCCCACTTACATAAGTTGTTCGATTTTATTCTTGGTTAAAAGGCATAAGTGCATAAATATACTTATAGATATATTTTTTGTGGGTTTCCAACTATCGTATTCTTCATTCTTAACACCATATTAAATTGAAATATTATGGACCAATGCCAAGATTTCCATACAATCTCTCACCATTAGGTAAGTGACCAAAATTAAGTGATTGTCTTCAAGAGAGAGAAAGAGAGAGGATGAGATAATATAGTTATTTTCACATGAATCATTGTTCTTCTATCCAAGAGATACAGTAAGCATGAGAGACCAATTATATATTGTACATATTTAAGCCTTTAAGTTCCACAAACATGATTTTTTAAAGTCTTCTAACCCATTTACGAAGGATTGCTATCACAAGTGTATCTTATATGGTAAAAACATCGAAGCAAGTTCTGTAGCAAAGTCTCATGTGACAAAACTAATATGAGAACATAATATGAAAATGGGCATTTCAAGCTCAAGAACAGTTATAAAGAACTAGAACATTATCAAGATATTTCCAAATGTTATATTGAGGGCCTCGACAAAATTTTAAATTGCAGTAACCCAAATTCTGCCTCCAACCGCTCAAGGGATTCTTAGTTTACAAGAAGGGGAAAATAGTTATGAATAATTCTTTGTATGAAAACAACAGCGTATATAAAGAGATACCAAAATAACTTTCTTCCCTATAATTTATTTAATGGAGACATGTTAGAAGATCGAACAAACAAATTATGGAGGACTACAAATTTGCTTCTTATGGAGGACTGTATGAGGGTTTTGAGAGTGTGGTTTCAGCCACTTTGGCTACAGAATGTCTTTCAACATGCTGCAAACATGCTGCTAAGGCGACAAATTCAGATGCAAAACAGAATAAAGATATTTGCATTGGATCTAGAGCTTGGGAAGATATTGTTAAGGTACCTCCTGACAAAAATGTGGGTCCCCATTCCCCTGCATCTGGACTGAATACTACTTTTAAAAGTACAAAAGATAAGGAGGGTGTGACCCACATACAAGTGCCTCGATGGTTGTCTGCATAGAGCTCTTGAGAAAACAAATCTCGCCCTCATTGGAAAGTTTTTGGGAGCCAAACCCAATGTTGATATTATCATAAAATGGGCCATGAGACGTTGGAAGCCAAAAGGGGATTTAAATATCACCACCATCGCAAAGGGGTTTTTTTAGCCCATTTCAATCAACAGGCAGATGTGGATTCAGTCCTTCTGGGTGGCCCCTGGTGTATTGGCAATATGGGGCTTTTTTTTTTAAAATGGTATCCAGGGTTTAACCCTAATACTAAGAATATACATACCATCCCCATTTGGTGTAGACTCTCAGGACTACCCCTTCATCTTTGGGATGATGAGATCCTTCTCCATATTGCTAGATCGATTGGTTGTCCAATCGGGCTAGATGGGCCTACAAAAATAGATCCAGACTTGCCTTTGCAAGGTTTTGTGTCTCGTCTGAAATGGAGAAGGAGTTTTCCTGAATACATCATTCTTCAATCAAAATTTGGGGCATGGAAACAATCAATAGAATATGAGGCATTTCAGCTAAGATGTCCTAAATGCCATAAATTAGGGCATTTTGCTGGAAATTTCCAAAGAGCAGGAAGCAATAACATGATAAACCTTCTGATCATCCTAAGAGCAAGGCCAGAAATAGACAAAGAGAGGCTGAAAAATCCTCTTAGACCGATATAAATACTATCAAAAAGAATAGGCAAGATCAACATACAAGGGATAAGGAAACTAAAGACCACTGCATGCAGATGAATATGAAAATCAAAGGACAAAAAAAGGGTTTTAAGACCATAATAAAGAGGCCACCGAGTCTATAGAAAGCTATGGAGACCAAAAAACCCTCCATCGGGAAAGGGTGAAGAAGCTCGAAAGGAAAAAGAAAATGATCAGACAAAGGGTGAAGAAGCTCTAAAGGAAACAGAAAAAGATCAGGCAAAGGTGCTTGAGAATACAAATCCTATAAAACTAAACATGGAAGTGGATGAAAAAGTTTAATTCATCTGAAGAGGGGATGGAGAAAATTACTCCCCTCCCTCATCAAGAACCGGTAAATTAGAACAATTCTTTGAAGAATACAAAATTGAACAAGCTGAGACAAGAAAAAGCTAAAGAACTACTGGAATCCATAGCAAGAGATCTAAATGAGGATAAAGAGTTTACGAAATGGAGGAGCTCATAGACAATGAATACAACAGAGAATCCCCTTTAGCTCAATAGCTTGATTTTGATAAAGGAAAAGAAGAAGGAGAAATTACCCCTGCATCGACAAAGATCCTTTCTGAATGTGAAAAGGATGGATTCATCACAGTTCGACGAAAGAAACGATGACTGAAAGGCTTTGAAGAAATCCTAGAATCACTATATAGTGATAAAAAGAAACAAATAGGAAATTGGGAAGCTTCCACTTCAAGAATCACAAGAGCTACTACAAAAAGAGTTGTGAATATTGGAGTTATCTATAAAAAAGGCAGACCCTCCAAAAGTGATGTAAGGAAAAAAGAGACTGAGAAAGAAATTACAGATGGTACTCAAAGTCTTTTGAGCCATCCGCAAAACCGCCTCCCCAATCCTTTTTTAATGAAATTTTTATCTTGGAATGTCAGGGGACTAAATGGGGTCCTAAACAAAGAATGCTTAAGGAACTTAGAAGATCAAGCACCCAAGTATCCTTCTAATTCAAGAAACAAAAATGAAAACTAAAGTTGTTGAAGAGTGCAAAAAGACTTTCTGGGAGAATGTTGCCTTTGTTGCTTCTGATTCTCAAGGGGCTTCTAGAGGTTTAGTGGTCTTCTGGGACACTAAAATTGTTCATGGTAATGTGCTTTTCTCCTCTCAAAATCATTTAGCTATAAATTTTAAAAGTCTTGAGAACAATTCTAGTTGGATCCTTTCCAATATCTATGCTCCAAATACTACTGCTGGTAGAAGAAATTTATGGAAAGAGTTAGCTTGGTTTAGAAATAATTTTGAGGAATCTAACTGGCTGATTATGGGGGATTTTAACACTCCTCTAAACCCTGGGGAAGAAATTTGGAGGGAACTCTGATTTCTCTACTAGCATGGAAGATTTTGCTGACTTCATTTCATATCTCAATCTTATGGACATTGAACTTCATGGTAATCAATACACTTGGTCTAACAAGAATTGGAGAAAATTTGATTCAGGTAAGATTGGATAGAGCTCTCATTACTGCTAACTGGATCTTAAATCAGAATTTTCATCTCTCCTCTTTACCTAGAACTGGTTCTGACCACAATCCTATTGCTCTTAACTTCTTCAATTGGTCTAAGCCTTTTCACTGTAACTTCAAATTCAAAAGATGTGGCTTGAGCATGAGGAAATTCTAGATAGAATTAAAGAATGGTGGACTTGGGAAGGGACATGAACAACTCAATTCAGACTTCTTCAGAAGTTGAAAAATGTGAAGCAAAAGGTTAGAACCTAGAATAAAGAGGTTTTTGGCAACATCTTTGATCAGAAAAAAGAGATTAAGTGACAAATGGAAGAGTTTGAGCTAAAAGTTTCAATGAAAGGTATGACTTATGAGGATCACCAAAGAGAAAAGAAACTTCTTTCGACCTGCATAATATCAATAGTCACGAGGAAACCTTTTGGAGAATGAAATCTAGAGCTCTTTGGTTAAAGTCTGGGGACAGAAACACAAAAAAATTCATATGACCACTCTCAAGCATAGGGCTTGCAATAGAATTACTAAAGTCTCCAAGGGGAATGGTACCATTACTAAGGATGCTAAGGATATTAAAGTGAAGCCCTAAAATTCTATGAGAATCTTTTAACTAAGAACAATTCTTATAATGAGCAAGCAACCTCCTTCCTTTTAGACTCCATTCCTAACAATTTGCTTCCAGAAGAGAGATTTAAGAGCCTTTCTAAAGTCATTCACCATTGAGGAGTTGAAAAAAGTTGTCTTTTCTCTAGAAGGTGATAAGGCTCTAGGCCCTGATGGATTCTCTGCTAATTTCTTCCAAAGATGTTGGGATATATGCTCTGAAGATTTGTTGAAAGCTGTAAATGAGTTTTACAGAACTGGAAATCTAATTAAGGAATTAAATAACATGCATATTGTGCTTGCACCTAAGAAGCTGGATGCAAAGGATTTTAAGGATTTTAGACCAATCAGCCTGGTTAATGTGGTTTACAGAATTTTCACTAAGATTTTAACCACTAGACTGCAGCCTCTTCTCATAGAAATTATCTCCCAACAAAGCAAAGCGGATTTATAAAAGGTAGAATTATCCAGGATGGGGTAATTATGGTCCATGAAACAATTCATTCAATGGCTAAAAGAAAAAAAGTGGGATGGCAATAAAGTTAGACATGCATAAGGCATTTGATAGAGTCTCTTGGAAATTCATGGATGAGGTACTGACCAAGTTTGGATTTCAAAATAAATTCAGAAAAATTGTCCAAGCTTGCATCTCTTCTCCTAGATTTTCAGTGGTTGTCAATGGTGAGCCTATTGGTTTTTTTGCTAGCAATAGAGGCATACGACAAGGGGACCCCATGTCCCCTTTTCTGTTCATCATAATGGTTGACAGTCTCAGTCGTTCTATTACAAAATCTATATACAATGGTATGATAAAAGGCTTTCAACCTACTTCAGACAATCAGATTTCTTCCCATCAGCAGTTTGTTGATGACACTATTTTGCTCCTTATGGCCTCCATCATTGAAGCTAAGGCTATCAAAACCATTCTCCGATTCTATGAGGAAGCCTCGGGACAAAAAGTAAACTTTTATAAAAGCTCAGTATACTTCTTCAATACTCCTATTGAAAGACAAAAAGATTGCTCTCATTCTTGGTTATAAAATCAACTCCCTCCCAACTACTTATCTAGGACTCCCTATGAGTACTAGTAAGGTTTCTAATGAGGTTTGGAATGATTTTCTTAAGAGATTTCAAAAAAAATTAGCTGGGTGGAAAGGGGCTATCCTCTCAAGTGTTGGTAAATGTTTATTGATTAAAAGCACTCTTCAAAATTTACCCATCTATATCATGTCAATGTTCAACATTCCAGAAAAAGTGGTGAATAGCATTGAAAAAATTCAAAAACACTTCTTATGGCATGGGATAGAAGAAAGGTTTAGATATCATTTAGTAGCATGGGATCAGGTTTGTAAGCCAAAGAGGATCGGGGTTTAGGAATCAAAGATATCAGAAATATGAATGTTGCTTTAATTGCAAAGTTGGGTTGGAGGCTAATCAAAGAGCATAAAACTGTGGACTGAGTTGATCAAATTCAAATACCTTTCTAATCAAAACATGAATTCCTTTCTCTTTGACCAGTTGCTTCCAAATGGATCACTTTTATGGAACAATCTTCTTCACATCAGGCATATTCTCTCTCAGGGTTGTAGATGGAAACTTGGAAATGGACAGGACATTGATTTCTGGCATGACATCTAGTCTGACATAAGTTGGGATACCACTTTTAGCTCCATCAAAGATAACCTAATTAAAAATTATGGAAAGAAAGTCAAAGACTATATTGAGGTGTCTGGCAACAGAAGGAAATGGAAGCAACTCAAAGTTGATGAGGAAAATATGCAGCCCGTTGTCTCCTCCATGCAGACTCATCTCTCCCTAATACATATCAGTCAACATGATAATAAGGATGATATTATTTGGATAGACTCCTTTGATGGAGAATATTCAGTTAAATTTGGTTACAATTCTTTTTTTGCTTCTATTGAAAGTGAAATTGATTGGCACAAGCTCTGGATGCCTGAGCTAACTCCTAAAGTAAATTTCTTCTAGTGGCTTATCATCAAGGGTAAGATTCTCACTAATGAAATCTCATTAGGAAGGGTTTTATCATGCCTAATAGATGTTGCATGTGCCAAGAAGAAGTTGAAGACATTAAACACCTCTTTCTACATTGTAAGTATACTTCCAAAGTCTGGCATCTTATTTTTGAGAATTTCAATCAGAAATGGGTTTTCCCCCATACTTGTCTATAGGCATGGGAACAATGGAACTCCCCATATAAGCATTGTGTGATCAGGAGGCTATGGCAACTGGTTCTCCCTCACACCATGTGGAGAGTCTGGAAAGCTAGAAATGATGTTATTTTCAGAAATACCAGAAAGATATGTACAAAAGTCTTTAAAGAAATTATCATTGCAGTGAAAGACAACATTGAAAGATTTAAGCCTCCCAAAAATAAACTTTATCCCGAGGAAGAGGAGCACATTCTTGTTGCTTGGAACATTGGCACTGATAGCATTAAGCATAAGGATAACAACAACATTGATAGATCTTTTGTACGTTGGATTCAGCCACCCACTACATGGTACAAACTGAACTTTGATGGAGCTTCAAAAGGTAATCCTAGGGATTCGGAGGTGGTGGGGTGATCAGAGATCACAGAGGCTGCTTTGTTGCCACTTTTTCTGGAAAGATGGGTAAGCAAACAAATCATTACTCAGAAGCTTTAGCAAGCGCTCTGGGAATAAGGTTGGCTAGAGATTGTAATATTTCTAATATTATAATTGAGGGGGATTCATTGAACATTATTAATTTGTTAAATCAAAAGCAACCCCCAAGCTGGTCTATCAGGGATTTCATTAATGAAGCTATTGAAATTTGTAATTATTTTGATAATTGTAAGATTATCCACACCTATCGTGAAGGCAATAGAGTGGCCGATAGTTTAGCAAATATTGGTGTCAACAACACAATGCAAACATGGTTAAGTGGCGACCCTCTTCCAGCCAAAGTACTTGATGACATCACTAAAGATATACATGATTTTGAACACAATCATTAATAGATATAGAGCAGGTGCCAAGGATGTGATTATTAATTTCAATGGTAAGTTTAATGATGTTTTTAAAATTACAATCCCCAAAAGTAAAGATGGTGGAGGAATGGAATTAAATTTTTTACCATTTGTGTAGAGTAGAAACAATACCGAACCCATTCAAACCCATTCACGATCCAACCTGGAAAAATGACACAATTCTTTGGCATTATCTACAAATGGGGGGTATTTCAAATCTCATTGAAAAGATGCAGGGTTTTGACCAGGACATCTCAATGAAATTCGCAAATGGTTGGAGAAAACGTATTGTTGAGTATGGAGAAGTCAGGGTCGAGATCTCTGAGGAACTCATCGCCCAGGTCATGGGGCTGAACCTGAATGGAGCCAAGTTCTTCAACAAAAGAGTCAACCGTGAGGTTGAGGCTAAAAATTTCTCGAGGAAGGGGAGCACCTCGAGTTTGTCACTGGCTGGAATAAAAGTGGCCTCTATCCCTGAGCCCTTTGCTGAGATAGCGCGGATGATGGTTAGGTACGTCACACTTGAGGGAAGATATGTCACCATTCCCCTGAAGCATTTAATATTTCTCAATCATTTTCGTAGGAATCTAACCATCAATTTCCCGCATTATCTGTTAAATTCCTTGGAGAGGTTTGTTTTCGAAGTCCAGAATCATACCCGGGTTGTACCCCTACACCAAGGTCTGATTCTACTCATCCACCACCACTGCATCTCTTGCTCTCACCCTCTGCCTACTCCCCCTGTTATTCTCCCTATCCCTACCGACAAAGGTCTGGACTCTGCTACCTCTAGCAAAAAGATGAAAGGCAAAAAGGCTAAGGTTTCCCTGCCTTCTTCACAAAGGATTCTGTGTAGCCACAGGGATATTGAACTTGCCGAGAACTTATTACATATCAGTAAACCTATTGAAGAATGCAGAGATGTGGATCTTCTTACCAGGGTTGGAAAGCTTGAAGAGGAGATTAAAGACCTCAAAAATGCTCCTAGAAATTTGGAAAAAACAAAAGGAAAGAGGAAGTTACAAAATTCTAAGGACAATGATACTACTGCTGAGATTTTTAAGAAGCTCCTTTCACTTGATGCCAGGCTGGGCAATGCCAAGGGACGTCACGACTACATCATCTCTACACTGAAAGGTGTTTATAATTTTATGGAGTAGCACGTGAGAAGTGTTTGCAGCCTTAGTGGCATTCCTGATGACATCTAGGATTCTAATGAGACTCGTGACCTTGCCCTTGCTCAGGAGACATGAATGATCCTTCACATGCCACGGCCATTGCGTTATTCACCTCTCTTTAGAAAATTAAGGTCAAGATTGACAGGGTAGTCAAATAGTGCAGTGCCCAGGTGTTGTTTAGTTGTTGTGAAGTTGTTTTTCGGTGGTTTTGTTGTTGTTTTCTTGCTGGGATGCCCTGTTTTGGATCCCTCTTTGAAGTATTTTGGTCCTTTTGTTCTTCTTCGATCTCAGTTTGGATAGATCTTTTTGTACTCACTTTATTGATATATCTAGATTTTGAGCCTACATATTTATGGTGTTTAGCCTTTCTTAGTTGGGTTTTCTCCTTCTGGTATCTGGCTACTTGAGCCTTTTTTTTGCTTAGGTATAATCCCTTCAAAACTATTTATCCTTAATAAAAGTAAAAATTTTCTCCTAACCCACATTGATACAATTTATTAATGTGGAGAAACATTTTTTCTATTATTAGTTTGTTCTATAAAGGAGTACGTCTATTTATTTTGCACCCATCCCAAATGGGTTTTTCTATGTTAAGAAAATATGCTTTTTAACATCAGTAGTTGAGTGTTTCGATGATAACTACTCAACACAGAAATAATATCAAAATAACTAAACTAAAAGGAATAACCCTCATATCTAGGGATAATTCTACATTCATATATCCAAATTACCAATTATTTCCAAAACCAAAACCAAGATAGCTTACGGTGTCTAAAATGACTAACTAAGCCAAAACAATCAACACCAAAATGCTCCTTAAAGATCTAACTCATATGGGTAATGTTAATCAACCAAGAACATGTGTAGCACAACATGATCACAATATTATAAAAGTTTGCACCTTCCAAGAGTGTCTTGAAAAATTAAACAGTAACTAGGACCCATTTTTCACATTGAAAAATCTAGCCAAAATGGCTTCAAAAAGGGGTCTACCAAATAATTGCTAGATACCCAAATTCCAAAACAACACATCTAACCAATTATTTATTATATAGAGAGTCCAATGAGATGTTCGAAACCTAAAATTGGTGAACATGTCTCAAACCTGAAGCACCTTTTTGGGGCCGCTTATTAAAATTTGGTTATTACATTTCAGCTTGTTTTGGCGAAAGTGACTAAGAACGGGCTTCGACAACAAGTGTCTATAGCTTGAAAAAACATTATTTCAACTCTCATATATTATCCTATATATAGATAATCTAATGCAATTGATAGAATAATTTTATCATAACCAGTGCTGAAACTTTGACCTTTTCCCGAGCTAATTATCGTTATTGGGCTAGTTTGTTTTGTTACAAACACGACTGAGACCTCGAAAACATGCTAAAAAAATAGCACTCAAAGCATTTTTCTCAAAACTAATAGTTGCAACCAATTAACATGAAGAAATACTAAAGGTTAGAAGTGGTAGGATTCAGCTTCCTACCAAGGCTCCCTAAACCACAGTCCAAATTGAAATGAATTTTTAGTTTTCGGTTGTTGTCCTATACAAAGAAACGATCAATTAGGCTCAAAACACCTTCAAAAAAATGATCTAATGATCCTATAATTTTGGTTTAAATGTTGTTGTGACATCCTATATCTCCAAAGAACAAGATAAACCTAAACAACCTCCTTCACTAAGTCCAAAGCCATTTTGCACACTCTTTTTAATGAATTTTCCTAACTTTTGTAGGATGTTTTAATTAAGATCATTTTAACTACTTGCATTCCAAACACAACCGGTGGTACCATTTATCAAATTCTCTTATCTAAGCTTGTAATAAATTGTAAAACACATCCCGTGAGTGGGAACAATGCTCCGAAGTGGTTGTCCTAGATGTATGGCATTCAGTGTCTTGTGGCAACATTCCTAAGAACGTGGAAGGAAAGCAAACAAGTTCAGCAAAAACATTTTTATTAAATGGGAAACCAATCCAAACTTAGTGTTTAACACTTTATCATTCCTAGTACGCCCGGTGGTTGAAACGAGATCTGATACCAAATGTCGCGCCCCACTCAACGCGAGTTCCAAAAATGGTAAAAGAAAGCCAAGAATTTCGATCGAAGATGAAAAAAAACAAAGGTGGTAGTAAATTTTTTTCTAAATTACTTATACAACAATTATGATTACCCATAACAAAAGTAACATGACTAATTCGCACATATGGTGAAACGACACCAAACCACAATCGTGAATGACAAGGAGAATTATAACAATTTTCACAACGTTAATACAGTGTCGCATTAATGACCATTCGGGACAAGAAGTCGACTTAACACCGCTCCCACAAGTTATATGAATTATGATTATTTTATAAGCATCGACGATAAATCTATCATGACGGTGGTAAGGTAAAAGTACTCCACTAGCGATAAACTTATCACACGGAAAAGTGATTACGAGTTTAAAATAATTTACTGCCAAGATAGCAATCGTTTCGAGAATGATAAAAATATTGAATATATTCTTCTTAAAGGTTTGCGGAAAGGCAAAAATATATAAAATGGTCATGGGTCCCATTTCATCTCTCGAAATGGACACATGCCTTCGAATTTATTCCCCAAATAATGCAAGTGTAGGTGTTGTGGGGATGAGTGGGATAGCCAAACCACCCTCCCACACCTTAATTTTTTTTGGTATATTTTAAACAAACCATCAAAACCAATACACCGACATGACTTTTTTATTTACTTTTTTTTGTTTTTTAAAGGAAGATATCCTTCCTTAAAGTTTTATAAAATTAAATTTTACTTATTTTTATTTATATGAACAAAAACCTACTTAACAAAAATACTATGGCCTCTCCAAAGTTATTTAAGGGCTAAACAATTTCATTCTTTTAAAAGTGTTTATATATATATATATATATATATATATATATATATATATATATATATATATATATATAAAAAAAGAAAAGATAGTTTATCTAGTAACAACCAGATTTATAACTTCTCTAACTTAATTAGTTTATAACACTTATAAATCAGTTGTATATATATATGTATATATATAATGTATAATGTGTGTGTGTGTGTGTGTGTGTGTGTGTGTGTGTGTGTGTGTGTGTGTGTGTGTGTGTGTGTGTACATACATATAGACATGTGTGTGTGCAACTATATTTATTGGTTTACTACACTCTATTTTCATAAAAAAATACAAGCATAAAGCACTAGAAATGAATTAATTTGTTTTTTTATAGAGAGATTTAATCACAATTGTTCTAATATGAAATTTTTGTGATATTTTAATAAGTGTAAAAGTGGTAAACTTTATTAGAATTTGCTACAAAATTAGAATAACCATAACTGCAACTTGTAAATAATGCATTCTCATGATTCTACCATTCAAAACAACAAGATGAACTTGAAAAGCAATCTTCCATTTATAGACTTACTTTAAATACAACTATAAGAGATTCTTATCAAAACACTCAACGATTTCATGTTTTATTGAAAAAGAGCTTAAACCCTATATCATATTTATTTCACTTTTCCATAAAGTGTTCCTAGGGGAGAAACAAGGAATTTATACAATAAATTAACATTTAAAATTAGATGAATAATTCCTTTCGAAAACATGCAATAAGTTGCAACATTTAAACTACAACTAATACTTCTTAAGTAAGAATTTCAACAAAGAATAAATATACAGTAACAATCCATTCCATGAGAGTAATTCTTTTTTGTTTGACATAGATTAATAAAAAGGAAAAACTATCCTAAAATAAAGTACAAAATCCCTCCACTTAATGTGGAGACAACATATCAAAATTGTCCCAAAAATTACAACTCCTTTAATGGTAGATTTTGCGACTGCTGACTCCGAACTCCGAATGCGCAGAACCGAAATCTGCAACTTTCACAATTTCAAATACCCTTCTTTCAAGATCCATTCCATCCAAAACCAACTCCAAACCCTATAACAAACCATTATGTTTACCTCCCAACCTATCGGCATCATTACATGCCTTAAGGTGGACCAAAAGACATGTTAGTATCCCTCCAAGCCCATGGGAAAGAGGGAGGGCATGCTTCAAACCAACAAGAAACAAATGTCACCAAAACACAATCAAGGGTATAATACTTAGGAATTACACCCCAAAAACAATGCAACATAACCAATCAAAGACTTGAGAAGCACTAAACTTCTCAATGAGGGAAGAGGGGATAAGATATCCCATAATTTTCCAAAAATTAGAACCAAAATTAAACATAGCAAGCCACCATCTCCTTATCTCTCCATGAGATATCATAATACTCTCCTTATCTCTCCATAAATTCTCCCCTTATCCCTCCATGCCCTTCAAACCAAATGAAGGGGTAAACCATAGTTCCCTCAATATTTTCCATCAAGCATGAGGATGAGTAAAAAGGGGATTCTTCCCTCTTCCCACACATGCCCAAAATCCAATCCATGCAAGATTGGATGGGAAAACAAAAGACAAGAAAATTGAATAACCAATTCCAATCCACACAACACAATTTTAACCATTTCAAACAAGAACAAAATTGAGGTAAGATCCTACCTCAAGATTAAGCAAGTGTTCCAATCCAAGCTTCCACAATCCACTTCCTTCTCCTTGCAAACTCCCAAAAGCAAACCCAAAGAAAGAAAGAAAATGAAGCAAGTAACCCCAATCCCTTCCAAAAGAGGGGACAATATAAAAAATAACAACTCAAAGGATTTAAATGGGAGGGTGACAAGGTCACCCTCCACCTAAGCCTCAACCAATCCAAAATCTCCAAAATTTGCACCCAAAAAACCCCAAATTAAAAGATAACAAAAGAAATATCCAAGAAATCATGGAGGATCCCCACATCCCAACACCATTCACATAATCAAGAAATTTTCATAAAAGATGAGGCGTAAAAGGGGCAAAATGGTCAAATGGGATCGATTTTCCTTGGAAGGAGCCCACCCACCCTCTTGTATAGGACCTAGGGGCTCTTTCCAAGAAAACTTTAATCCATAACTTTCCTTGCACACCTCTTAAATGTCACTTTTATCCAAAATCTGAGTTTGGGGAAATGATGACATTTAGGAGAGATTGTTGTGCTCACCTAATCCATGATGGAAAATGACATTTTTCAAGAAAATTTGATGGCGTATGTAAGTTGGGAAATGTGCTTAAGGGTCGATGACATTGTGCCAACAGGGTTGACGTAGTATGAAAGTTGTAGTTTTTGTTGTTTTTAACGTACTTTGATTACTTGAATGATGGTTTTGTTTTGAGATTTGATGAGTACTTGTTGTTTGATGTTTTGTAGGTGTCACACAACATCCGACTATGGATATCGGTAGGTGTGGCATGGTAATCGGAAGTATTGAAGTGGTTTTCGCACATGACATTTCATAATTACAAGGCCTCTGATTCGAAGGCATTATGCAGATGGTGTGGATCCCATTGGATACATACTTGATTCAGATTTTGTTGATGCAGTGGGAGTTTAGGTCCAACACCTTCAAGTGTATGACCAGTGGTAAAATTGTGGAGGCTACAATGAAACGACAAGATGTCCATGTTATTTTGGGATTACTGGTTCAAGGAGTCTGCATGTTTTTTGTTGTGCCTATGGATACAAGAGAGAGGGGGGAACTCACACAATGGACCATAGGCAGTGATGAATATCACCTAAGCTCATTGATGATTAGATTGAGTTTCGTGTGTGTACTTTGCACAAATTCTAAATATCCTGAAAGGATATTATTGGGATGGTTGTGGAACGAGTCTTGTGCCACAAGGTAGATGAAGCAATACCACTATTTTTGTTAGTGGCATATAGGGATGCTTTGGAGATAGGGATATAGTTCAATCGGGTCACAACCACATGGGTACAACTAGTGCATGATGTATACAAGCTTCAAAATTGTAGAAGAGGTTATTAGGGTCCATCATAATTTTTTTGGATTAGATATATGAGTGGTTCCCAGTGTATAACCTACGAGTGCACCACTATAGGTAGTAGGAGATTCCCGAGGGTTACTGCGGTGGGAGAGAGGCCCAACAGTGTAGCCAATGGTAGGTTATAAGATATTGCCTCAAGTGAGAGAGGAGAAGGTAGTGTGCGATCCCTATAGAGGGACGGTGGACGATGCTGGCACAGCTGGCCAACCTGTAGTGGTATCGAGGGGAAATCGATATCACAGGGAATTACATGTGATGTGTGCAAACACATCCAAAGTAAATAGGGTTTGATTATAGTTTAGGATTCCAACTCATGTGGTGACCCCACCTCTCTCAAAGTATCGGCATAGACATGCTAGAGTAAGGGGAGGGAGAGAGGGACTCGTGGTAGTCATATCACCATTACAAATGCCATGTCGAGTGAGGCATGCCCCATAGCCAAGTGGTAGACAACAATGACGAAGGGGAGTTGGATGTGCGAGAGGGACCTTAAATAGTGGAGGTTTAGGATAACATTGAGAAACAAGTTGTCAAATAGGAGGGAGTAACAAGACCTTTGGGATGACAATGTTAGTGGTGACTGTGGAAGCCTGGGAGTAGCAACATATATGACGTATTGACAGAGGGAAAGTGCTCTACGGATGTCACCCCGATATTGGTGACCTAAGATAGTTGGGCACTATTAGTAGGAGCCTATCATTCAAGGTGTGAGGAAACAGTGTATTGAGGTTGAGTAGATAGAGATGTCATGGTGGAGCAGCTCGTGCAAGCTAAGTAAGCTTTTGAAATTATGATTGTTATGATATTTTGATATTATGATGAGATAGATGTCTAATGTGTGTATGGTTTTACTTTCCAAGGTGGAGTTCCAATGATTGGCATGGGATGATTGAGGATATGCATCATGAGATCTTAGATGGCATTCTAGATCTAAAATATACTAACGTGATGTCGATTTAGTGTCAACAACATCTAGATATTTAACATGTGTAATTAGGTTCGTGGGAGAGGTATCTTGTGAGCTATAGAGGTATAGATATGTTCTAACAACAATAAGTACATGAGATATGTCATCCTTGGTACATGGCCTTCTTCAAGAATAGGTAGCGTTGACACAAGACCATGTAGTAAGGTTATCGATGATGCATAGAGGCGATAAAGTGCCAGTGACCGATGTGACCCGCATTGCAGATTTGGAGGTTCGGTGGCTAGAGCAAAGAGCAGCTTTGGGGGCTCGGTGTAGAGCCACATCTTTCTGCAGGATCCCTATGTACAACTAGTAAGGCACACTCAACTCAAAGCATTGGTCGTCCTCCATCTGAGGGAGGGATGTTTGAGGGATGGTTGATTGTATAATTTTGTGAGATATGTGATGATGTATAAAACAATTTTTGTGTGTGTGTGTATATATATATATAAGTAAGCATACATCAACATAAACACACAACATAGAAAAAACAATATATACATCAGCATATATATATGTTGTGTGTTTATGTTGATGTATGCTTACTTACTTTATATATATATATATATATATATATATATATATATATATATATATATATATATATATATATATATATATATATGAGATATACCGTTGTTTTTTCTATGTTGTGTGTTTATGTTGATGTATGCTTACTTTTATGATTCCATTTTCTTATTTATGCACAAATGTATGAACATTTATGATCGAGAAAGATGAAATGATAAAAGGTTTTTATGTTTTATAAAGTAGGAATTATAGAAAAGAGAGGATGGTATGGGGACCAATAATAGGCCCAACCCAAGCGATAGGAGATAAACCCAAGAGGGAAATAAGAGAAGGATGAGGATCATAGTATCCAAAGTAGGAACCCATAAATATATAAACCCGAGGAAGTGAAAAACCCCAAGAGGAAGAGATAAAACTCAAGCGAGAGAGATAGACCCAAGTGAGAGAGATAAAAGAGATCAACTAAGATAAAGTGTCTCAATAATGACATGTGAATGATTGGAATACATCGTTCATGATGTCAAAAACATCATGTAAGATTTACTAGTGGGTATGAATCATGAGGTCCTTAAGGTTATCTTGGATCATGTAGAAACAAGAGAATTGTCAATCCTATCAAAGATATGTGTGAGCATATCATTACCGATATCATCAAGGAAGGACGAGGGGGTAAGTGGTGAGACTCGAATGCTAACATAGAACAATGTGATGGAGGGGATCGGGCTCGTTGTTTAGGCACATGAGCAAAAGGTTCTTGGGATCGGGGTTTATGGGAGAGGAACCTAAAAGTATCGTCGGTATGTGAGAAAATATCATGATGAGAACAAAAGAGTGGGGCTGCAAGAGAGGGTTGTGACATTTTCTATTGTTTTTTTGTTCTGAATTTCACTTTAATCGTCTTCATATTCCATCTATAAGCTCTACCCTCATAAACATCATGTCCATGGGCTTCATGTCATGTATATTATGGCTTAGCAATGGTTGGGGTGAGAGTCATAATGGCAAGAAGAGTTGGCAGAGATGTCTTGGAAGGTAGAGGTATAGCAAAATGTAAAGGAGTGAGAGGGGAAGGAGAGGGAGACATCGCGATAAATTGTGGGGAAGGGCGAACTGATGTAGCAGAATAGGGCTCGAGCATTGGATATTTGATGAGAGAGGTGTAGTTAATAAGCTCATCCTTAAAGTTAAAGTCATAATAAAGATCAACATCATCCATAAGATTGTCGGCCTCCAAATTCAAGGTAGGATTCTTTGAGAGACAATGATAGTATTGATACTATGAATAAAGGTAGAACGTGGGGTGTCAAGGTGGCAAAGAATTTCCACAGTCTTAGCCTAGGTATAGCCCACTAAAAAGGGGTATTCGAGGGGCTAACCATCATCAAAGTTAGGTGGTGTGATATCAATAGCACATGAGTTGATGATACTCTCGGGTTAAACAAGATGCTCGATAAGAGGATGTTGAGTACAAGTGATAGTGATAGGGATATATTTTTCATCCTTCTTGTGCAATCGTAGGTGTAAGGCGAGGTAATTGGACGATAATGGCCCCTCATGAAGATTAGAAGCATGGATGTGAATGTTGATATCATCGGGCTCGTTGTCATCAAAATCAAGAAGGTTAGGCAAAGTACATCCCATAACCTTAAGATGACCACTATAGCCGAAAAAAGAGTCTACCGGAAATTTGATGCATTGATATTCTTGAAATGGGTGGTGGGAAGTTCTTCTAGGGTAGGAATTTTAAATGTCCCACACAGTGAAATATCTCCTATTACTTTATAGATAGCCCCTAGGTGCGAAAACTAACACATTGACAAGAAGATGACATAAATGCATGCAAGCGGTGAGTCCACAGTCATCCTAGGAGGATATTATAACACAAGGGGAAGTTGAAGAATGTGACTTTGATGTAGAGGATACGAGGAGGCACAAAGATAGAAGCCAAATTCATCCCATAAGGGGAATTTTTCTTAGACCGTAGCCCTTACACATGCTTCATTAGATTTCAAATTGTCTACAGAGTAACCTAGTGTCTTGATGAAGTCAAGAGAAGCAACACAAGTACCAAAACCTTCATCTATGAGGGCTCTCTTAATTGTAGTGTGGCCAATCTGAACTAAAATAAAGAGGGAGGATCATCAACGTGAAATAGGAGTTCATCGAGTATCATGGAATCAAGGGGAAGTGGATGCATGAGAAAAAATCAGTAGAAAGGTCGGTATAAATGGATAACTCTTCGCATTTTCATATATTGCTCTCTTCTAAACTAGGTAGGGAAATTTGTTGCCCTAAAGTGGGTGGAAAAGGAATATTCATAGCAAAGAGTGTTATCATAAGATGTTCATAATGTGGGGCTGAGGTACATAAGAGTTATAAAAATAAAATATGGCTAGGAAGGTGATTAATTTCTACGAGACAGGTCCCATTCTTCTAAGCTAGGCTATGTAGCGGTCTAAACTTGGGAGGGATCGATCTAACCAAATTCTAAAGAAGGGTTTCAAGTAAAAATTTCTAGGAGTGGGATGTGATCGACATATCTATGAGATCGACCATGGTAGAAGTGTTACCATAAGGATCAATGGTGTAGAAATGAAAAGGCAAAGATGGATGGCATCGGCCTTATAGGATTTTCTGCGCATAGGTGTCAATGGCGTTCACCTAGGTCGAAGATCCGGCATAGTGGTTGGGTTATGAGGTGTTTGTCTTGAGGTACAAGGATAAATGATCATGTAAGGGCTAACCTACGGCGACGAGAGGATATGAGGGTTCAATAAAAGTGATAATATGTTTGGAACCATCCATGTGAACCAAATTTTCAGTAGTTGCGTGTAGTGCCCACTCCTCTTTGACACCTATTTTGCTACGATCATGATTTTCAGTTGCTTAGTGACATGGATGTTATTTGATATTTTGGTCAGCCTATTGTTGGATTTGTATGGACATTGTGATTATTATTGTGTTTTGGCTCATATTATGGATTGTATGGATTCCTAGCAAACTTTGATAGATATTGTTATACATGATGATGATTTAGTGATATTTTGTTATATGCTGACATCTTGGATTCTTGACAGTGGTGATTATGTTAGATGATTGGACTAACCTTGTGTGTGTATATTGATGTTATGGTTTATTAATCATGTGATGATATTAGTGATCAGTAGTATGTTGTCGAATGCATCTAAGTAGGTATAAATTGTAGTATGTGAATTACATGGTTGTCGTAAAATATGAATTGTGATCATTGATAATTGTAAATGATTGATTAATAATAGAATTGCTTAACTATGATAATGATACAACTAGATTATATGATGATGTTATATGATAGATGATATGTGTGTTTTGATTCCTTGACGTATTGATGTGGCCTTGAGGCCGAAGGTGGTATTGTCTTGTTTGTTGCGAAACAAAATCACACAAAAACAAGGGGGACTAGGAAGACCAACCATGAAGGAATGTCACGTGTTCACAACATGGTCACCTTGCAATCATTGTGTAGGTGTGTGTGTGTGTGTCATCTTGTTGCTTGTCATTTGTTAGGATGTCTCCATGGGGGAGCAACCTCACATGTGACCATGGGTGGGTGTGTGTTTTTTGTCTTGCCTTTTATTTGTCTTGTGGATGTTGTGATTTTATTAAGTTCTAATGTTCCCTTATGTTCTTATGTTTATTAATGTGCCTTGATTAAATTAAGTAAATTGTGTTGGTTTATGTTAATGTGATGATGTGGCTTATGGGGGCAAAGATTCCATGAGATATACTTCATTTCTTTTACCTTTTTATTGAATTTTATGCTTGCATTGGGTTGTGTGCCCATCCCCCAACCCCCAAACTCGGATTTGGGCTTGAGCCCATTTTTTGAGGCTTGTGGGACAAGTTTTACTTGTCCCACACTCATAAAGCTCCTCCCCCAACCTAGCCTATGACTTGAGGGGTCAAATTTAGCCCCTAATTATGAGATTTTGAAGGAAAAGAGGCAATTATTGCCATCCCATTCTTGATTCTCTAATTTGAAATTTTGAAATGTGTAAAGTGAGTTTGTGTGTAGGAATGGAAATGTCATACCCTCACCTACCTCTTTATGGAACTTTGATATGTGTGTTGGGTTGTGAGGTGGATTGAAGGGAGATGAGATGGCATCCTACATGGAGCCACATCACCTTCCCTCCACCAAATTCTATTTATGTGAGTCCTTTTGATGTTTAGGGGGTTACTTGGTTTTGGGATTTTGGGAGAGTTGGCTTGGAATTGCTTGCATTTTGTGGAAAGGAGTTGAAGCTTGGTTTGCTTGAAGGAAGAAGGAGCCATCAATGGAAAGGTAGGATCTAAACTTGATTTTTTCTTGTTCATGTTTGTGTATGGAGTTGTAAAATGTATGAATGCATGTATTTTTGTTAAGGTTGGGTAGAATTGGCCTTAAGGAAGGTGTGGGGAGAGGGAAAATGGGGCCATTGTGGAGGTAAAAGGGATTATGTGAGGTTTTGTGGAGGGAGTGTGGGAAGGGTAATCCACTTATGTGGAGATAAAAGGATAATTATGTTAAATTTTGTGTATCTTGCAATATGGAGAGATAAGGAGTTTTTGTGTGTGTGTATCCTATCCCACTTGGGAGGGTTTGGGTGGATCCTATCCCACTTGGGAGGTATAAGGAGGTGGCCACCATGTTTTCCCTTCTCCTTTGGCTCTAGATTTGAGCCTATGTGTTGTGTTTGTTGCATATTTTCTATTGCTTGAGTCTATATGTGTTGCAGATTTATTTTATGTGTGTTTGTAATGTTGAAGCCATTTTTGTAAAGTTGCCTTGGTTGTGAACATACTTCACTACTCCTTGTTTGGGGCTCGAGAGGCCAATGAGGGAATTGGCTTCACCTTTTCATTGGATTAAAGTTGGCGATCACTTTAGTTTACCATGAAATGCAGAACTTAGCGTTCAAGGGTTCTTCTAACCCACGAAACAAAGAAAATAACAAATATAGGGACTCAAGTGGAAATTGTTGAAGTTCATTGTTGTGTGGTATCTTTCAATACATATGCAATACTAAAAGAGTAAGCCCACTGGAAGGTAAATTCGGATTCGACAACGGAATTGATTATCTCGGAGAAATCAAGAAGTCGACTAAGTTATAAAGTCGCAGAACATTGACTTGGCATTATGTGGACTCACTTAATTATAACGCCTTGCGGGTTTTCTCAAACCCGTCGAATGATGGAAAATAGCCGCAAGGTCCTAAAGCAAAGATCAAACCTGGAACCGAGAAAGGAAACTACTCCAACCATAAGAATATAATGGAGTATGCCGACATTCTAACCATCACGATGGTGTGTGATTAACTCAAGGGTTCATGTTATGGTTTTTGATTGCATTTGGAGGCATCCATAAATGTACTACGAAACAAATATTACAAAATCTTATGGTTCCCACATTCATTCAATGCATTTTTAGAGCATCGGTTCAACTTGGCAAAATCCTTTTCATTCTCCCTCCTATCTCTCTTTCACATGAAATTGTATAAATACAAGTGCTTGTGCACTTTGAAACGGTTCTTCTCCCTCTTTCCTTTCTTAGCATATTTTTGAGCTCTTCTCTATGAAACTCGAAACTCCATGTTTTCGACCTCTATAACTCATGACTAGTGTTTTCTTGCCTCAACTTTGTATGTAAACTCTTGAAGAATGATTAATGCAAGTGTGATTTACTTCTTTCCCTTGAATGCATTGTGTTTGATGTGAATATTTCACCCTTTTACATATTTCATGTTCTTATATCCCTCGCATCTGAATTGAGTGCATTCTTATGACCCCAACCTCGCATTTTCTACATCTACGTCATCTAGATTTGGGAAAATTTCCACCTTTTTTTTGGTGTTATCACCACCCTTTAGCTTAGGATTTACCTTTCTTGCATCTCTTTCTCTCCATGGTCCCTTGGAATTTTTAGTGTAGGATTAGTTGTAGGAGTATTTTTAATGTTAGAAGTAGGTTGTGTTATACAAGTTTTCCATACCCACATAATGAGGAAGTCAGGCCTTCTCCTGAGGTTGATCTCGCTTTTCAGAGACCCACATTGCAGAGATCATCCCATGTTGCCTCAAAATCATGAATCTATGTGATTCAGGCTAGGTGTAATTTTAAGCTCCAACAATTTTGGCATGCCCAGTCAGACTTGATAAAGATTAAAATTCATTATTACTAAGTATGGTGTGTGACTTAATGATTTATGCCTTTTGAGGGAAGGTTTTAATGCATCTGCAACTCCAAAATTCAAATACCTAATTAAACATCGTGGTTCCTCCATTTCATGAGAAGAATACATACTCGACAAAGTGTAGCAAGAAGTAAATCTTTTGAGTATTTGTAGTTGTCACCTAGAAGAAGAAGAAGAAGACGCAAAATAGTTAAAAGATCACCATCTCCAAACAGGACTCTTTCTACTCCTCCTTTTGGTAGGCCTTTCTTGTTGTCCTCTAGGGTTTTAAAACATGTTCCATTCATGGCACAAAAATAAATTTTCCTTTTGTCACTTTCAATGGTGGTAGTCCTTTAGCACTTAATGCCCAACATGATATACTAGTATTTTCCCTTAAAAGTATTCCCTCCTTCACTGGTGAAAATTATACCACTCTAGCTTGATCATATTCAAGATGTTGCAAATGTGTGTTCAGTTCATCTAGTCACAAGAAGATGATGTTGTAGTTAGGCTTTTTGCTTCTTCATTAAAAGGTAAAGCACTTCAATGGTATAGAAGTTTGAGACTGCTTCCATTCACAACTAGGATGAACTTGGTACAACTCTTTGCCAACAATTCGAGGAGAAATTAGATAACATATCTTTATTAGAGCAACTCATAGCAATCAAGTGAGCTCCAAATGAGCTCATGGCATACTTCAATTTTAGATTCCATCGAACATGGGACAAAATTCCAGTGTTGTTAAGACCAACCCCACAATACTTTCTTAGAGCTCTAAATTCTTATATAGTAGTAATGATTCAATCTATGGGTGTTTTCCAATTACCAAATGCATATACAATAGCCATTAGGGCTAAAATTGTCTAATCCAAGTAGGAAAGTTGGCCCCTATATTGCTTATGCCCATTTTTCTTGAACTGCCATATGATACCCAACTCGTTGTTGTTCCCATTCCTAAACCATCTACTTCATCTCCTACTTCCACATCTAGTTCCTCTATTAAACAAGAAGAAATTGAAATTCTTAGTGTCCAACTTAAAAATCTAACAAATGATATTGTCTCCCTCAAGAGACATCAAGCTCAAGATCCTAAAACTTATCCTAACTCTCTTCAAGGTCATTTGCAACAAGAATTTTAGTATCCTAATCAAAAAAATTCATAGAGATATCCTCCAAAAAAACCACCAAATGCAAATCCACAACCCTCACCTGCTCCTAACTTAAGTAAAGCCATTGTTCCAATTCATAATAACATGGTAGAAGGATTTGAGTGGTGTTATCCATGTGATCAACCCCATAATCAGTATACATGTGAGGTTGGAATGAACTCCTTGCGGGAAAAGGCTATTATGGTTCAAACTCCATTATACTCGCAAGAACAAACCACAACTCTTTCAACAAGCAATACAGAGGAGGCTTAAGAGTTTGCTTCTAAACCCAACTTCATCCTCTTTGGACTCAAGAATTCTATGCTACTAATCAACTCGTGAGTAACTTAAATAGGTTGCAACATCATATGGCGGATCATACAAGATCTAAGAAGTGGCAGATGGACGTGAGATCTCCTCATGTTTCCTCAGTTCTGTGTGACACTTCCAATCAGTCTGTGGACTTGAGCGGAAACTTCACTTCATCAAGTTTTTTTCGTGGGTCATTCAACATCGTTGAATGAACAATTTCCACAGACACTTAAAACCCACCAATTAAATAACCTCCACAAGCGGAGAAAAGAAAAAAAAGAACATGATGTTCCTTCATTGCAAAAATATGCAGGTATTCCTATCAACATTGTGGAA
Organism: Taxus wallichiana var. yunnanensis; assembly: GCA_018340775.1. Classification (NCBI taxonomy): domain Eukaryota; kingdom Viridiplantae; phylum Streptophyta; class Pinopsida; order Cupressales; family Taxaceae; genus Taxus; species Taxus wallichiana. Next base: position 29,867,843 of record CM031239.1, on the reverse strand, counting down.
CAAATGAAGAAGACAAATCTCAACATCACAATAAGGGATGCCTTGTCTATTCCATCTCAAAGGGATCTTCTGCAGAAACATTGAACCAACTTCCACCTTTAGAACCCACCATGCAAAAATCATACTCCACAGATCAACACATGTTAGTCAAAGGATGAACATGTAAGTTCAATGGCTAAGCCCCTCTTTTCTACATGTCTCTCATAATTGGAAAGCACCTTGTTCATAATTACATGATAGATTCGAGTGCTAGTACTTCAATCATGCCAAAGAAAATAGCAAACATTTTGGGGATTGAGTACAATCCAACTTCCAATGGTTTTCTTATAGCTTGATGGATCAACAAAGGCAAGTCTTGGGTATAGTAAAAGATCTGGAATGTATGTTTGTCTAAGCCTTACCATAGCGCAAGACATTTTTGTGATTGACTTTCCACCTCTATTCACCCTTTTCCTTTCCAAAGATTTCACTACTAAGATGGGAAGATATCTATCTTCAAATTGGTCTCATATGCTTCTTAGAACAAGGTATGAAACTAGGTTTACAATTAAGGTTGAACCTATTTCAACTTATCATGTGGAATTTTATGACCCTAGTCCTATTAATGCTAATTGTATGATCCAAGAGGAAACAAGCAAAGTGATCATGAACAACTTGAAACAATACATTCATCAACTTCAATTCCCGACCTTATGTTAGATGAATGGGGAAAAGAGCATAAGAATTCGACCCTTACGATACAAATATACAAACTGATTTAGGCACTTATTGCGTCCATGAGAAGGACTCCACTATCGCCATGTCGCATAAAGAACAAGATAGTGATGTTTCTAGTCTATGGAAGTTATATTTTGATGGTTCAAGAAGCAAAAATGGAGTTGGGCGGGTGTAGTTCTTGTTTCTCCGTTGGGTAAGAAACTCTTCCTTGCCCACATACTACATTTTACATGCTCCAACAAGGTGGCAGAGTATGAGGCATTGGTCCATGGTTTGTTGATAATGGATACTTGAGTCGGTTAGTCACCAAGTCGAGGCGGTGTGTACACTAAAAGAAACGTCTAAGAGCTTATAGGCACGATTTTGGAATCTTCGGAAAGTTTCAAGCTCTCAATCTTCGAGTGGTGTAGTGGAATCAAAATAAGGAGGCGGATCAGACAACCATTAGTTCTCCATTTTCTCCTACATACGGTTTTATTCAAGGGAAACAACATGTCAAGATGGTTGTAAGACCATCTATTCCAGATAATGATGCCAACTGGCAAGTTTTTGAGAATGGTGAAAAAAATATTCAATGTTAGGAAATAAGGGATAAAATATGTGGAATAATCCCTCACATAATCGCAACAATAGAAACTCATATGCGAAAATATTACAAATCTCAAATAAAATTGTAGAATACAATAACACAACAAAAAGAGGCATTATTTAACGTGGTTTACCCAATTTGGGCTACATCCACCAAGAATCACTTGCTCAGATTTTATTACAAGCCACCACTCTCTCAATATAATACCCATATCTGTTTGGAGCCATGCTCTACAAACTCTACAGAATTCACACCCAAATTTAAAACACATCTGCAATGTTATATTTTTTTTAACCCTACCATATGCACAAAACCACATAAGTCAACAACTGCTTAAGCAGTTTTACAAAACCATGGGCCAAAACCGTCCCATAAACCTATGGGTAAAAATCCCGCCATATGAGAAAAGTATGTTTCACAAAGATATATCGGGCACATTTTAAGGCCACAAAAAAATTCTCGGGGTTACGCCCCAAACTTGGCAAGACAAGCTGTGGAAAGTGTACAAAGACTCTTAGTGTACAGTCTTGACACTTTCTCACATGAAAACAGGCCCCAACCTAATATTCAATTCAATCAAAATGAAGCAAAATTCTCTTCTAACTTACAACTGTTTTTGCAAAACAATTATGGTGATCAAATTATCTAGCTAAGGACAAACAAGCTACCCAAAGGATTAATCACCCTAGAAGGCATATTCAATTCTGATGATGAGATCAAACGGCATAAGCGAGAGGCATGTGCGCGGGTCAAGAAGATTGCAAACTAGTAACCATTGCAAAATGGAAAGAGCTTTTATCGGGGAAAGGTATATAGTCAAGAGGAACAAGCTTTTATTTCTCTTTGTCAAAAATTTCACGATGAATTTTCTTTGAGCTATGAGGATCTAATAGGTTTTCATCCCAACATTGTTCAATGTGTTATTGATCTAGATCCGATGTCGAGCCGGTAAGACAAAAACAAAGGCATGTGAATCCTAGAATTGAGTCACTTATAAAGATGGAGTTATCTAAACTCATTGAATCAAAAATAATATTTCCTATCAAATATTCATCTTGGGTGGCCAATTTGGTTCCAATTAGAAAGAAGAATGGAGAAATAAGGCTTTGTGTGGATTTCAGGGACTTGAACAAGGCTTCATTAAAAGATCATCATCTTTTTCCTTCCATGGAACAAATCCTTCAAACAATGGCTAGATCTGAAATATTTTCTATATTGGATGGCTATTCAAGGTTTAATCAATTCAAAACCATGTTTACAACCAAATGGGGAGCGTATGCATATTATAAGATGCCTTTTGGTTTGTCAAATGTGGGTGCCACATTTTAGAAAGCAATGGATATTGATTTTCACGGACTCATCTACCAGTTTGTCCTTATGTATCTAGATGGCATCACGGTTTTCTCTAAGCATGGAAAACAACACATGGAGCACTTGGAGAAAGAATTCGAGAGGTGCAGAGAGTCTGGAGCGTCGTTGAACCCCAATAGCTACAATTTTACAATTCCGTAGGGTAGGTTATTGGGTCATGTTGTCTCAAAGGATGGAATCGCAACTCACCCATGAAGAATATATGTTATCCTTTCCCTTTCATTGCCAACTCACAAGAAGGCTCTCCATTCTTTCCTTGGCAAGACTAATTTTGTTATGAAATTTATTCCTAACGTTGTAGGACTAGTAAATCCAATTACCTTGATGTTGAGGAAAGGCACCAATTGTCAATGGATCACGGAAGGAGAAGAAGTTTCAATCATACCAAATCCGCAATAGCTCAAGCGCCAACACTGGTCAATCCCAATTTCACAAAGGATTGTATCCTTTATGCTTATGGTGCTGATCTTAGTATGGTCACGGTCCTCACTCAAAATAACAATGAAGATATGGAACAACCTATGGATTTCTTTAGCCAAACATTATAAAATTTTGATCTCAAGTATAGACATTTAAAAAGCAAGTGTTTTCCACCTTCCGGGCTCTCAAGAAATTCAAGCCTCTCCTAGCCACCAATCGCATCAAAGTTCTAGTCTCACATCCTAGTGTGAGAGATTTCATTATGGGGGCATAAATCAATGAAAAGAGAGTTGGATGGGTAACCAAAATAATGGAGTTTGATGTCACCATCAAAGCCACAAAATTGATGAGAAGGAGAACATTGTGTGAACAGATTGCTATAAATGCTCAAAGTGATCAAGAGATTGTTTTCTTTATGTAAGAAGAACAAGAACAAACAATAAAAGATCTATGTGACAAAGAAACTCAACCTAGCCGTGGTAGTTGGATGAACAACATGATGACATTCTTAGCAACTTACGACTATCCTCCTGGTTCAAGAAAAATAAAGAGAAGACACCTCAGGGTACAATCATGTATGTTTTAATTGATGGTATTATTTTCAAAAGGAATTCGAATGGTGTCTTGTTAAGGTGTATTAAGGAAGAACGGATAGATAAATTCTTGGCCAAATTTCTTGATGGCTCCTCTGGTGGGCATTTCTGCTACAACAATGAAAATATTTGAGAAAGATACTTTTAGCCCATGTTGTTTATGGATGCATACCAATGGGTCAGAAAATACAAGGAATGTGCCTTCTTCGCAGTTAAGATAAGTTTGGAAACCCTTCCCCTTCATCCTATTCAAGTGGATGAGCCCTTCTCTCAATAGGGACTAGATTTCATATGTATGATTAATCCTCCATCCATTGCAGGTCACAAATGGGTTTTGTGACAGCAATGTACTACTTCACCAGGGGGATAGAGATTGTGGCACTCAAGGAGCCTACTGAATCAACCATCCTTGATTTCTTGGAAGACATTGCAACAAGGTTTAGGATTCCCCAAACCATCATCTCTGATAATGCTAAGGCATTTTGGGATCAAAGGTTTCTAATTGGGCTCTTAGAAATGGAGTTTACTTAAAGACTTCCTCCAATTATTACCCACAAGGTAATGGTTTGGCGTAATCAACTAACAAGAACCTGATTAGAATCATGAAGAGGACTATGCAGGTCAATCAAAGACAATGGCACACTAAAGTAAAAATTATTCTTTGGGCTGATAGAATCACTCCAAAGAAATCAATTGGTAATTCACCATTTGTCCTTGTATATGGAAGAGAAGCTAGACTCCCATTATCACTTGAACTACCTTCATTAGAGCTAGCAAAGCAATTAGAATTTAAAGGTGCAAATCAAAGAGAAATCAGAATTAGGTTGAACTTAAAGAACTGAGGTAGTCTATCATGGAAAGGTTAGAAAAGCACCAGAGATTAACCAAGTAGTGGTTTGATAAGAAGACTAAGTTGTAGACTTTTAAAGTAGGAGATATGGTCCTCAAGAGGGACATGGATAGAGCTAAACCAAGGAGGCATTCCAAGTTTGATGCACTTTGGAGTGGGCCATATATTATCACTGCTTGCAAAGAAGCTAACTCTTTTGAGTTATCCAGTCTTGATGGAGAGGTATTGCAAATCCCAATCAATGGGATTTATCTTAAACACTCTCATTAAGTTGTCTATTGCATCTTGTAAATACTTGTGTTTTGTGTTGTTGGAGATATTCTTCTCTTGTTGTGTTGATCACCGATTGGGTGCCCCCTTTTCCTCAATCCTTGCAGTGATCCCTTCGTTTTTAATAAGTGCTTTGCACTCTCCGCATATTTTGTTTGAGACATGTATGATTTTTCCTTTTGTACATAAGTTTTGGGCCACTTGCAATTATGCGCAGACCATTTCAAAGTCAAGTTTCTTGGTAAAATCGAGATAGTTGGGGTCATTTTCAATGTGCATCCTCCAAGACTCCACGAGATCATCTTCAACCCAGTATTGAGTTCATGTGAATTCGAAGATAGGTTTTCAAAGGTGAAATTGGTTTCTTCAAGGATAAGCTTGACTCCATGCCCAATGGATGCTTCAAGGCGATGCCCCCGAAAGTCACCAAATTATTGTCCAAAATTACACTCTGTAATTTTGAACAACCCATCATAAGGACTTAACCATTTTTCATGCTCTAGAAAATTCATGGAAGACTAATTCAATTTACCATGCGGAATGCGGGAACTTAGTGTTACGGGGTTCTTCTAACCATGGAACAAAGAAAGGAGAAGCATAGGGACTCGGTGGAAATTGATGAAGTTTCTTCACAGATTGCATGGTATCTTTCAACACTTTGCAATACTAAAAGAGTAAGCACCTAACAGTAAATGTCGATTTAGAGTATCACGGAGTTGTTTATCCGAGGAGAAATCAATAAATCAGCTAAGTTCTAAAGCCACGAACAACGACTTGGCGATCTGTGGAATCACTAAATTATAATGTCTCGTTGGTTTTTTTCAAACCCGCGGAATGGTGGAAAATGGCCGTAAGGTCCTAAAGTCGCGCCGAACTAGAACCGAGAAAAGGTAACTACTCCTACTACCACAATTTAATGGAGTATGGTGTCATTCGACGGGTTTGATGGCATATGATTAACTCAAGGGGTCGTGTTATGGTTGTTAATTGCATTTGGAGGCCTTCATATTTGTACTTGCAAAACAAATATTGTGAAATCTTATGGCATCCACATTCATTCAATACATTTTCATAGTAGTCGAGTTCCAAATCGGCGGTCCTTTCCATTCTCCCTCATCTCTCTCCTTGGCATGAAATTGTATAAATACAAGTGCTTGTGCATTTTGAAACAGTTCTTCTCCCTCTTTCCTTAGCATATATTCGAGTTCTTTTATGTGAAACTCGAAACTCCATGTTAATGAATTCTATAACTCGCGACTAGTGTTCTCTTGACTCATCTTTGTATGTAAGCTCTTGAAGAATGATTAATGCAAGTGTGGTTTACTTCTTTCCCTCGAATACATTGTGTTTGATGTGAATATTTCACCCTTCTACATATTTCATGTTCTTGTATCCCCTTGCATCTAAACTGAGTGCATTCTTACAACCCCAACCTCCCGTTTCTTGCATTTGCATCATCTAGATTTGGGGAAAGTTCCACCTTCTTTTGGTTTTATCACCGCCCTTCAACTTAGGATTTACCTTGCTTACATCTCTTTCTCTCCCTGGTCCCTTGAAATTGTTAGTGTAGGATTAGTTATAGGAGAAGTTTTAGCATTGGAAGTAGGTTGTGTTATGTGGGTTTTCCAAACCCGCGTAACAAGGAATCGGCCTTCTCCAGAGGTTGATTTCACTTTTGAAAGACCCACATTGCAGATATGATCCCATGTTGCCTCAAAAGCTTGAATTCGCGTGATTCGGATAGGGTGCAATTTTGAGCTCCAACACTAACCTTTCCCGTGTGATAAGTTCATGGTCAAAATTGTTACCAAGGACAAAGGTGTAGGCATGTCAACGAAAAATATGATAATTTTCATATGAGTGACCTCGCTATTAGCATGTCACCAAAAGAATTTACTCTCATCATGCAATTAAGGGAGAAGGTGAGAGGGGTCTCTTGCCATGGTAAATGGGCGAGGTAGGTGTCATCGCAGATCTTCCTTGGATAGAGGTTGGTGACAATCAACATGGGAGGAGGTAGAGTGTGATTAGGTAGCAGATTGATCGATGTTATGAATGTTCTTATTAGAAGAAGTATCTTGAGGAAGAGTATTTTTGACTTCGTCATCATTATCATTCTTGTTTTTGGGACGCATAAGGATTGAACTTTCTTAGGGGCTGGTTGATTTAGAGACAGCTTTTCAAACTCTTTCATGAGATAATCTTGGTGCTTGGTATATTTGAATGCTTCTTTCAAAGGGGTAAGGGAGAATGCTCTTAACTTGTATTGAAGAAGAGGCTCAACTTATCTAAGGAACAATTGGAATAGGTTGTCATCGAGCATGTTGTGTTCAGCCCCAATAGATAAATTATTCCAACGTTTAATGAAGGCTTGGGTAGATTCGTTGTCCATTTGCTTGCAATTGATGAAAGAATTAATGTTGTTTTTCAAGAAGATTGTTATATTGGAGTTCATTGACTAGGGCGATTACCAAGTTCTCTAGTTCAACAATGGAGTTAGTTGGGAGGGTGTGATACCAATCCAAGGCATCTCCTATGAGGGTCTTGGTTAGGAGCTTGGTAGCAACATAAGAGTTGTTCTTGACCCAATCCTTGTAAAGATTACCAAAGGATTTGATGTGGAGAGTGGGATCAGTAGAACCATCGTAAGTGATGGAAGGAGAAACACCTCCAATGTCCATAGCAATGATGTAAGGAGCTAATGGTTCTTGTTTGATGGCTTGAAGGGTTTTGTTATGAATAGGAGGTTGTGAAATGGGAAGTCCATTCGGCCCAACAGGAAGTGGAGGGGGTGACCTTAATTTACCATACCCTAAGAGACCGTTTGAAGTCGATTGGAAAGCGGAGTTGGGCTAGTTTGAAACTGTTAAAAGTGATTTATAGCCATGGTTTGTTGTTTATTAAGCGATCAATGAGTTGCATGATGATGAGTTGGGTAGAATTTGTCTTAGGAGAGATATCCATATTTTTGGATGAATTGGGATTTTCTCTATCTGTGGGAGGCTCGGAATGGTTAATATCATCATCTAATTTCTGAGAGAGGTAGTCATCAAGGCATTTGCATAACATCTCAGGAGACTCTTCTACATACTCATAAAATTGTTGCAATTTTTTTTGCATAATTGGAGTATAATCAGGTTCAACAGCATCCTCATGTTCCCCTTCTTCTTCAAGTCCAAAGACATGGTTGCGGACGGTAGACCTAAGTTGTATGTTTCGAGGTGGAGGATTGGTCATTTTAGCATTAGCTCCTATGGCAAGACAATCAACATTATATGGAGCTAACTTAGAAAGGCCTTGATTATGGGAGTAGTTGTGATTAGGTAGGGATTGTTCAATTGGAGAGGAATAAGAATCTCCTAACAATTATTCCACAAAGAAAGCATTGTTTCAAGAAATCTCATTAGAGATCATTTTCAAATGGGGTCGTCCATGCAATGAGTTTGCACAAGGGTCGATGGCGTCTAGATTGATGATTCGAAGCCAAAAGAGAAATCGCAAACGTGATCACCGTGTAGAAAGAACGCAAAAGGGCCAATAACATTTATAAGTGTTAACCTAATGAGAATAGGATTGGTCAAGTAGCAAGGTCTTGCACAGGGGCCGATGGTGTAGGAAAAACAAAAAGGTTAGAGGGTAAAGCGAATCGGACCTAATTTAGGGAAAAGTAAGTTTCATGTCGGAGTTCACTGAGTGTATGACGGATAAAAAAGAGAGGTTCTCATTTGGGTTCTAGCCACGCCATGTAGATACAAAGGTGCTCAAGAAGCGCTAAAGTTGTAAATCTAGAGGATAATAGCCCTAACCCTAAGATAGTTATAGGTTTCCAAGGCCTACAACTAAGATAAAGATAGGTATCCTACTAGGATTTTAAAGTAGAAAGGGAAAAAACCAAGTGGTGGATAAAAGCAAAGGGTGTAATAACAATAAGACAAAGTAATAGATCAAAGCAAACCTATAGCTACTATAATCTATAGCAATGAATAACTAATAACAAGCGCACACCGCCAAATAAAAGACTAAAGAGAGTTAGAAATACTTAAATGTAGCGTGTGTGTGACCGTTGATGTATAATCCTCCCCAGACACAATAGTGCCAAGAGAGGATCACTACGGGTGGAGAATGGGAAAGCTCAACAAAAAGATCTCTCATTCTAACTCACTATGGTGACCCAAATGCAAAAGAGGCAAGCTCCAAGACTCCAAAGTCAACCAATAAGTGCGAAATAGTGCGAGAAAAAACAAGTATAAGTGTGTGCAAATGATTTTTAATTAGTGGTACTACTAAGAAAACATGGGGCCGTATAAACCTGGTGTGATTGCCCATGGGCGATGGCACCGGACATGGTGAAACCAAACAAGCGCAAATGCCCATGAGCGATGGTATCAACCTTGGGGAAATCCTAAAGTTGTAGGCTAAAAACATACGGGAAAAGGCTTCATTGAGGATGAATGACGAAGGTCCAAAGTGACCGAAAGCAAGGGTAATAGTGTGCAACAAGAAGAAGCAAGTGGACATAATGAGTGCAATGTGTGAACAAAGAGACGAAACTAAGCATCTACAGGATAACTAAGGCTAATAGTGACATCTCAAATGTTATGGTTTATCCCACATGACCAAGTCCGATCATACCCCAATCCTGGCATGCCCCTTAAGGCACCCACTCAAGAGGAGATTGCAACAACAATCCCTGCACAAAAGAAATGGTTAACAAGCGTAAAAAATATGGTGTATATAGAAAGTCGAATCACCTAGGGCGAGATCAACAGTATGCTTGGAGGAGGTTTTGGGGTCAACTCCTTAGGCAAGTTCGACTATGTAAAAACGTTAGGGGGTGATGAATATGTCAAGTAGACCATAACGCAGATTCGAGATCAAGGGGCTCAAACAAGTAGGAGTTAGTAGTCCATTGGTGTTGTCAATAGAACTCAAGTAGGAGCTTGATGAGTCAAGGTCAAGTTAGTCAAGGATATGTTGGAGATAAGTTTAACACAAAGGATCTCAATGAGCTCGAAATAGAACTCGGGAAGCTTTGTAGAGCAGAGTAGCTAGGTGAGGAACTCAATATAGTGTTAGCTTAGGAGATCAATAGTGAGCTTAATATAGAGTTAGGCAAGGAGCTCGGTAAGGTGTGAGGAGATATCAAGATATATTACGTATATTAATTAGTACTTAACAAATGTTATCTATCTACTTGTTTAATGTTTGGTCAGAACCTCCTCAACTATAGTGTACTGTTTCTTGCATAATAAAATGATAGACACACAAACTTGAAATGTGTATTTCAATTTCTCTTCATTCTTTCTTTATTCGCATCCTTTAACATTAGTATCAAATCCATTAGTGCTAAAGGAGTTCACAGTTCAATGAATCTCAAGCATACAATACAAAAAAAACGATGTTCAAAGTCTATGAAAGATCTTGGAGTAGAGTATGGACGTCGAGGAGAAGACCATGGAGGTCATCTAGACTTGCAAATTGTAGAGGAAATCATTTTAAAAGGTCATTTTATTGTTGAAGAAGGTTGTGAGGTAGTTTTGATTGCCGTGTTAGGGCGCAGGTTTCACTAGGAGTTTTTAATACCAAAAATGCATTTATACAATTTATGGTGAAGACATCTAGTTATTTTCGAGTTAAGGGACATGTCGTGAAGGTGTTTGATTATTGTTTATGGATTACTATTCGAACACAATTTCGTGCAATTTTACAACATTTTTCAATTACAAAAGGAAATGACGTTAAGGGAACTCATAAGGAGGCGAAAACAACTTTTAAGGAAGGCACAAACTAGAAGAGACTATAAAATTTGTGGTTAAAAACAATCGTTCAAGGCACAAAGAATCATGGTTTGCATTTTGATCCCCTAAAAACAAATCATTTTGCATAGCAATGAAGACCTAAACACTAGGGCAAGACAGTCCTTTATTGTATTTTATTATGGGGAAAATATTCAAAATTCTTCATATTTTTAGAGTTTTTAAACATTTGCAGGTATTTTAAAAAATAGTTTTATATTATGTCTATACTAGCATATTTTTTTGCTACAAACTAGGTTATTTGAAAGGCATTGTGAGAGTTTGCAAAAGTATTGTATGAGTTTGCACTCAATTTTTTTATAATGGAAAATATTTGAAACCTCGTTCGCTGTAGAGGCATAGAAGTTGGCGAGTCATTATAATATATGGAGTCACAAAATCCCACCATTGCAAAATTTTAGGAATGTGATAAGATCATCTTTGACAATGAAGGAAGGTTTGTTGCTATCTTTGTAGACTATGACAAGTGTCATAAGGGGGCCTTGTTGAAGTTGTCTATGTCAACCGAATTGATTCTCAAGGTTCGGAATGCCATTGAGGCAAGTATGTTATGGATGAATTTGAAAAATAAATACTATAGAAGAAAATCCAGGCATGTACCTAAAGCATTTATTATTTCCAGTAAAGATGCAAGAGGGTGGGTCCCTGAAACACCTTCGAATGATATATTTATGAGACCAACTCAATGCCATCAATAAAAAGGTGGACACGGATGACCTAGTTACACTTGTTCTAAAAGGTTTACCACCCTCTTATGAGACAGCGATTATGGAGGCCTTTTAATGGAAAAAGCCAAACCCTTACATTGATCACGGAGCTCCTATTTGCCGCAACAAAAACAAGGACAAAAACAAGCAATTGAGTCCAAATTTGGCCAATCGGAGAGTGCATTAATTGATCACCAAAGGAGAAGTGGAAACAACAATCTAGTGACTCTTCCAAATACCAAGTGAAACGGCATTACTATCTTAAGGTTGGACATCTCAAAAACAATTGTCATAACTCGATAGTATGATCTTTCTCAATAGAACAAAAAGCCACGCGAATTAGGCAAATGTAACAACAATTACAGATGAAAGGGATTCTAAAGAAGAGTGCTCTTTATCCTCTAACATCATCGTGCTCGAATGACAATGCTACCAATTGCTCGATCATTGACTCTAGCACATCCAGACAATTTTCATGTCGAAGGCACCGATATGTAATATTTATTGTAATTTATGATTCAGTTTTACTAGCAAACAGAGAGTCACTTGTGGTAGAGGGGGTATGAGATGTATGCATTGTGATGAATAATGTTGAAAAATTATTGGTAAGGAACGTTAGATATGTTCCCAACTTGCATAAAACCCCCTTATTTGTTTGTTAGTTAATAAAGAAACCCAATATTGTTGTAAATTTATCTAAGGAGCAATGTCTTGTGTCGATATGAAACAAGGATTGTTGATAACCCCACGCGTAGGGCATGAAATCCAATATAGGCTAGTTGACTACTACAAAAAGCATGTGTGGTGGGTGATTCTACCATTTGAGATGTGTTGGAGGATACTACATTCTAAGGATGGAATTCCTCAATACAAAATTTTCGGAGGATGGACTTCCTCACTCAAATGTATGATAAATTGTGGAGGGTCACTCCATTATCTAGGGTGTGCAAGAGGTGCATGGTGAGATCACGGAAAAGTCACTTGTGTTGAGATGACAGAACAGTCAAATGACTTTGACGGTCAAAAGAGCATGATCATTCGATCATCTTGTTGTCAAAAATGTTCCCAACATGAGGGAATAGATGAGCATCTAGAGGGAATATATGAGTTGGTTTTAATCCTACTACTAGAGAGATGATTAGTTATACTAATATGTAAATGGTTAATTCTCCTTGTGCGGAGTTAGTTTTTACTCCTACTGCAAAGATGATCACCTTTCAGCTTGTTTTTCTCCATAGTAGCTTAGTTTGACCGGAGAGCATCTCACAATGTTTTCCTAAACCGAGAGTTGGATGAAGATGTATACATGTTGTTCTATAAAGATTTTTAGGTGCATGATCATAATCATCCAAACTGCAGATTTATCAAGTCTTTGCACCTGAGACTCAAACAGGGTCCACAAGCCTAATACACTTTATTCAATCAACATGTGCAAGATTCTAATTTTATAACTCTAAATGGGCTGAACTTTTCAGCTGATGATGATTCATCATCGGTCGATAAATAACTCAACAAACACTTCGTGGAAAACCTTATATATTTATGTCCACATGACCATATCTTTGTTTCGTTCTTAGTTGTCTTTTTCAATCTTTGTCTACATCAAAGCTCCTATATTGGACATAATCAAAACATTAGAGGACTACAACTTTCGAGTAATATTTGAGTAGCAACATGCAAAGATAACTAAAGTTCTCGGTTTTATTGTATTTGTAAAATTTCAAGACATATATGTCTTTATTTTAGTCATTAAGGGGGTATATTGAAATATTTATAGTTAATACTTAACAAACTATTCGTTATCTACTAATTAATGTCCTGGTTCTACCCTCCTCAACTATGTTGTAACTACTTCTAGCATAATAAAGTGATAGACACACAAACTCCAAAGTGTGCATTCAAGTTTCTCTTCACTCTCTCTATTCGCATCTTCTAACATCGGTGCATTTTAATACTCAAAGAAACTCTTAGGTATCCATTAACTAATGTTCAAAGAACCTCTTCCACTATATTGTTACTACTAGCATATAATAAAATGATGAACACACAAACTCCAAAGTGTGCATTCTTATTTCTCTTCATTGTTTCTTTGTTCACATCTTCTCACAGGGAGAAGTTTGGCGAAGAGCTTGATGAGATGAATAAGGAGCTTAGCAACCTCGATAAAGAAATCGAGAAGTTGAAGGGGAAGGTAGAGTCATCCCGGGAAGAGCTTGGTGAGTTTGACAAGAATAAACAGAAGGTCAATTTAGGCTGGGAATAGCTCGGGAGCTCGAGAGGTATTGAGTGAAGGTTGAGTTGGTCAGGGGCTGAAAAGGGTTTCGAGGGAAGGCCGAATTGGTTGGCAAGCTCGTAGAGAGCTCAATAGGGGGCTCGTGAAGCTTGTCTTGGGTAAAAATAGAAATTTTGGAGATATGTTGGGGACCAAACCATCAAAGGTTATTTAGAAGTACCTGAAAATGGCCATTTGGACTCCCTTAATTGTTTTGGGTAGTGTTGCATGAGGTAGATGTGTATGAGGCACACAAAGGGTTTATATATGGAGTTTGTAGAGACAAAATAGGTTAGTCAAACGGGTCCCTATTGCGTTATCAAGCCATACGACTACATTCTAAGGCAACTCAATATCCAAGGTGGAAGAAGCCCTAACATTTGCTAAGTCTAGTGCAGCTAGGAACACACCAAAGAAAGGAAACTCGCAGAAGGCACCTTCGCAACAATGAGGGGAGATAGAAAGTGAAAGAATGTGAAGCTACTAGATCTACAAAATACATCTACAACAAGGGGAGCTGCTAGAAGAATTAATGAACGTATCCAACAAGGAAGACCCGAAGCATAGAAGGCACAAGCAAGGAAAAGAGGAACCACGTCAAGGAGGGATCAGCCGAGCAAAGGGACAAGAGATTAGGGAAAATATGATTATTGGAGCTCTAGCAGGCCGTGGTTGAAGGGAGGCACCCAACAAACAAAACTCTAATATTTTAATTAATAAGATGCCTTACCTACATACTTACATCAACATTTAAGATATGGTAATGTAAATAGGTATATCAACATAAGTGCACAACATGTTTTGTCGAAGGATAAGGCAACATAATTGTTTGAAGCTAACTTCCATATCCTAAGATACCCAATTGAAGTGTGATTTGAAATGAAGGATATGGTGTACGAAGACGAGAAACTATTATTTAGTTTAACAAAAGATCAAGGCTACTTTGAGAAAGGTGAATTGAACTATTTGAGTTACTCCATTAGTAAATAGATGGGAAGATCTTGAAGACCTGCATATCAATGTTAAAATTCATATTAAATCGGGCATGACGGAAAGGGACACCATTCAAATCAGGAGCACATAACTAAATGAATAAGTATACAACTGTATCGTGTATAAATGTAGTCACCAAAAAGTGGGTACAAGAACAAGAAAGCAATGATCATCCTTGTCCAAAGCTACCAAACAACTATGTTTAAATATATGATTCTTGGTGCATGAGGGAAGAGATGATGAAATTTAAAGGTGACAGGGATGCGTTGAAATCACAAAACCTTTCCATGATAATAATAAAAAATGCAGCACAAACAATGGTATCCCATAATACCAGACTACACGAGAAATATACAGCAACCAAAGTGCACTCGACAGCTGTCAATCAAATTTTTTTGCCTTGTTTGCCTGGGTTTCGACTTCGCAACCTTCCATCTACAATCACTTTGACCTCGCCACTCCCCTTGCGCATGCATTTTGAACATAATTCGACAGTTGTTCTATTTGTCGACTTGTTAGTCAAACTGCCCGAAATTTTGTGTTGGTTGTGGTCAGGCAGCTCGGGCAGCCCAGGCAGGTGCAAATTGGTTGTTGCAGAGCTCTGTCCACCAGACTACTACCTTTGCTAACCTTTTTATTGAAATCCATCAAGAAACTTATATTAGATAAAAATGCAGATGCTGGCATATGATAAAAAGGTGGCTGCAAGTTCTTAATTTTCGTGGTGCTCTGGTTTTCAGTTTTCTGCTCTGGCCAATTTATGACTTTACGACTTAATATTTTGGTACAATTGTTTTGATGGGCATGAATACCAACCATTTTAAACTTAATTACTAGTTCAAACACCAATTCTAATTATGCAGATGCAATACATTTTGCACGGAATTGCCAAAACTCACAAGTAATTGAAGATAAGGATTTGATGTTACATTCCAACCCGAAAAAGAGCACCAAGGATTAGCAGATCGACCTAAGTTGCTAATTGATGATTTTCCAAACTCATGGGGTACACGGGATGTCTGCACAACTAATTTTCAGTTTTAATGAAAAGGAAATTAGTGTATTAGGAAAAAATTAACTGTATTATTAGCTAGGGATGATTTGTTGTAATATCTTGAAACATTTTGACAAATATTGCAACAAGCAAGAACAAATTCAGGGAGCTTTTTCAATGTGGGGTATTCAAATCCCCTTCTTCAATAAGATCCGATGAGAAACTAAATAATACAACATAACATATTTAATTTAATAATTATTTTGCTGAATTGGTCAACAAAATAAAAGTTCATGAATGTTGTTTATGCTTGAAATATAAATGGGCAAATAGTACGCCCGTTGCAACACCCATTCCAAAAAAACCCAAGGCAGTGCCTTGTGCAACAAGCCCACGTCTCTCACTTAGATACATTTTAACATAAGAAACATCATGTTCTACACGTTGTAGCATGACATTCAACTTCTCTAAATGAGTGTGATATGCTTCACCTGATATTTGTAAGCTATTAAGTTCTCTCAAAACTGATCGTACAAACCATGTTTGAAGAGTTATATCAGGCTCTGTGTCACTACCGTTTTCATGAAGAAGACTCGTAAGAACATTTCTATTTTGAAATGAAGCCCCTCTTAAGTTGTCAATGCCATCAAGGAAACTAGGTCTTTCTATATCTTCAGCATCAAAATACTCATCTATCTCCAAATCTGGTAATCCCTCAGAGAATAGATTCAGTTCCTCTTTGCAGAAGCTAGATGCCATCTTCATCCAGCTAAGAAAGGACTTGCGTGCTACGGCTTCCATGAAGGCTTCCACAGAACCTAATCAATAAAAATATATTTTTAGAAATATTAGACAATGTAAATTTTTTTTTTTAAAACATGGCCAACCTTGAATGTTTCAGGGTGCCATAACAATATGAAGCCAAAACATTTCTGGCTGCTTTCTTTAAAGCTTATGTTTGCAACATTTATGCAAATAATATCAGCTTATCCAGAAATGTTAGTATACGCAAAATAAACTTTTTCCTTAAGGTCATTTCTGCAAAGCATTTTTTCTAAACCTCGAGTAAACAAACTTACAGGTGTGAAGGCTTTCGCAATCATTACATCTAGGTCAATTTTGGGTCGAAGAAACAATTTGAGAAGGCTTTGCACTTATTTGAGGTTTGAGAACACTAGCTCCATGAAGGCTTTGCATGTGTTACATCTTGATTCTTGATGAAGCATCCATACAACTCAGGGGATCCTGCTGTGAGACAAAACCTCAAACTATTTTGTTTTCAGGGATGATTGAAACCAATAGACCCAAAATTATTCATGAGATGCATCAAGAAAGAATATCAATTTCTTGGTAGATTTATGTAGTAAATCGCCTTATCAGTTAGAGTTGATTGCCACGGCTATAAATTTGGTTAGTTGATGAAAGGTACAACTGTAGTTCTCGGGTTATTAAAATGAGCACGTGGGGTTCTAAGGTGATGCCCCAAGGACTGGAATATCCAGTCAAAATAAAATAAATAGTTATCTAATGCTCTCCACAAGCTACCAAAAATAAGACTCAAGAAAATTTTATAAATTAAGAATGCATTCAAAGATTTGCCTGTGCCACTTTCCATGGTATATACATAAAATACATTTTTAAATGGGAACAGCAAGCAGTACCCACAATAGCCAAGTTCATCTCACCTCATGAGCAATTAAGACTGAAAATCTAGTACATTGAGTTCATGGAAGCATTGACGTAACCACAAATAAAATAAGGTAAGGAAAACCAGGCCTGTAAAAGAATGAGCACCATGCACGAAGGAATAGAATTAATGTATGGTCTCTTATGGTTGAAAGGATCTCGTTGATTGTTAACTAGGCAATCAAGAATGTGTCTCACCTGTCTTCACTAGTCTGAAGGACACATACAAAGCTGTGTGGATTTCAAAAGCCGCAATGCCGTCTCCATTATGGATCCATTCCAACTCCTTGCACGGACTCAATTCTGAAGAGGTTACAGGACATGAGATTAACTCCTTAAAGCCAAGGACATGAGATTTACATTTACTCCTTGAATAGCTTATCTCAGAAAAACAGATTAGAATTACTAAATAAGACCAACTAAAATGATCTTTGTGATTGATAAGAACATTTATCTAGACTGTTTCGATGCGGGTACGGGCATAGTTTGCGTACTCGTATTCGGAAAATATTCGAAAACCCAAAAAAATGACTTGGCAAGACTCGACAAATATTCGAGAATATTCGCAACTTAAATAATACACAAATTTCTTTAGAAAACATAAATTTTATGCAAAATACAGCTACAAAATGTATCACATGTCTATAAAATGTTGGAGAAGTGTTTTTCTTATATGTGAATACAAATGCAATACAAAAGCGCATCATCATGCGAATACTACAGCCGGTTGATAAGTGTTATGAATTTATGATGATTGTGTTAGGAAATAAGTGTTCATAGTGTGAACATATGGTTCAAATAATTGTATTATTTAATATTTAAATAAATCATAAGTGTGCACAAATAGTTATCATGTACAACTCATAGATAGGGGTGTGGGAGTAAGACTAGGGAATAGAGGAGAGATTTGGGGATAAAAAGATAAGACTTGTCTCCATGATTATAGGAGCAAGCAATTGTATAAAATGCCCTTCCTATTCAATAGAAATTACTCAATTATTTTCGATATTTTATGTCTCTGGATTTTTCCTATTTTGATGTGCTAATCTCGAATTGTTGTTGCTAATCTCGAATTGTTGTTGTTGGTATCGAGCAGGTTTCCTTCTGCAAGTGTAGAAGAAGAAGATGGTTGAAGGAATCCCATAAGAAAATTTCCAGCAGACACATCACAGTAAAAAGAACGCAGTTTACTCATATGACATCCGATTGATGTCTCGTTTTTTTTCTGGAAAGATAAGAACAAGACGCACAATATTGCAGTTTACATCAGCTTCAGATTCGTCTTGTATCTATGCATAAAATTTTGTGTAAGTTGAGTGAAATTTTTGTTGTTTTTAAAACAAACGTTTGATAGATTGAATGTATCTAAAAAACCTAGATTCGAAATATTACGAAATTTATTGGGTTTGTTTAGTTAATATCTGAAAAACTTCATTAAAATTTTACAAAAACCCAGTTTCTAGTTTAAGAGAAAAGTGGAAATAAAAATAGGGATCTAAAAAAAAGTGGTGCATAATACATTTATGTAATTTTTTAATTGGATACATTTTCGCTTGCACACGACATCCATAGTCAGGGGGTGCATTATCGGTTGAATCCGACACCCAGAAAAATTGTGTAATGAGCCTAAAAGCTACATTTGCTAACTAAGTAGCATCACCATGGAGGTTGGAGGCAACGGAGGAAGGAGGCGTTTTAGCGACCTCTCGTCAGGCACCATCGATGAGGCCGCAATATTGCTTTGGTGGCCATGTTTTTTCAGTTGTGTTCGGTGTGTTTAATTTCAGCATGTGTGGTAGTAAATAAAGAATGATGGATAATTCTTGTTCATAGTAAGGAACATATTTTCCTATATTTTGTTCTCTTTTGTAAATTGTGGATGAGGAAACGTATGTGCTGCTATGAAAGTGGTTGGTGGTCCACTAGAAAACCAATTTAAGAGTTTGTGAATCTCTTAGAAAATCACATACAGAGTGGTTAATGGTTCCACTAGAAAACCTATTGGAGTTGATGGTACTCTTTGAAAACCATTGGATTGTAGAACATGAGCAAGTACTAGACAGAACTCACCCATGTTCACACTAAGGGGGTGAATGTTAGGAAATAAGTGTTCATAGTGTGAACATATGGTTCAAATAATTGTATTATTTAATATTTAAATAAATCATAAGTGTGCACAAATAGTTGTCATGTACAACTCATAGATAGGGGTGTGGGAGTAAGACTAGGGAATAGAGGAGAGATTTGGGGATAAAAGATAAGACTTGTCTCCATGATTATAGGAGCAAGCAATTGTATAAAATGCCCTTCCTATTCAATAGAAATTACTCAATTATTTTCGATATTTTATTTGTCTTTGGATTTTTCCTATTTTCATGTGCTAATCTCAAATTGTTGTTGCTAAATTTTATCATCAAATCTGGAGTTTTGTTATCAAATTGTCATTGAAAATTATCACCATCTTTAAAAAACATAAATTTTATGCAAAATACAGCTACAAAATGTATCAAATGAGTCTATAAAATGTTGGAGAAGTGTTTTCTATTATATTATATTTGAATACAAATGCAATACAAAAGCGCATCATCATGCGAATACAACAACCAACTAATAAGTGTTATGAATTTATGATGATTGTCATTGAAAATTATCATCATAAATTTCATATCTATGCAACTTACAATATACAATAATTTACATTTTCCTTTTCCCCGTTCTAGAGAAATATTGGGGAGAGGGTCTATCAGCATCTACCGGTCCCCACACTCGGTTGATCTCCTCACTCCTCGTAGAAGGTTGCGACTCCGGCTCCACCTAGTAGTAGATGGCGTGGGCTCCTCATTTGCATGTTCGACATCACCTTCAAAGATGTCATCCAATCCTGCTAGTGCTTCTCCCTCCATAGTTTCCCTCTCGAAAGAAGTAATCTCCTCTATGAACACAGGATTTCCTCTTCTTGCCAAGTTTACTCGTTGTATGGATCTATCTCATCCAAATCAATAAGCTCTTGCGATGTGGCCTCCACTTTTCTTGTGCAAAGCCGGAGATTGTATTGCACAAAAACCAAGTCAATTGATGTCTCCAACATATGACTCAAGTTCTCTACATTTTTAACTATGTTAGAGGCATCAATTGACTTCAAAACACCATCTCACCATTTGAAGCCGCTAAAAAATTAATGAGGGTGCGGTTCCTTCCATCCGTCCACCCATCTGAAAGAATGGTGCATTTATATTTCTGCCATTGTTTCTTTTGATCTTCTAGAATTGTCGTTGCATCTGCAACTGCACCCTTGAGCAATTTCCCACTCAAGTCTTTTGGAGAGGGTGCCTTGTACCCTTTCCCTGCAATTGTCAATGTTGTCACCAAGTACTCCCAATACGGGCTCTTTGCCACATTGAAGGGAAGGTTGTTGTAGTACCAGAAATTCGCACATGTTTTATCTGCTTCCTTGTGCACATCCTTGTTCCACTGTACCTTGCAATAAAGGTTGTGCTCCAGGTATGTTCCTTGGTACAAAAAAGCTATGTATCCCTTTTCTTGAACTCGATGAAGCAGATGTGCCTCTTCTAGTTCGTATGCATGGACCGCGAGTAGAGCCCACAATCATTGCCACATCATCCTTTAAATTCTTTGTCATTCCAGCCACACGTCTAACAGCTTTTGCTATGGTTGCATGCACACTTTCCATCTCTAGTTTCTCCTCCACTCTGTCAGCTCTACTTTCATCTCTCGTTTTGCCTCTTCTGTAACATTGGGGCATACCACAGCGTCCCGACAAACAATACATGTAAGATGATACTTGCGATTGTTGCCTCCGAAAACGCTTTACCTCCGGCTCCAAATGACTATTAAAAATTTAAAATCATTCGCAATTAAATTAGATGTATTTAAAATTACAATATGAATATATAAAACTTAAATAATATAGACCGAATTTGCAAAAACTTAAAAGAATTTTAAAAAAATAAAACTTACCTCCAAATGCAATTCTTCAAATTTCCTCTTCGAATTCGCTCTAAAATCCGTTCAACTCATGCAATGCATGCTCAATGGCTGTGTGATTGAAAATGAAGTGCTTTGGTGCCTTAAAAAGAAAAAAAATAGTGTATTTCTGTGCTTTTAGCGAGTTTTTGACGTGTTCCACATATTGGCCATGTCTAGCAAGTTTTTAACACAGACTCGGCGAATATTAGCCAATACTCGCCAAGTCTTCTTTGTGAGTTAAACTCGCGAGTACTCGTCTCTGTGCTTTTGTTTGGCGAGTACTCGCTTGAGTTTTCTTCTTACTATGGGTACGGCAGTGCGGGTAGGGTACACAAACGAAAAAAATTAAAACCTCGGGTACGATATGTCAGGGTACATTCATACAATATATTTTTCAAAAGTAAAAATATAAATATATATAAAAATTTAAAGAAAACAATCTTCTAGTCTCATCAACCTATAAAATATTAGAAGCCAACAAGCTTATTATGAATCAAAAGCCATCTAAAGCAAGACTTCTTTGTCTGAAAAGAAGAAGACCACAAAACATTAAATTTATGAGTCCATCTACTAATGGGCTCACAAACATTCCAATTATTGTTAAGGCCCAAGGAAAGGTTTGGGGAGAAGGCAATCTTTTCATTGAGTTGTTTGGAGGTAGCCTCTTGGAGAAAGGGCCCTTTGAGCCACCTCATAGTATCCCAAAAGTCTTCCTCATCCTCCATAATTAGTCCAAGAGAGGGAGTCACGAAAGCATTTTTGAGCATTGTATACATTTTGAATCGAGATTGAGGAAGCTTATAGAAAGCTTTAAGGTCCTGTCCATTCCTGTAATGTCCCCAATTCCGAGTTGATGGCCTAGAGCCTTTTCATTCGTCTTAGCCTTGGTCATGCCCAAGGGGCTAGTGACCTTAATGGTTATTGGGTATGGTTTGCACCTTCATTTCACTTATAGGTTATGTTTCAAAGTTGGACACGTACTTCGAGGTGACTTAAGTGAAATAAGGTTGTGTTATGCTCCCCTATGGTACTTTATTATTCTAATTCTTCGTTGAGAGTGACTTAAGTGTACTTTTGGGCATAGTGGTGATAAAGTAACTTAAGTTATTTTATTATCATGTGGATTTTTCCCGAGGTCGATTAGGATTCTTTTGGGCCCTTTGTTGCATTGAAATTTTATAAAAGGAAGCGCTTCAGGAGAACGGGGTATTCATATATACACACACATTTTCAGCTATTGGAGTCATTGTTGGTTGCATACTTTTTGCTTATGGAGTAAGATCCCACAAGAACCTTAACTTCGATGGTGAAAGATCCACTCCTAGCTAGCAGAGCACTCTTCGGTGGTGAAAGATCCATCCCTAGTTTGCTAATTTGGAGCTTTATTCAAATCGAGTTTTTAGAGAATTTCAAGGGTTTGCTCAGTGTCGGAGAGAGATTATTTGGTCCATACTTCAGCCATCTACAGATCAGATTATTTCCAGCATTTGAGGCAAGCTTGGCAAATTCCCAGGAGGAGTTTCATTCAGTTTGGGCTTTATTTATTTTCAAATCTACTTACTTAGGGTTTTGCAACAGTGTTTTCTAGGGTTTCTGGTTGGAGTTTTTCAGTTTTCCAGGTTGGATTTGATTTGTTATAATTTAAATATATTGCTGTCCAAATTTCAGAATTTATAAAGATCATTTCAGCTCCTTGTGAATTTTTGGAATTTTTAGGCAGTTTCAGCAGTTAAAATAAATAAATAAAATCAGATCTGAGAGATAAAAATTATTTCTCTCTTACTTATTGTTCTACATATTTTCTAAGTTATTTGAAGCTTCTGGGTAGTGTTAGAAATTATTATTCTGGAAAAAACCAATTTTTCTTTGTTTCTGCATATTGCTGTCCTAAAAATCAGAAATTTAGTTCGCTAGTATTTTTATATATTTTGTGAATTTCAAGTGATATCCCACAAGGGATATTTCAGTGGTATCAGTCGGCT
Organism: Taxus wallichiana var. yunnanensis; assembly: GCA_018340775.1. Classification (NCBI taxonomy): domain Eukaryota; kingdom Viridiplantae; phylum Streptophyta; class Pinopsida; order Cupressales; family Taxaceae; genus Taxus; species Taxus wallichiana. The sequence continues at coordinate 29,844,596 of CM031239.1, read as the reverse complement.
TTCCTCTAGCCTACGGGGTGGTGACCACAAAAATAAGGGCAGAAAATGGGTGAAGATCTCAATGTGGATTTGATGAAGAAATTATTCACCAATATGGTTAAACAGCAAGAGACAACAAATCTCTATTTGAGCCAACTCACAGAAAAATTATCATAGGGTAGATTTGAGACTCGGGAAGATAGAGGAGAAAATAGTAATATGGGGCAGCAGGCTCAAAGAGGTGAAAGTGGAAATTCAGGGCAGCGATCTCCCCGCTCTTTTACCAAGCCTTTGGGACTTCAAGAGCCCTCTTTCTTGAAGGATCCGAAAGCTTCACAAGTGGGGCAGCCAGCAAAAGTATTTGATGAGGAATCTTGTTGGGAGAAGTACCAGTCTTTGAGTGAGGGTTTCGAGAGAACATGCCATTCCCAGTATTGTAGGATGAAGATTGGTAACAAGCCCAAGAGAGACCATCAGACGCAGGTGCCTGAGTTACAAAGGAGATTGGGACAAATTTCCATTCCACACTTCGATGGTTCTAAGAAGTGTACAACGCAATCATGGATTCAGAAGTTGAAGACATACTTTGACTTGAATCCCATGCGCGAAGAGGATGCAATTAAGTTTGCAATCCTACATCTTGAGGGAGATGCACATGATTGGTGGCATCATGGTCTTATTACACAGGGGCACATGCATATTGATACATATGTAGAGTTTACACAGAGATTGATGAGTAGGTTTGACAGAGGGACCACCGACGTGGTTCTTCGAGAGTTGACTCATTTGAGGCGTATAGGTTTTTCGAACGGTTACATTGCAAATTTTCAGAGGCTTTCAATTATGGTTCCTGATGTTTCAGAGATGAGATTGACTTCTCTCTTCATAACTGGGTTTGAGCAGATGCACTAGTAGGGTTTGTGAAGGCATTTGAGCCTTCTTCATTGCATGATGTTATTAGGAGAGCACGGGATTTGGAGTTAGCCACTCCAAAGTCGAGGTTTCCACCTCGAGTTCAGCAAAAGGAACCTCCAAGAAGGAGCCTACACCTAGGTAGGATGTGGCTAAGAAGCCATTCACTTCCCGAGAGCTTAGAGATGAGTTGAGGCAAAAGAAACTATGTTTCGATTGTCGTACACCTTGGGCTCTAGGGCATGATTGCACAGGGAAAGGAAAGGCCCAATTCATTGAGGTCTTTGAAGAGAGTGAGGGTGACAGAGATGAGGAGTTAGAGACCCACGAGATGGATGTTGGAGATGGAGTTGCATTGGACAGTGTTGATGTGGAGCAGAGGATGAGACTTTTCCTCGGAGATTATAGCTACATTGTCTAGTACTCCAATGTACAAGGCATTCAGGGTTAGAGTTATACAGGGTCAACATGTTGTGGTACTCATTGATAGTGGGGCTACCCACAACTTCATTGATGCATCCTTGGTTGAGAGGCAAGGTCTACAGACAGAAGACTTTGAGGGCTTCAACATTGTTGTAGCCAATGGAGAGTATATGAGATGCACACTGGAGAGTTCCACAGTTGAGCATCACTATGGGTAATCACACAATTACCAATGATTTGCATATTGTTGGTATGGTAAGAACTAATATAATGTTGGGAGTGCAATGGTTTCACTCTCATGGTGAGTTTCGGACTAACTTTCGATGATGAATCTAAAGTTTAAGTCCGAGGGCAAAATATAATCTTGAGAGGCTCATCTACAAGAGCACCTAGAGTGGTTACAGCCAAGGGATGAAGAGGACTTTTCGGCATGACGAGGTGTTTTACTATTACGGGTTGATGTGGAGTTCGACGGATATGGGTGTGACCAGTAGTGTTGGACATGAGATAGTTACAAAGATTGGGGTTACTGAGTTCGAGATCATCCGAGTTTATCATTATGTTTGTTATTTGAGGTTTCGGTAGATTGGACATCTCATTTGCTTGTTGAGTTCTCCAAGAACCAACACATTTGTGAGATTCTGGATGGTCACACACAGGATGACTGCTACAATTAGAGGACGAGATGTTCTATCAAGGTAGATTGTACCTTGTGCCGATTCATGGTTGAGGATGGAGATACTACGACATGTGCATTAATCTTCCATGACTGGACACTTGAGCTTCGATGAGACCTACAAGTTCATATGGGAGACGTTCAGATGGCATGGGTTAAGGGAGGATATGCTCAACTTTATACAGAGATGTGTGGTTTGTCGTCTTGACAAATCAGAGTATACAAAGTTCATCATTGCCAGTCGACATGGGATAGCACTCCTATGCATTATCTTTGCTTTTATGCACGTTGAGCACTTCACCCATGTGCTAGTCACTGAGGGACGAAGTTGACTCAATTACTGGTTATTTAGTAGGTTCACATTCATCACAGGAGGTGAACTATGTAGAGTTGATATTTTCGGTTGACCGTTTACTAGAGTCTTGGGATTTTTCCCTCACGGGACACATTAAGACACATTATGAGGAGCCTTTCTCTCACACGAGTGTTGGTCATGTGGGAGAGTTGGCACGTTTTGTGCTTATACGGGTTGTTTCACAAGTTGATCCATAGGATGCCATAGGGTTCGGAGGGGACTTTCGTACCCATGGGTTGACTGGAGAGGTAGTGAGTGATCACATGACGACAGCTTCACATTGGCAGGGATTGGGCCAGATAGCGCTTTCGGTGTGGATACAAGTGGAGAGTTGGTGTGTGCATCATACTACTTCAGGGGCAACATTGTTCTCTACATGGCATGGAGAGCATGATGACTATATGAGGTGTCTTGGTTACTTCAAATCACACCGATCTTTGGTTGACTACAGGGTGGGGTGGAAAAACTTACTTTGTGGTATTCAAACCTACACATGACAGACAGATAATGATTGAGGTCAAGCATTTCTGGGAGGGGAGGATTGTAATGTTCCCAATTTTGAGCAGATGACCTAGGAGGCTTTTCATTTGTCTTAGCCTCGGTCATGCCCAAGAGGCTAGTGACGTTGATGGTTATTGGGTATGGTTTGCACCTTCATTTCACTTATAAGTTATGTTTCAACGTTGGGCACGTACTTTGAGGTGACTCAAGTGAAATAAGGTTGTTTGATGTGCCCCGTACTTTATTATTTTATTTCTTCGTTAGGGGTAACTTAAGTGTACTTTTGGGCATAGTGGTGATAAAGTAACTTAAGTTATTTTAATTGCAGGTATGGGTCGGGGTAGCTTTGTAGTCAAACCAATGATGCCATCTATATGATGAGGGATGACAAAGTGTAAGCTTGTGGAGGAGCCACTACATGATAAGTCTTGTGTATTTCGTCACTTTTATGAGTTTTTGTATGGTTAGGCACAAGGTCAATAAACACCTTTAGCTTTGAATTGGGTTGAGCAAATGCTATATTGGAAGGAGTGCCATAGTCCTATATAGAAATAATGTTATTGTTAAAAAGCTCTTGAATCTTGATCCACAATTTGTAGTGACAATCGGTAGTATGTCCAATGCATCTATGGTAATTACAATATGACTTGCTATTGCATTTTGAGTTTTGTGGCCTAGACATGTCGACCGTAGTAGGGTGGAGGAAACTCAACAAAATTGCATTCAAAGAGCTTCAGTAATATCTTCCGAGGGGGTTTTACCAAATTGGTCCATTATCTTCGTGGAGCAAAAGAAAGGACAATAGGAGGAGCTTGTTGTGTGACATTGACAACTTTGTAATCAATCTTCTTATTGGTGTCTTTCCTTATAGGTTGATTTTTTTTTAAACTTGGCTCCATTAGATGTAGGCATGTTGTTGCCATATTTTAGCATGTTGGTTGCAAGGAGCTTAGTCTCATAGATTTTCACTATCTAACATAGGTCTTCAAAGGATACAAAGCTAGAAAACACGACTTTTTCCCTAAGTTGCGGGATAAGGATAGTAATGAATACTTCAAGTAATCATGCTTCGTCGATATGCTCGAGTCCCTGAGAGAGCATGGTCTTGTAATGCGGATATAGTCCAAGTCTTCTCATTGGATTGTTGTTGATATAGTCCACATTCTTTTCATTGGATTGTTTCTTGACTTAGGTGATTTGGGAAAAGGAAAGGTATTGGCCAATGTTGATGGAGAAATGGGACATGATACTATTTGCCATAGGGCGGAATGGATGAACTGAGCCTTGGAGAAGAGTATAGAACCAATCTAGTGCATACTCCCTAAGATCGCACGGAAAAAGGTTGGTTATTAGTGTATTGTTACTTGTATAGTCCATAAATGAAGTAATAAAGGTACGGAGATGGTGTTCTAGATTGGTTTTGCCATCGTATTTGGAGAGCTTGGGTGGGACAAGGATATATGGTATAGGATAAGTACCGCAATGACTAATGGATTGTTGAGTAGACCAATATAGCTTCTTGTAACATGGGATTTGTGTCGTGTCAAAAGGACTAATTGAGCTTGCATGTCATGTATCTATTGAGCGTAAAGATCAAGGAGAGGATTTGTAACAACATGTGTAGTGTTAAGAGTTGTTATGGAAGCCATATGTTGTGTAGGAATAGGCATGGTAACTTGGGGAGTAGCGTGTGATGCCCCCATACTAGGAACATTAGATGTGGGCAATGCTTGTGTAAACATGAGTATGAGTCCCTAAAGGGGAAGGAAAGCCTCTAGAAGGTGGAATATGATTAGTCAAAGGGCTGACCCAGGCTTCCTCGGGTGTGGTTTGATCAACGAATGTCATTTTAGTTTGTCTAGGAGCTTGAAGTAATTTGGGGATTTGATCGGGGTGTGCTTAGATGTGTTGCCTTAACTCATCTAACATATGTGCATCAACTTTAAAACTGTGATTATCAATGATCTCAACATTTGCATTAATATTCAGATTTATGGAAGAGGAAAAATAATATCCATAGTTATTTAAGACTCGGGACAAAGTGGAACAACAGTTGGGGTTTCCAGAATGACAACGGGGGGATGGCGAGGGATGAATAATAAAAAAATATAAAAATGTATATTACAAATATAACATGAGTAAATTGAGACTTAAATTTGAAATCCTCAAGGCTAAAACCATTAATCCAATTATTCATCACATAAGCCAAAATGCTATATTTATTATTCATATTTCATATTGAGTCATTGACATTAACGGTGAAATAAGAATCGAGATACATTGATATTTGATAGTGATACAATGATACATTAACAATATGACAATGAAAAATAAAAGTCTTCATTAATCAACATGAGAAAGGGACATATGTCATAAGTTCATCACCAAAATGGAAAAAATCTAAGTCTAAAAACATCTATAGATCGTAACCCAATAATCAAATTCGTATTTTGAGTGAATACTTGCGAACCGCTCCTCATTGCTAGAAGTATCAACATCATTTACATCTTGGAAGGAGATCCTAACGATTCCCGATGCTCCCGATCTTCGTCAATTTTCCTCGAATCCTTAGGGTCTACATCACAATGTAATGTTGGACTCTCCTCAGACGTAGGTGTCTTGCGATCCATGAGATGCAAGGCACCATGTACAACAAGTTTCTTCGTTTTCATAAAGGTAAGTTTGTTTCTCTTAAGAGAGTGGATCCACCCACTTGTTGACCAATTCCTTTTAGAACCAGAGGAATTATAAACTATAGAAAGAAGGGGAATGGCAAATGTATGCAACAATTCTGGAGGTTCATATAGTCTCCAACAACTCACTGGAATCTCTTGTGCCAATGTGCCCCTATCTATCTTTGCTGAAGTTTTGTGGCTCTCAAATTAAGGAAACTTGAGCCAATCAGTTTTGATCCGTGAAGTATACTTTGCATTATACATTTTTGTCGGGATTTCAAGAAACTATTCCTCACCTCCTTATTAGAATATAAGGCTTACCTTTCATAATTAAGTCATTATTAGTTATGTATTAACTAATGTTTGGTTGTAACCTCCTCAGCCGATTTGTAACTATCTCTTGTCAAATAAAATTGTGCATTTTGGTTCTTCATTCTTTCTCTTTACATCTTCTAACATTGGTGTTAGAGCCTTTGGTTCCCAAAGGGTTCAAGTCAAGGAAGCTCTTGGTGTAGAGTACGGACATTGAAGAGAAGATCAAGGGTCATGTAGGCCTGCAAATCAAAGAGGAAAAAGGCGTTGATGCCCATAGATGAGAGAAACCTAGTGCATGATCCCTAAGGAAGAAGGGCATGTTTTTCACAGTTTGTGAGTCTAAAGGAGTTCGTTTCTAGTTGGTTTTGATTGTTGTGTTAGGGGAAAACATAAGGAAGAATGCAGAAAATATAGTCTAGAATGCACGGAAGAGGAAAAATGTTAGTTTGAAGGTGGTTATGGCATGTTTTTGCAGAAAATATAGGCCAGAGGACAAATGCGATTTTTATTTTCAAAGGCCACGATTAAACGCAAGTTACAGACATTTTTGAGGGCGCAATTTGCATTGATTTTTTCAGAGGCTTTTATTAGCAAAAAGTCTGTTGCAAAAGTATTTCAAGGACAAAAAGGCATTATGGGGCAATAGAAATTTTGCAAAGGCACGAATATAGTCAAATGCAAAGGAACATGGATAGTTTCTAGGGGAAAAATTCGAGTTATACAGTTTTTGAAGGGTGTGAAGTGTAGAGTTGTGAGCAAACATGGATTTACAGCTTGACCTATTGTCTAGTTTCAATAGCACGAGTTTCACAGAAGTTGGATGTGAATCTTTTGTGGGTTTCACTATCATAAAAACATGGCACGAACTTTCTTGTGAGTTTGAAGAATCAAGATGCCAGGGCATTTTCCTAGTATATTTTCTCTTTGTTGTAAATTTTCAGACTTCAAAAATTCTTTGCATTGTTTTCCGAGTGAAAATTAACATTCAAAATTGTACTTTCTATTGCAATTATTTCTGTATAAGAAGTCAGACATTCAAAATTTAGACTGTGAATTGTAACTTTTTTTTTTGCTGCATTAATTTGTGGGTTAGAAATTCATATTGGTGTGAAAAATGGAAAACATATAAAACCTTGTTCTTTTGGGCACAAAAGTTGACGGTCAAAACTATAATGTCTAGAGTCATAAGATTTTGACTATTGTCGAATATCGAGACTGTAATAAAATAATACTTGGCACGAAAGGAAGGACGGTTATAGCCATTGTTGAAGATCCATTGGATGTTGAAAGTGGTGAAGAATTCGCCGATGATGAATACATATTTTAAGAAGCTCACACTTTGAAGCCAAGAGGGGAGCAAGTGTAAATGAAGCTCAACACGATGGTTGCCCAGTTAGTTTGGGAGTTTGTGGATCTTGGGAATTATACCCTTATGAGGGTCATGAGACAACTTGATGGAGCATTGTGGATGTAGCTCAACATGGATGGTTGTCCAATAATTTGGGACTTTGGGGAGGTGGAATCTAGGAACTCGAGAATTCATCTTGGGAGCTACACCTTTACGAAGGTTACGAGGTAGCTTGATGGAGTCCTACCTAGTCCAAGAATTGTTTTCAAAGAAAAAGCTTTTGAAGAATATATGGATCTATTTGGTTCTAATGTTTTTAGTTTTCAGTTAGTATGTTAGTATGTTTTGCTTTTAGTACAATAAGCCTTAAGAGGGGGTATTAGAATATAAGGCTTGCCTTTTATAATTAAGTCACTATTAGTTATGTATTAACTAATGTTCGGTTGTAACCTCAACTATTTTGTAACTATCTCTTGCATAATAAAATGACGGACACACAATTTATGATGTGTGTACTCCGGTTCTTCTTCACTCTTCTTTGTTTATATCTTCTAACACTTGTCATCTACAGGATGTAACGCCCTTTTGGGTTGAATCAAGCCCATGTAACTTGCATAGAACCAAATACTAAACTGAAACAAAGACAAGTGTTCTATGCAAGTTACATTGGCGTGCAGATTCAACCCAAAATGAGCGTTACATCCCTGTAATAGAGCCAACCCTAAACTTGCATGTAACTTGCATAGAACCAAATACTAAACTGAAACAAATTTGGAAATGATTGCAAGAGAAAAACATCGAAAAATATATCATTTTTACCAATTTAATACCAGCTGGAAATTTATTAACAATGAATACCCTTACAAATATGGCTAGAAATGAAGGATTCCGAGCCCTAAACTAAAGTACAAATGAAGATTCCAGTTGTTAAAAATACGAGGAACACAATGATGACTGAATTTGAAGTTGTTGTGCCTAGAATATCCCAAACCCCACCTTAGGTCAAGTCGCCACCCTTGGGAAGGGCTGGGCATGCCTTCAAAACTGACTACAAACTCCTTATGGGATCACCCTTTACAAACTTGAGGGGTTTTGTTCTCAAACCAACCCACTATTGAGAGGTTATGTTCTCAATAGGCCTTCCAAGAGGGTTTTCATCCTCAATGAATGGGAGAGGAAGTAAAACGTGTTCCAAATCTAAGAGAATAAATTCCAAAAGCAAGCATAACTCGTTTCAAGCCAAGGGACCCCTTTCAATAGCTAGAGGTGGTGCCAAAACCAAATAGAACCCTCTAAAGAGGACCGACTTCCTTGGGGACATAATAGTTCCTTTTTCTTCTATTTTTCAATTGGTTTTTCTCCTTTTCCCAGCCGACCTAACTATACTTTGAAAATTACTTAAAAAGAATGTAAAGCTCACAAAAACAATTGAAAATCATGACATTAACTTTCCTTGCTCATTCCTTTTTTTTCACACGGGAAGTAGAATAGGCTCAAGGTCTTCAAAGAGAACTAGCCATGAGAAGGGGACATTAAATTCCTCACCTCAAAAATCGCTTTCCCTCAAGCAATTGTAAGCGTGGATGCTCCAATAATCTAGATCCTGTACTAGTCAAATGAAAGAGCTCTTGCCAAAACAAGCTCACATATTTGTTGTCCTCCATAATGATGTTCGTTGGCAGCTTATGAAGCTTAGAAACTTCCTTCAAGCAAAGATCGACTATTACCTTAAACTCCGCCATCTTCAACCGCAATCCCATATACTCCACCATTTGTTTGGGTGGGAAACAAACTCAGTTGTTCTTCCTTTTTTATACTAGTACTTGCACATAGAACAAACTTGTAGACACCTAATTTCCACTGCGCAATTTTAATACCAAAATTGGACTAACCCTTCATCGCACTATAATTAGCGACCTACCACTAATTAGCTAATTTCCCTCATCCTGGATGCCAATTAACATCAATTCATTAGTTAAAATCCTCTTTTCAATTAATTAATTACCTATTATTAATTAATTCCCCTTTTACAATCTTGTATTTAATTAATAAACCCTCTTATTAATTAAATCCCCCTCTCAAACCCCTCTAATTCCACTAATTTCCCTCCAAATCATCTCCTTAAATGGCTTCTATAAGATAAACATGGCCTATTAATTAATCCCAATTGATTAATTAAACCTTCCCTAAACTCCCATGGGTCATTAATTCTTAATTAATCTCTTTTAAACATGCTTATCCACTCCTAATTCTACATCTCCTTTATCCCACATTCACTAGGATGTATGCTTCTCCCAAATTGGAAAGCTATATAAGCAACCTAGTACCTTCCTACCAATCTACACCTTTACAATCTTGTACACCTTGTACTCATACTCAAGAGAGCATTTCTATTATAGGAAGGCTTGCCAAATTGAGAAACCCCCTTACTTACTAAAGTTAGTAAGAGAAGATTCAAACATGGCCTTTAGGCCATTTTGAGGAGATCTCTTCCCTTTAGTAGCATCCTTGATTGTGCATAGCTTACATTCAGCTTAGAAGGAAATATCTACATATCAAAAGCGCATCCAATTTTGAAAGGAGGTTTGCATTCTTTGTTTTTAACGTTTTGTGCAAGTTTTTAGCTTCATTTTCATGCTTTATCTTGATGTATTTGATTAGAGAATTAAGATAGGATTTACTTGGTGTTAAGTCATTTATTATATTAGCTTAAGTTCTTTAGCATGCATACATATGGCACACCCGGTGGGACACCCCTTTGTCTCATGCGCATTATTTTTAGTTTAGCTTCATTTACCACTTTCATGCAAGTTATTTCAATTTGTTGAAAATTTCTATGTTCTTGTAGATGTATGTTGGTATTTGGTAGTGTTGAGTGTTATTTGTAGGTAGTGAAGAGGCGAAATGCTGTCAAAATTTGATCTTACACAGAAAAATCCATGGTTTTGATATTTTTGCCTCGTTATTTTGTGTTTTTGCACTTTCAACGACCTTCACCTGGTTTTCAGCGACCTAGCTTCATATATTAGCGATCTTGCTATGTGTATTTTGTTCAAACAGTTCAGCAGTTTTGATTTGGTGATCAATGTCCTTGCTCTATTTCAACAGTCTTGTCAGGAATAACAGTGATTTTATCAGCGACTTTGACACATACAACGCTGGCCTTACTCTGCTTCAACGTTCTCGAGCCATTCAACAACCTCGCCTGTTAAAAAGGACTTTCACTTTTCAGAGTTTTTACTATCATTTTGTCTTTCTTCTATTGTTTTATCACTCTTTTATAGTTTGAATCTAGCCATTTTACACCTGTTTATCAAAATTTCATGCTTTCTTGCATCTTTATACACGCTTTGATCAAACTATAGATACTTATTTCGTGTCTTGTGCTTGGAGGTACCATTATCAAGCACTTAGTGAGCTGGAAGTGATGTGTAGCTGACTGGAAGAGTAAAAATCTCATCAAAAATGGTCTTCGAGTGGAAAATTGAGGTAACTCCACCAAACAACAACGTCATGCCGCTCTTTTCGGTGACCTTGCCTTGTTCAATAGCCCCGTGCATTAGTATTAGCAGCCTTGCTCATAGCGGTGACCTTGCCTTATTTTTAGTGGTTTTTTAGTGGTCTTGAGCTTACTATCAGCGGCCTCACTATTTTGTGGCTTTGTTGTTTAGCGGCCTTTCCCTAGTAAACAACGGCCTTTCCCTCGTAAACAACGGCCTTGTTGTTTGTGTCGTGACCTTGCGATAGGGAGCTAAGTTTTTCACTTTCTCTATCTTTTTCGTCGCTTAGATTTTATTTTTGAGCTATTTGTGTTTTCAAACTACTAATTCTTGGTGCGTAGGTTGCCATACTCACTTGTCAAAGATAAATTGCTCAAAACAAATAAACCAATTAAACAAAAAGACCAAGTTGTGTGAACATCATTTTTTGTTATCTTACATCACATTTTGCTTACAAAATTGCATTTTTCTCTTTGTGATTGGCATAATATTATTGGATTAACCATCTCTTTAAACACTTAGGTCACAAATGAAGGTTAAAAATATTGGGTTAATCATTGCCTTAACCATTTAGGCTTCTTGTCAAAATGCTATATATTGGATTAACCTTGCTTTAACCACTTTACAAGGGTGTTTGTTTCCCTTTGACATCATTTGCTTCTTGATTGTACCTCGTCCTAACTGCATATGCTTTTTCCATGTGCCAAAAGGTGATCTTGAAAATCAGAAACAGTTTCGACACTTTTTCTATTTAGTAGGGTTCGGTGGTTAGGACGTCATTACCTAATCATTTGGACAAAGCCCATGTGTCAATGGGCTATATAAATTGTGGGAAGATTAGTCATTTTTGGCTAAGTAGGGGTTCAATTTTACGTGGCTCCTATGAAGTGAGGGGTGCATTTGCCTCTAATGTCCAGGCCTTAGACTGGATCCCATAGGAAACAATTGTTGTTTTTGACCAAGCTCTACTGAAACAGATGGAGTGAAGGGGAGGGGGATTTGATTCTTCGAACCAAGTCTTAGACAATATTTCCAAATTTCACAGATTTGTGCCCAACGTATTGAAAGGTATATTAAGGACACCTTAGCAACTTGTTCATCCTAGCCGATGGTGTAATATCCCCTTTCACGGGATCAATGGGAAATGGCAACCAACAAATAGAATCAACACCAAAACTGATTAGGAATTGACCCCAAATGAATAAACCCAGCCACTACTGTTTGTGCTTTCAATAAGATGACTCAATAAACCCAAGAAGCGGGGTTTAATGGCCTCTATCAAATAGCTCAAGTAATTACACCAAATATGCTGCAAATAACTCAATACAGACTGCTGCAATAAACTCATACAATGATCGCTGCACTTGGAAGTTACTGAATACTTCAAAGCACACAAACCATGCTCTACAACCAGATCGCTAGATATAGAAAGTGATTACCATATTTCCAAAATATGAAGACCAGACAAGCATACAAAATTATATCCAAATCGCTATAGCAGGCCTCAGTTAGCATGGAAAGACACTGAATATTTCTTCAAACACACTCACACAGATTGCTGCCAAACAGGGCTCTAAAACACCATTAAATCATGCCAGGTTCAGACATACCATGCACAGAATAGCTCAGCTACAAAGAGGGGCATACAAACAAGCAAAAATCACTTATACAAATCGCAGCACTAAGGCTGCAAATCTCCAATAGCATGCACAAGTTGATCCACTATAATTGCCACAAACCCATCACCAAACAAACAGAAGTTGCTGCCAAATAAATATATATTTTCACACAACATGAAGTCACCACTACTGGAATACAACAGCCATAAGGAAATACATTTAAACAAGGTAAATCGCTGCCACCGGGACTTCAAATCACCACTGAATCATACATTTATCCAAGTCGCCATGCTCAGAATTAACAGCTACAAAGGACATTCAATTTAGCTTGAAAATCGCTGCTCAAAACACTCAAATCAGGTCTGAATTAATGGATCTAACCACCCCTATGCTGGCGCTAGGCAAAGAGCATTCAACACTCTTAGATCATGCACAATACAGGTTGCTAGGGCTTAGCAAAATACACTAAACAGTTCGCTGATCATATATGGCTCAAAACATACATCCCAAATGCTTAATAACTTCCCGATGAGGTCGCTGAGTGTGGGAAGAAAAAGCAGATTGATATAAACCGAAACCAGATTATTATTTATCAAATACTAACACCAAACTTGCCTTAAGTGAGTCGCTGTAAAAAGGAGACAATATCATGCAACCAGCTGATCAATTCACATCAAATAATGCTCTAAAAACAGTCCACAAAACACCATGAGAAAGTCGCTAGGGCTGGAATGAAACATACACCAAAGTCGACTTGCAATGGCACCAATGAATCCTTCAATTGATATCAAAAACCAGCTACAAATGGATTGCAAATAGATTTCCAACACATGAGAGAGCAAGAACATCAATGGTGGGCTCACATCCCTACTGCAAGCATGGAGTCCAAATCGAATTCATCATAACATAACATGTTTTTACAATGATCCACTAACCTCCTTTTATAGACAAGGAGTTACAAAAATCTAATTCTCTTTTGGAGGGAAAACACAATTTGAAATTATAAATTATTTTATTTTTCCTATGTGTGGTGTCCCCTTTCTAAGGGTCTTTTTGACATTAAAAGCCACTCTATTATTATTTAATTAATTCTCTTTTTATTTTGTATTTTTGGGAATTAAATTAAATAATAAATTACATTAATTGCTCAATAAATATTCTTTTGTGAGCAATACTACAAGGTGGTGGAAAAACCACTTAACATCCATAATTAAATAATTAAATGAATATTGTTTTATAATGACAAATGATTAAAATCACTCTCCAGGCAATATCATTCAATTACTTAGCATAATTTTCCCTTGCAACATCCCAAAAGCCCACGGGAAAAGATAGGCTAAGGGTCTTCAAAATGGGGACATTACAGTCCTCCCTTCCCAAGATTGTTTGTCCTCAAGCAATGCCAAACATGTGCATCCAAATGCAATGATGTAGCGTTTCCAAAGTCTCGATCCCGTACCAATCAAGTGAAGGAGCATTTGCAACTTGTGTTGCTTCTTCCTCTTGAAACTTGGGAATGTCTTCAACTGCACTTTCCTCTTCAAATCTGGACATGGGACAAACATGTTAGAAAAACGAGTGTTAAAAAACACTTTTCTTGCCTCTTCTTGGTGTCTCCATGGCTTGGATGGTGCCCAACTTTCTTCCATGCATGGGCTGCCCCCAAAATCTGCTATGCAAGCCCAAACACTCTGCTATAACCATGCGATTTCTCTTCAAAATCAGACTTAGCCCTCCCCAATTAGCCATGCATGAGTTACAATCAAACACCAATAACCATATCATCATATACATATCAAAAATTTGAATTGTAGAGAGGATGGAGGGGCTGATCATGATGATATTAGACACAAGAATGATGGGACAACAACTACTATACTTCAAGACTGAAATTTTATCTTCACAATTAGTAAACTAAAAATAATCTGCTAACTCATGATCACATATGCATTCCACATCACTCCTTGCATTGTTAGCAATGTAACCCTTTTTAAATAAAACCAAAATTGATTCACCCAATTGAGGATTATCATTTCTATGGGTTGTCCTTGTGCTTATGGCGTGAGAGTATGGGTGCCAAAATTAAGTATCTTCCCCACTTTGGGGGCTGCCAGGGTCCTCTAAAGTGAGCCATCAAAAACATGGAGTGTATTATATCAAAATCAACCAAATGTGAACTAGAGGAGAACTCAGTAAACAATTTATCTTTCCATTCTTTCTTACAGTTGAAAGTGAAATGCCTTGCTTACCATGTCAAGAACTTATAACATGACCTTTCGTCTCCTTCAAACCTTTTGTAGAAGTCCCAAAATTTGTAGCCATGCAAGCAATGTCAACAAGATTCATCCCACACATCTCCTTCACCCAATTCTCCTTTGAAAACACAAGCTGCAGAAGTTGAATACCACAAAGTAAGTTTCTCCACCTCACCCTGTAGTCAACCAAAGATCGGTGTGATCCGAAGTAACCAAGACAACTCATGTAGTTATCGTGCTCTCCATGCCGTGTAGAAAACAATGCTGCCCCTGAAATAGTATGATCCAGATCCAACTGAAAAATTGAAAACTCCAACCATAAACCTAGAAAACACCGTTGTAAAACCCTAAGTAGATCTAAAAACAAATAAAGCCCAAACTCGAATGAAACTCCTCTCGGGAATTCACTAAGCTTGCCTCAAATGCTGGAAATAATCTGATTTGTAGATGGTGAAGTCTCTGACCAAATAATCTCTCTCCGACACCGAGAAAACCCTTGAAATTCTCTAAAAACTCGATTTGAATGAAGCTCCAAATTAGCGAACTAGGGATGGATCTTTCACCACCGAAGTGTGCTCTGCTAGCTAGGAGTGGATCTCTCACCACCGAAACTAAGGTTCCTGCGGATCTTACTCCACAAGCAAAAAGTGTGCAACTAGCAATGGCTCCAATACCTCGAAAATGTGTGTGTATATATGGATATCCTTTCTCCCCAAGCGCTTCCTTTTATAAATTTTCATTGCAACAAAGGGCCCAAAAGAATCCTAATCAAACTTGAAGTATTCATTACTATCCTTATCCCGAACTTAGGGAAAAAGTCACGTTTTCTAGCTTCGTATCCTTTCAAGACCTATGTTAGACAGTCATAATCTATGAGACTAAGCTCCTTGCAACCAACATGCTACAATATGGCAACAACACGCCTACATCTAATGGAGCCAAGTTTAAAAAAAATCAACCTATAAGGAAAGACACCAATAAGAAGATTGATCACAAAGTTGTCAATGTCACACAACAAGCTCCTCCTATTGTCCTTTCTTCTGCTCCACGAAGATAATGGACCAATTTGGTAAAAACCTCCTCAAAAGATATTATAGAAGCTCTTTGAATGCAATTTTGTTGAGTTTCCTCCACCCACTACGGTTGACATGTCTAAGCCACAAAACTCAAAATGCAATAGCAAGTCATATTGTAATTACCATAGATGCATTAGACATACTACCAATTGTCACTACAAATCATGGATCAAGATTCAAGAGCTTATTAACAATAACATTATTTCTATATAGGACTATGGCACTCCTTCCAATATAGCAGTTGCTCAACCCAATTCTAAGCTAAAGGTGTTTACTCGACCACGTGCCTAACCATACAAAAACTCATAAAAGTGACGAAGTACACAGGACTTATCATGTAGTGGCTCCTCCACAAGCTTACACTCTCAACCTTCGTCATATATAGATGGCATCATTGGTTTGACTACAAAGCTACCCCGACCCATACCTGCAATTACATTTGATGACTCAAATATTCCTCACGATGATGAGGCTACTAGACCATTGTTCATTTCTGCACATATCGATTCACATCCAATTCAAAGCATTATGGTAGACAATGGATCTAGCAGAACATTTGCACTATGATACTCCTTACTACTCTAGGATACACCAAACAAGACATAATCGGTACAATCAACTTGGGGCATTGTGTTACCTTTACAAGTTTGACTAAAAAGATTGCTACATGGTTCTTAGTTGTCCCTTCCAACAACATAATCAACATGTTACTTGGATGCCCATGGATTCGCAAGATGTGGACTATCACATCCACTTTACACATATGTTTAATAGATATACACAACAACATGGTGGTTATTATCTTAGGCATCCTTTATGAACACCCTATTCATTTTATCACATTACCAATTGTCTCTACGAACAAACATGTAGCATTGCATACACAGGTACGACCTCCACAACCCATTCAACATCATCCTCCACAAGTCATTGATCATATTCCCAGACAAGTTCCACAACATCCATCGGTACGGACTCATGTTGATCGATCCTTGAATCTATCTCCTCGACTTCGCCATGCATTACCTAGTTGTGTGTGACGAGTTGTAGTCTTACGGAAACCTTCTACAAGCGTGACCCATATGAGACACCAATGCACTCTCCTGATACACAAGAGCCCTAAGTTACCATGAATACTCGTGACTCGCAGCTTGCATATTCACATATTACTGATATTGATATTTTAAGATTCAATATTACATATGGTTACACCTCAAGCTCGACGATGACTTCGCTCTTCCTAGTACTTATCAACATCATACGCACTTTGCACCACTTTATACAAGACAACCATATGATCATTCCATTAACGGCTCATAGGATAACATTCCTATGATTCCCTTACATTTTGTGGCAATAATCACTTGTACATAGTTTCTCCAAAACATACATGCTTCTCCCGCTTTGACAACAACAACTTTCACTCACACTACTCATTCCTCGACACCGATCTACAATCAATACCTAGGGCATTACCCGGTGATGCAACATGTTGGCTAGATTTTATGCACAGCATAAAACCTAGGCAATCATGAGATAAATCTCCTTCATTTAACAATGAAGCTCTTGTATAAGATGTTTATCTATTTTGCAAGGGTGAATCCTAATAACTACTCTCGGGTTTTTTACTTTAATTCCCGAACTCATGAACCACAACTAGGTGATTTGGTAGCAAGCAGTTGTGATGGGAATATTTGCAGAAGGGAGAAAAATAGAAGTAGAGAAAGAAGAAAGGAAGATGTGTTGACTCAACCAATAGTTATCAGAGTTGGTCTCATCCACACAAATTAAATAAACAGATAAATCACAACATTCAATGAAAGAGGGAAAGAAATAACTTCTAACCTAGATCTAAGATAACACAAAGTTTATCTAAAACCTTTGAATAGAAGTACTCAACAAAGCACTGTAGACACAAAGTTCTCTAGAAATCCACCTTTTATTCAATCCCACTTTCACAGAAATCACATCAAGGGTTCCAACACAAAGTCTGAGAACTCAAGAATGCTCTAGTTACAAAAGCCTCTGCTAAACAAGTTGTGATCCTTTAGCCCATAGGCTCTTCCTCTATTTATAGTGCATAGAGGGAAAATACAAATAGGAAATTCTCAATGAATTCTGCATGTGGAAGCTATGAAAAGGGAACAATTGGCAATATTTCTCCTAGAATTCCTCTTTGCATGACATGCATGATTTACAATTGAAGACTAAATCAATGTCTTGCATGTTTGCCACCTATTCTTAATTAAAGGACATTTTCAAACAACTCGAAGTAATGGCTTTTAACCAATTACTTTACTTTTACAATTTAATTGATTACTCGGTTACTTTGTCGGAGAAAATAAGAGAAAGAAGAAGAAAGAGGAGAGAGAAAAGAAGTTATTCCAGCCGTAACACTCTCAGTCTTGTTCTTCTTCCATACTCTGTATGTTGATCCAACATGTATTGCACTTCCACCTCATGAATGATATCTCTGTCTTGAATCTGAGAAGCTCTTTCTCCCATATGCGGTTGACTCCTTTCCTTTGACTCTCATCAAACTGGGTTTGAGATCTTTGGTATCACTGTAGATTTTTATCTTCTCAATTGGATTACCCGTGAGA
Organism: Taxus wallichiana var. yunnanensis; assembly: GCA_018340775.1. Taxonomy (NCBI): domain Eukaryota; kingdom Viridiplantae; phylum Streptophyta; class Pinopsida; order Cupressales; family Taxaceae; genus Taxus; species Taxus wallichiana. Next base: position 29,826,359 of record CM031239.1, on the reverse strand, counting down.
GGAGTAATGATTCCATCTATTTCCCCCTGAGCAGCTAACTATGATTTGTTTGCGGAGGTTGCCTCTGTCATGTCTTCACCTCTTGTCTTTGAAGCTTTTGCAGTTCTTCTCAAATATGTGCACAAGTGAAATGTTCGTGTAAACAATTCAGACAAACATTCAACTCGTCACCCTTTTATTTATGCATATGGGCAGCCTTGAATTCTGGGGATTACTTTAGGTGCAAGCAAAGAGATGTAGGCTCAACTGGGAGATTGCATGCATTTACATGGGCAGTGTTTGGGCTCTTAGAGGGCATAGTTCTAAAAATCGCGATTTATCGGGCGATAATCGTGATAAATCGTTTTCCCCATGCAAAACGATTTATCTTTCCATAAATCGCGATTTATTTAATGGAAAACAATCACAATTTTCGGCGCTAAAAAACCTGCAAAAATCGTGAAAACTCGGCAAATAAATCATGGAAAATCGCGAACTTAGGTATAAATGAAAAAAACCCAAATCGACTCGTTTTTTCACTTGCGTGGCTCGGTTTTCCTCCTCCTTTCTCCTACGTGGGTCGTTTATCCTTTTGCGACTCGTTTCGTGGGATGATTTTATGCATTTCGTGACGATGATTTGTGCATTTCATGGGGGATTTGTGCATTTCGTGACAGTATTCGTGGATTTTGTGGTGGTTTTGTTCATTTAGTGGCAATGACAAAGCATTCCGTGGCAGTATTAGAGGTTTTGGTGGCAGTTTTTGTGCATTTCGTAGAGGTTTCTATGCATTTCATGGTGGTTCGTGGCCCTAACCCTGCAGGTAAGACTGTATTTCTTTTTTTTTTTTTTTAATATTTTAAATATTAACAATATAGATTTAAAAACGAATTTACATATTAATTCATAATATGTAAATGAGTTTACATTTAAATGAATAATATAGTTTACATTTAAATGAGTTTAATATATATACTTATAGTTTACATTTAAAACATTTCTAGCTCATTCTAGTTTACATTTTATTTCTCTAAGGCTTGTAAATCTAAGACAATTGTTTTTTTTTTTTTTGTAGAATGGCATCGGGATCCGGTTCAGCTACTCGTAATAAGCCTAACTCAAATGACCTAGGGTGGAAGCATTGTGAACGAGTAGAAGGCAATTCTGTTATATGTAATTATTGAGGCATTAAGATGAGTGGCGGTGTTTATCGCCTTAAGTTCCACATTGCCCGGATACTGTGGAATGAAGTGATCCGTGCAATCAGCACCACTTGAGGCTCAACGAGAATTGTCTGCTTTCCTTGCGGCTTGTGCAGAGAAAAAAGAAGAAAAGAAGAGGAAAGCTAATGCACTTGCAGCCCTTGCAAATAGGAGGGCAACGAGGGAAGATTTTGACATTGGGGCATCTTCTAGTGGCATCAAGTAGGCAGTTGGTCTTCTTGAAATCAATTGATGCCTCCCACCAAGTGAAAACTGCAAGCACTTTGTGTGATATGTTAGATGAGGTGGTGAAGGAGGTGGGCGTGGAGAATGTCGTCCAAGTTGTGACAGACAATGCGGCGGCATATGTAGCAGCAGGGAGACTTCTTGAGGAGAGGCACCCTACACTGTTTTGGACCCCTTGTGTAGCCCATTGTTTGGATCTCTTATTAGAGGACATAGAAAAACTCTCATGGGTGAAAAATGTGGTTGAAGACGCAAGAAATATTACAAAGTTCATCTACAATCACACTTGGGTGCTAAACTTGATGAGAGAGCACACCAATGGAAAGGAGCTTGTGCGAATCAAGGGTCACACGATTTGCCACAAACTTCATTACATTCAGCAGTATTGCAGCCTCATTAACATCCCTTAAGCAAATGTTTGTGAGCACACGATGGATGGAGTCTCCCTATGCCAAGAAGACCGAAGGGGAAAGGGTCGTGAAGACCATTTTTAATAATATGTTTGCAAAGCAAATGGAAGAAATCGTGAAGGTAAACTAAACTTGAATATTTGTTTATTTATCATTTGTTTGTTATATATTTTTTTATTAATTTTGATTTTAAATTTATATGTTATTTTGTTTTAGGTGTCAGAACCTTTGGTTCGAGTTCTATGGATGGTGGATGGGGAGAAAAACCCAGTGGGTTATTTGTATGAGGCTATGGATGTGGCCAAGGAGGCCATAGCTAAATATTATGGGCACAATCAATGAAAAATATGAACCCATTTGGCGCATAATCGATCGGAAATGGAACAAGACACTCCATCAACATATACATACAAAGCAGTCTTACCTAAAGCCAAAGTTTTTCTTTTCCCCATCATTTAAGGTTGATGAGGAGGTTATGGATGGCATTAATACATGCATAGAGAGGATGGTACCTGACAAAGATATTAGAGATGCAATTGTTGACGAGCTGCAGATTTACAAGACTGCTGAGGGGAGGCTCTTTTCTTCGGCTCTATGTGTGAAAAGAAGAAACACTTCTCAGCCAGGTAAAAACAAATTGAGTCATCTGTATTTAGTCTCTTTACACATAGAACTAGATACTAGAAGTTTAGAATTCTTTTATTTATTCAAGCCTAGTTAACTTACAATTTTATAAATGTTTTATTTGCAAATTTTTGGTGGGAAGATTATGGTGCAAAAACACCAAATCTTCAAAAGCTAGCCATCCACATTTTGTGTCAACCATGCAGTGCTTCTGGATGCGAACGTAATTGGAGCATGTTTGAAGTTGTTCACACAAAGAAGCGCAACAAGTTGACAACACAACACCTTAATGACCTTGTCTTCGTGCGATACAATCTTCGTCTTCGTGTGAGACAAGTGGAGAGGGCACAGAGTTATGATGCAATTGACTTGCTGACATTGATCCATATGATGACTGGATTGTTGACCCTGATGATGCAGAGCCTATGTTTACTACAGAGAAGATAGCTGTTTGAGAGGAAGATCAAGAAGCAATACCATCGAGACATTAGAAGTTAATGATGATCCGGATGATATGTTTGTAGAAGACAATGTTGGTGTTACAGAGGAGGAATGTTTACCTTCCACTTCCACAAGGCAGCCGCAAGTGCAATAGACTTATTTTAGGCGTGCTTGATGAAATAGAATATTATTGATATTTGATAGTGATACTTCAAAAGTCACATGTGACATGACTCTATGAGCATTTTTGTTTGCATACTTTGTAGTTTGTACTCTCTTTTTTGGTCAAAACTTAATCAAAAATATGCATATGGGCCTATGGCATTCTATAGAGTCACTTCTCGCATCATTTAACATTGTTTTTACATTTAATTTAAGTTTATTTTATGAATTTAAATGTTTTTTAAAGTAGCGATAAAGTTGCCGATTAATGCCAATAAATTGCCGATTCCCGATTTCCGAGTCAAAATTTGGCTTGTCGATAAATCGCCGATAACGATTTTTTGAACTATGTTAGAGGGGATGCAAGGATGTATGCATGCTTGGAGAGGGAAATAGCTGCGTTGAATTTAGAAGACAAGTTGCTCGGAATCCACACAACTTTAAATGCTTTTCTTCTTGCAAATCTGCGTGAATGCTAGGATGAGTGGATGGTGTGAATTTTAGAAGGGAAGTCTGCTCTCAATTTAGAAGACAATAGCCTAAATATCCACGCAATTCCTTGATTTGGCTTTGCTTTTCTTTACAAAGGCTGCATTGATTCCATAAAGCTTCGTGAATGCTGAGGAGGGAGGATTCTTTGCAAAAGGAAGACAAGACTCTGAAAATTCACAATTTCACTTAAGTGAGCTTTAAAGACCTTGATTTGTAAACTATCTACTTTGGAATTCATTCACAAGACCACAATTATACTTGTTGTTCTACTTTCAAATATAAAATGACAGCAGGTTAAGCTAGTGATTGAATTGTTTATACCTTAGAATTGAAATTTACAAAGAGAAATGAATTAACACACACATACACCAAGGATTTTTATCTGAAAACCTCCAAAGGAGGAAAACTAGTCGGGAAGGGAAAACAGCTCTTTCTTCCCTTTTTACTTTATTGGCCAATTCAAATTATCAGAGATACAGACTTTACAATAAGTGAGAAAGGAAATTGACAATGTCTCACACTTCCTCCCAACTACTTGACTGCTTTATTCTCAAACTCTTTCTTCTACAAACTCAAATTCCAGCACTTAGAACTCTTGCACTTACTCCCATGAAGTCTCTTACTTCCGATAATCAAAAATCTCCTTCCTACATGTATTTATAGCCTTTCTCATGTCCTCTCGTGCACTGGAGGATGGGAAAGGTCATGGAGGAGAAGAGACACTGGACAACCGTTTTCACTCGGGGATTGTTTGTTTCAAATTTTTATTTCATCCGAAAGTGAAAGGACCGCCGCCAATGCAAACCGGCCGGCGGTCACAGGACCGCCGGGTGGATCATGCCAGGTTACGAGACTACCGCCTTGGTTGGGCAGCGCATTCTATTAACATATAGAAAAAACCTTCGTTTCTTCATTTTCCTTCTTTGTGTTGGTGATCTGATGAAGTAGAGTTATTTTGGATCCCTATGGATCACACCTCCCCTACTTAGGAGGCTTTTGGTCCCACAAAAGCTTAGTGGGGGAGTAGATGAGGAAATAATTCCCTCACTTGCTCCTTCAAGTACCACCGGGCTTGCCTTGGTGTCTTTCCTTTCAGTCCAACCTGACCAAGACTCCTGCAGACCTCTCCTAGTCTCTTAGTACTTCTACTTTGCAAAGACAACATCCTCCTCCAATTTGCCTCATGAGTCCAAGATGCAATCCTCAATGGAAGGTAGCAATCAGTAATCCTTCATCTTCATCTAGCATGGATGGCTCATATAGGTGCAAGTTCTCACAGTTTACTACTGAGTACATCCTCATAAATGGCGGAAAATCAAGTCGAAAGGCATTTTCTCCAACCTACTCCAATATGGTGAAGGGTCCATATCGTAGTGGCTTGAGCTTCCGTGCTTGACCTTGTAGTCTCTCCTTGCTCAAGTAAAGCCAAACTCTGTCTCCAACATGAAGCTTATGCTCTCTCATGTGTTGATCGTGTCTAGCCTTGTACTTGGCTTGAGATTTCTCTAACTATTCTTTGACTTTGAGATGGATTTTCCGGATCCTCTCAATGAATTTGTTTGCTCTAGTCACCTTTGTGTCTCGTGTCTCCTCCTCATCCTGCTGCCCAACTGCTATGTCCAGTGGATTTGTAGGTAGATATCCCAAGCATGCTTCAAATGGTGACTTCATAGTGGATGTGTGTACTTTGCTCAATTAGTAGGAATGTTGAATGTAGGCTAAGGACTCATCCCAAGTCCTTGGGTATTTGTTATTATACCCTTTGATCAACAAAGACAAAGTCTTGTTCACCACCTCTCGTCTCATCAGACGGAAAGTCGTGCTCCTTTGTAACTTGGTATCCATCTTGTCCCACAAAGTAGTCCAAAACTTCCCCAAGAACCTAGAATCCCCATCAGAAACAATAGACTTTGGCAAACCAAAATGCACCCAAACATTAGCAATGAAAAGATTTTTTTGCCTCATGTGCTTTTACTGTCTTTTTACATGCCATAAGAATACACATCTTACTGAATCTATCAACAACAACATAGAGATAGTCATGGCCATGTTTAGACATAGGTAATCCTCCTACAAAGTCCATAGAAATGTCCTCCCACGGACGAGTAGGTACTAGCAAAGGCATATACAAACCCTCCTTCCTAGTCTTAGGCTTGTTGGTACAACAAAATTTACATCCACGTATAAATTTTGATACTTCCTCTTGCATATTAGGCCAATACACGTACCTTTGCAAGTGGGCTAGGGTCTTACCAACACCGAAAAGTCCTCGCTACTTTCGAGGTATGTGCTTCCCTCATCAATAGAAATCTTTCTTCTTTCAGCACACAAAGCTTCCCCCATCGGTAGAGCAGCCCGTCCTTGAGATAACAATCTTCAATCCCCGTCCTTTCAACCCCTTGGGACTGCAATTATTGAAATGTCACCCCAAAGTCTCTTTCCTAGGCATATGCCTCTCCGTAAGCTTCCTTCGTGAAGGGCTCGATCTGAGAGATAGTGGCCAAGCAGGAGATTTTATCCTATGTAGGCGGCCTAGACAACATGTCTGCCACCAAGTTTGTACTACCCTTCTTGTATTTGATCACCAAATGGAATTGCTGAAGGAATCCCATCCATTTGTAGTGCCTTGCCTGCTGCAATTTAGACTGTGCTTGCAAATACTGGAGAGGTTTGTGGTCAGTGTGCACAATAGTTTCTTTACCCAACAAATAATGCTTCCATTTTTAATTACGACCTAGTGCATACATTTCCTTATCATATACTGAATATCCTTTAACTGCTGAAGTAAAAGTTTCAGAATGATAGCATACAGGTTTACCTCCCTAAAGCAACACTGCGCCCATAGCATAATCACTAGCATATGTCTCTACTTCAAAGGGCTACTGCAAATTAGGAAGAGCAAGTACTGGCGCATGACTAATTTTCTATTTCAATAACTCAAGGATTTATCTTGCTCCTTACCCCGTCAAAACCCTTACTCTTTGTAGGCTACTGTGTGTGTAGAGGTGTTGCAATCGCGGAGAAGCCCGGAATGAACTTCCGCATGTATTGTCTTTGCTCCCACGAAGCTCCTAATCTTTGTGGCTCCTATTGGTGTTGGCCAATTGTTGATGGCTTCCACCTTCTTTGGATCCACTCATAGCTCTCCTCCTCCAACCACGTGCCCAAGATAGACAAGTGATTGTTTGGCAAATTCACATTTCTTCATATTACAAAGCAATTGTTTCCCCTTGAGAACTTGCAAGACTTGTTGCAAATGAGTTAGAATTAGATGTTCCTCCCATGTGGCACTAAAAATCAAGATATCATCCAGATAAACAATGACACATGAATCTATGAAATCCTACAATACATCATTCATTAATTTCATAAATGTAGCAGGTTGCATTACATAAACCAAGTAGAAGTACTAACCATTCATACAAACCATGTTTTATCTTGAAGGCGCCTTCTATATATCCTCCTCCTTCATTCTGACTTGGTGATAACCTAACTTGAGATCCAACTTCGTGAAGAATTTGGCATATTTAAGTTGGTCCAAGAGATCATCTATGCGGGGAAGTGGATATCTGTTCTTTATGGTGATCTTGTTCAAAGCGCAGTAGTCGATGCACATTCTCCAAGAACCATCCTTCTTCGACACCATCACAATAGGCAAACCGCATGGTGAGGTGCTCGAACATATCACACCCTGGCCTAGTAGTTCCTGGAGTTGTTTCTTTACTACAGTACTCTCCAACAAGGATTGCCTATACAACCCGATGTTCAGTAGAGGGGACTCTAGCAACAACTGAATCTCATGCTCTACTTCTCGTTTTGGTGATAACCTACCGGAGCCTCAAAAACTTCTTGAATAGACCGAATAATTCTATCCAAATCTTGTTTTCCCTGGTTAGAAATCTTTGAAACTTCTACCCCATCTTGTTTATCCTTTAATAAAAATAAACAAAACTGATTATGATTTGCCTGAATAAGTCGTTTTGTTTGGTTAGCACTCACCATAGTAACCCGTGTCTTACGCTGGTGTGCTTGGATGTTGTAGTTGATCCCATCCTTGACCCATCTGTATTGGTTCTCCCTTCTCATGAAGATAACATCCCTGATACAAGTAAGGACTCCCGAAAACAACATCAAATGCATCAAGTGGAATAACATCAGCTTCCAATACATCAATATACTGGAATTTATCCCAAACTTGACCTTACATCTTTTTGTTACTTGAATTTCAACACCCTTCTTCACCCAACCCAAAGGATAAGGGTGTGGATGCTCGTAAGTCTCAAGACCAAGCTTCTTTACAACTGCTTCAGAAATCAAGTTAGACTGAGAACCGGTATCAACCAAAGTATTTACCTTAGTTCTCTTGATCTGGATTTTGATCTAGGAATAGTCTACTCATCTCCTCTTCTGGCTGTCCATGTTGGTGGTCGTGCATCCAAGCCTCTCGTCTACATCAAAGTCATCTTTGATTTCCACCTCCCCTTCTATCTTTACAGCTTGTCATGGACTTCTTTGAGTCCTTGGTTTGGTTCTTCGGATGTAACTCCGGATGCAACTTCCAACATGTAGCGTCAGTATGACCATTGATATCACAGTTCTTGCAAAAATTCTTGGGATCTTTACAAGTATTTAAAGTAGTGGCAGCTTGTTTACCTTTCCCTTTCCACTTACCTTTGTTACTTGTTTGCCCATGTTCTTTCTTCTGCTGATTTGTCGACTGCTTTGCCCTTGGCTCTTGCTTCTCCTTGCTTCTTTTCATCATCTATATAGTATGCTGCACACACGCCTCGTTGAGATCTTTGGGCTTCGTGGAGATGACTTTTCTTCGAAGGTGAGTGTGAAGTCCTCCCAAGTACTTAGTCAGAATATCCTCATCCTCCAAGTCCATATTCAACAACATGGCCTGCCTCCGAAACTCCGTAGTATAGTCCTGCACACTTTGACCACTGCCTTGTCTAAAATACTGCCATTTAATCATTTGGTCACTTGCATGGCCAATAGGATAGAAGCTAGCTCTAAGTAATTCTTTAAATTCTTGCCAAGATTTCACAAAGGGGGCGTTTCTTCTTTTCACAAGTGGCTAGATGGGTTTCCACCAAACCAGAGCGTGTCCCTCCATTTCGAGACGTGCAAAGGTGATCCTTTGTGCCTCAGTGATATTATGGACGCTAAAGTAGACTTCCAATTGTTTTAACCATTTATCAAGCAATTTTGCATCTACTTGTCCTTCAAAGCTTTTAATTTCAACTTTTGTTTCAACTTTAAAAGGAGCATGATCAGATTTTACCTTCTCTCTTGCCATTGAAGTCTCTTCTTCACGCTCTTCCCCATATTCTTCCTCATCATGGCTCCTCCCTATGCCAAATTTTTTGGCTAAGCCTCGAACCACTGAGTCCATGGAGTCTTGCTTAACAAAAGTCATCTTCTACAAATCTGCAAGTTCTTCTTGTCTTCTAAACATCCTATCCATCATGGTCTCCAACATCTCGATTCTACGGACCAAGTTCTCTTCCTCCATTTGTCCCTAAATTCTCTGTTTCCACTTCCTTGTAGAAATATCTCGGATCGCAAGGTAAGTCTCTTTGCCTTTAGATCTCGCCACTGTCATACAAATCCAAGAACGAATACCACATCCCTGGATACTTGTTAACTCTGATACCGAAATGATCTGTAAACTATCTACTTTGGAATTCGTTCACAAAACCACAATTATATTATTGTTCTACTTTCAAATAGAAAATGACAGTTGAGTTGGTGATTAAAGTGTTTATACCTTAGAACTGAAATTTGCAAAGAGAAATGAATTAACACACACATACGCCAATGATTTTTAACCTGGAAACCTCCAAAGGAGGAAGTAGGGAAGGGCAAACAGCTCTTTCTTCCCTTTTTACTTTATTGGCCAATTCAAATTATCAGAGATACAGACTTTACAATAAGTGAGAAAGGAAATTGACAATATCTCACACTTCCTCCCAACTACTTGATTGCTTTGTTCTCAACCTCTTTCTTCTACAAACTCAAATTCCAGCACTTAGAGCTCTTGCACTTATTCCCATGAAGTCTCTTACTTCCAATAATCAAAAATTTCCTTCCTACATGTATTTATAGCCTTTCTCATGTCCTCCCGCACCTTTGAGGATGGGAAAAGTCATGGAGGAGAAGACACTCAGACGAACTTTTCATTTTGGGACTGTTTGTTTCAATTTTTATTTTGTCTAAAAGTGACAGGACCGCTGCCCAATGCAGACCGGCAATCACAGGAATGTCGCCTTGGTTGGGCGGCGGTTCTCAGAACCGCCACTCTGCACAAAAGCAAATGGGTTCTGTTAACATATAGACAGAACCTCTGTTTCTTCATTTTCCTTTGTTGGTGTTGGTGATATGATGAAGTAGAGTTATTTTGGATCCTTATGCATCAAACCCGTGTGAATTATCAAGTGGAAAGGCAGCTTTGCAAATTAGAAGACAAGACTATGAAAATTCACGATTTCACTTAAGTGAGCTTTTAAAGACGTGTGAATTTTCAAGTGGAAAGGCACTTTGCAAATTAGAAGACAAGACTATGAAAATTCACGATTCATGTACATGAGCTTTTAAAGACTGTGTGTGGATTTTGGTGTCCCCAGATTTCACCCTGAAATATGGGACTACCCTATTTTTAAAAATGTACTTTTAAAATAATGGGTCGTTTTGTGTTTTTATTGCTAGAAAGTTCCTGTAATGTGTCAAGATATTCCCAAAGAGCCATATAAGCCATTTTCGACAAATACCCAGATGCCCAAAATTGTTTTATTCTGTCGCTGGGGTTTGCCTGCGGGAAATTTGTATTTAATTATTTTGAGCCCTGTTTGAGGCAATTTGTGCTCCGGTTTAACCCTGTTGTGATCATACATATCATTATTCCCATATACCAATAGGGTTTTAACCAGAAATGAATCCTGGGCTTTATTTGTGACTTCTGGCAATGTTTTGTGTTTTTGTTGTTTTCCCGTTTCGTTTTCTGTGAAATTTCTTTGGATCAATTCCTTTGCCGGTTTGGCCTGATTCTTGGCCTGGAGTATCTAGAGATCACCTATGCACAGTTGTGCCAAAAGGAATTCGCCATCGGAGGTCTGGTTCTCTCGGAAAAGACGAAGTCGTGCACCAAAAAGCTTTTCTGGGGCTGGCCGCATTTTTGGAAAAAGAGGGTTTGAAGTGAATCATGGGATTTTTGGAAGCAACAAGCAGGTGGGAATTTTGTACCTGCCTAGCAAGGTACTTTTTCCCATGAAAGCAACGCCACTTAAGTCACAATGGGAAAATTAGAGGCAAGCGGCAAAGGGAATTTCTTACTTGCCTTACGTATAAAAATGCTCATTGTGAAATAAAAGAAAAATCACTTAAGGCATTGATGAGATTTTATTACCTGCCTTGCAGGGTAAATAATCCCATTATGAAAGTCAAACAGCTTAAGTGGATCATGAGATTTTCGGAGCTGCCTTGCAGGGTAAATAATCCCATTGTCAATTGACTTTTAAAAATAGAAATCCCTCATACCAAAAAGTGTGACTCCTTAAGGGAAAGAGAGACAGCCTTAAATGCAATTAATTAATTAATTTCTTCTCCAATTTTGGTGCCTAGGCTTGTGGAAAAGTCAACAAAGGGAAAGTAGATAAATAAAGTTGGAATTAGAAGTTCTAAAATTAAATAATTATTATTTATTTAATGCAGCCCCTTCATGCCAAAAAGTGTGCCCCATTTGGGAGAGAAATAATACTTTTTTAAATATTAATTGATTTAAATAATTCCTATTTTCAGTGGCTAAGGTCAAAGCATACTGTGAGGCTTGAGTTAACTGAAGCAGAAGTCTAAAATTAAATAAATTTAATTTATTTAATGGCAGCCATAAGCATGCACAAAATAGGCGCCCCATTTGAAGAGGAAAGCTTATTAAATAATTAATTAATTGCCGGAAATAGGAAAGGCATTAATTAATTATAGGATTATGAGAATTATATATAGCGGGGGCTGTCATAAGGATGAATTAATTAATTCAAAAGTAGAGAAATGCAGCCCAGACAAAAAGTGCGCCCCATTTGAAGAGGATTTTGGCTTAGAAGGTGTAATTAATGTTGGAAGCTTCCAATTTTGGCACATAGGTTGAAGAAGGTTGATTTGTGTCTAGATAATTGTCTGCATAAGTGATACAGTGCTCAGGTGAAGTTGGTAAAATTCATGCTTGCTTTGCATGCAAATAAAACATCAAATTTTGGGGCAGCAGGCTTGAATTATGCAGATTTTTATGATTAAAATCCACTGTTCATGTTCCGGTTGCCATCTTTGTCTGAATTAATTGCAGGAATTCATTACAGGTGCTTTTATAAGAGAAAGGGAGCTTAAATCAATGTCCAATACATTGAATATATCCTCCGAATCTGAAGAATTATCCAGATCTGCACCGGTTGTGAAGAATTCCGGCCGAATAAAGAGAAAAAGAATTGTTCAGACAAAGATAGATACAGCCATGGCAAAGAGGGATGAAAAAGAGAGCACAACAGAGTCATGCATCACTTCTAAATTTGCAGACATTGGAGACACAGATTAAGTCCGGAACCTCTTTCCGAATTGATTGAAAGATCCAGAGCAGGAAAGACTTCCCTCATGCGTGCAGTCAAAAGCAGTGGAATTATTCGAGCTGCAGCATTTCCATACACAACCCAGTTGCCAGAGTTCGTTATGGAGTGTGCTAGGTCTTACCATCCATCATCCAAATCAGTCCAAGATGCTACAGGGAAAACAATAATCCGATTGGACGCATAGTTCATCAATTATTGTTTGAAGATTCCGGCACGAAAGGTGGTGACTTCTATTAGCATACAGGATGTCGGCAGCAGGTGGGAGAAGCATAGAGTTGACTACGTGAACATAATGAACAACAGATACATGAAGAAGCCCAGATCTCCTTCCAAGTTCCCAAGAACTCTTCCGCGGTCCAATCTGGTACAAGAGGTGGACGATATTGCCAAGTTGTTATGCAGGATAAATGGCGAAGCGAATGCTCACACCTTCCGCACATGGATGTATGCTTTCATCAGGACCATTGAAATCAACAAAGCAGATTCAATAATCAATTGGTCGAAAATCATTAGCGAGAACATTGGTGAGCAACTCCGGAACATGAGGCATACTTTCAGCTTCAAAATGACTTCCTACTTGGTATATGCAACAGCTTCACAAGGCATCTTCTCCAAGCTAGATAGATGTGGTGTTCTTTCCAAGGACCCTATTTTCGAGTGCTACCCACAACTTACTATACCTACATGCAAGAAAGATTTCAAAGTGGTCAACGATGGATTCTTCTACAAATTCATTTACAGGTTGGACAGGGATCTAAAGGCCAACAGGGTGAGCAAGGAAGCATGGGAAGCTGTGTCTGAATGGCGCTCTTCATTCAGCCATTTGCGGATTTCACATACCTCAGGGTCACCGGCTTTTCTAGAGAACCAATTAAGTTGCCCAAATATCCGAATGATAGATTGGTCACCATGGAGCTGAGCAAACAACTTGTGGAGATGCACGACCTTCAGTCGAAACGGCACAAGTCTACGGGCTTCTTCCCGATCACTGTGGGCCATTATAGCTGCCAGAGCATTCATAGAGCTCGAGGAGTGGAAGCGGAGATGTTCTCTGAGTACGAGCAAGAGTTCTTCCCAGCACGGCTGAACTTCGATCCATTTGGAGTAGCCAGGAAGACGATCTCCCAGGAGTACGCACATGTGCCTTCATTAGAAGATTTCTGGATGAAGTGCAAAAGTGAGTACGAGGTTAGAAAGAAAGATTTCAGCAGGCTATCAACACGGCAAGTGTTTGACTTTGGATTAGCATGGATACCTGCGGATCTTAAAGATGATGGGCTGTGTTACTTGACACATACCATCAAATGGGAGGAGATAGAGTCTGTACTTCAGGAGAACGTAGGGGCTGCCATACGATTGAGGAAAGGTCTGCTGCTGTTCTAGTGAACACTTCAAACTGGTTGCTGACGAAGGGATACTACCTTGATGAAGCATTGATGAATCAAATCACGGGCAACTTCGGCACAGGAGATTCCCTCAAGAGGAAGCACGGAGGAGAAAGAAGCAGAAGTCCGAGAAGATGAAAGTGCACAAACGATCTCATTCGAAGAGAAGATAACTTCTACGGCTATGATGTTAGTTCCAGCTTCTCCAACACCAAGTACTTCACCGACTGTTGCACCTCAGCAGAACACTATCATTCCTCTGTTGAATCCGACAACATTCATCTTCTCTCCTCAGCCATTCCGTTCAGCGCCTGTTCTTGAAGAAACATTGAAGCTGCAGATGGCAGAGTTTGAAAGAGCTTTTTCTTTAGATGATTCAGAGGATGGCAGCCACAACATCAGAGCGCTTTTGACAAAGGAATCGAGTGCGAGATAGTAGTACACTCAGCAACTTCTCATTCTCCGAGAAGTAATTTCTCAAAATGGTTGACTTCGCAGTTGGTTCCAGAGGCTAGAGTGGAAATCAACTTGGAGGAACACGACTTGCAGCTACTCCTGAGTCTAAGCGGGAAAGACAAAAAACCTAAAGTTGCTAAGGTAACTTCAAGGTTGATCATCGAGGAGTCGGGCAGTAGTTCGTTGAGATGTCAATTCCGGCGAAGGGGAAAGAGGATGAGCTCACGGCAGAAGACATAACAGTGACCAGAGTACCCATAGGTCAAGCCACCACAAAAGGATTGAAGCAGGATACACAGACATTGATAGATGCTCTATTCCTTAGGCTTGACAAAGAAGAGGCGGAGAAAGTTGAACTTCAGAAGCAGGTATCTTAGTTGTGCGAGATCATTGCCAAGGTTGCTAAATCTTCCACTCAACCCATTTCAGCACAGAAGCAGGTGAGTGATCATCTGATGCAAGAAATGGAAGATGCAAGCAACCAGGTAAAAGCTATCGACGAATGGAAAAGTCTGATTATTCGTCAAGCTTCTGTACAACTCGGAGAGGTGCCAGCCCGCCTAAAGGTTATGAAAGATGCAGCAGATCAGCTGAAGCAACTAATGACAAGCACGGTAGATATGAACACAGTTGTTGAGAGTAACCTGAGTACTTTGGCCGAAATCAATAAGTTGTCGAGAGAAGTGTTGATTGCGGAATAGATTGTACCTGACGGATCAGTTGAGAAGGGGAAGCAGCTGGAGTTTGCAGTATCTTTCCGTTTGGAGATCTGTAAATTATGTTGAAGAGGATACAGGCACTTGAGAGTATGGCATCGTATTTACCAGACAATATCATTGCTTTCACTCATGAGGAAGTGGTCGGAAATGTTACTTCATACACACGGATCATTCCTAACAGAGTACCTAATTCCCTAGAAGGGTCTCTTCTAATGGTGCAAGGGAGAATTGATGGAGTCATTAAGCCTTCTAATTGTTATTTTAGATCTAGATCTGGAGTTTCCTTTGCTTATAATTATGTGTGTTGATATGTATTGGTTTCTTCTATGTGCATGCAATCAACTCATTATCTATTGATTGGGTTGCACATCTTCCCTATTTCTTCCCTGTGTTTTATTATTCCCTTATATAAATATTTCCTTTCTTTAAACAGCTGCTTACTTGCTGCAAAGCTATACAGCTATGGTTCATGAGCTGAATAGTTAAAGTAAAACCCCCATATAGATACTAGCATATTTTAATTGACAAATCTGACACGGGAGCCTCATTGGTAAATGAGGGAGATTTATCTCATGATTGCCTAGGTTTTCAGCTATGCAGAAAATCTAGCCAACAAATTTTCAAGTGGAAAGGCAAAGCATTGCAAATTAGAAGACAAAGACTTTAAAATCCATGATTTCCTTAAGTGATTACTCTCATCTAAAAGCTGTGTTGAAATTAGAAGCCTAGACCATGAATATTCACGACACCACTTAAGTGATTTCCTTCTTTTGAAATTGCGTGAATTTTGGGAAGACTTTCTTTTGAAATTGCATGGATTTTGGGATGAAGTGGATGCTTTTTGAAATAAGACAAGCTCATAGAAATCCACGATTTCACTTAAATGTTCTTTCCTTCCAAAAGACAACGTGGATTTGCATGAAGGATGGTTGCTTTTGCAAAGGAAGACAAGACTTCTGAAAAACCACGATTTGCCTTAGAAGAATTGTGTGGATGCTTTGAAAGAACAGCTGAGTGACTTTGCCCCTTTAATGATCTTCTAGAATGCTGCGTTTTCTTCCTTGGCCATGGTTGCTCTGCAAAAGGAAGACAAACTTTTCTAGATCCACGATTTGCTTGATCTTTTAACTTGGATTAAACCTCAGACAAGGCAAAAATCCTGAGCTTTCCTCTTGGTTGATCTGGTTACCTTCAAAAACAAGCTATGGCAGACAAATTGATTTGGAATTAAAAACATGGGATGATTCTTCCAAAACCCTAGGCCAGGAACAAATCCGACAGAAGAAAGAAAAGGCTATGGGGATTTTCCAGATGGAACACGGAGAAAGACCAAAACCAAAACACAAAAGAAATAAATAAAAACAAAATACCTGAAAGAAGTTGCGGGCAATTGCTCGAAAACTCTCCAATTAGCTAGTCTGTAAAAACCCTTCCCCGGGTGAATGTTCCACTTTGAGGTGAAAGTGATACTGGTGTGGTAATAATGATGGGGTGAAGTGCTTTATATAACCCAAATTTCTTAATTTTAGCTCAATCTATTTTTAAAAGAACTTTATTTATAAAAATAAATAAAACGCTTTCAGACTAAGTCTAGGAAAGGAATTGAGTGAGCTTTTGCATGTGGGTATTTGACGAACATGGCTTTATAACTTCCTAGGGATACCTTTGAGCAACGCAAGCAACCGTAGGCAAAACGAAACAAAAAAACATGACCCTTCGCTCAAAAAGAACGAAAAAATTAAAAATAAAAGGTGGGGTAGTCCTAGATTTCAAGGTGAAATCTCGGGGACACCACAACGCATTTTAGGGGTTTGAGGTGATTGTTAAGGTAACCATCATTACCTAGGACCCCATCTACTTTCTTTTATTGTCTACAACATATGGCCCAAGGTCCCTAGTACATTACAAGTTAGGCACTTTTTCAAGTTAACCCTTATATTTAGAAAACATAAAAATAGTAAAATTTGCCAAAAATACAAAACCGGGACTGCATGTGACTAACTCATTCATAACAAGAAATAGACCTTTTCATTATTCAGGTTTAGCACTTTACACATCTTACTTCCTTATGCACTTACTACTTGTAGTATAAATAAGATTGTTGCCAATACACTCGTCCATGGAATCTCATACACGTACTTTACATCTTCCTAAGCCCCACACCCGGGGTAACCTTCCATATGGGGGCATGCCTACACCGGAGGCATCTTACATATAGAGCTTATTCGGATTATATCTTTTACACTTATTCATTGGTGATACAGAGCTTCTATTGATTATGTTGCACTACATTATATCTTATTACACGTGTCATACTATGCTTCATTCCATGATTACACTCAAGTTTACTTCTATATACAGATTTTACATGCTCCATGCTTATTCGTGTTGATCAAGGTGCATTTACACGTCACTTTATTACTTGTTCAATGCATGCTTCTATGCTTGTTTGACTATTACGGCCTTGGGCTCTTGGTAACACTTTGCACACATTCTCTAATATAATACTTCGCTTTACATACACATTGTCAACTACACATTGATTGATCCATTATTTGCTTTACCCACAATCGGCTACTACATATTGATTGATTCATTGATTATCTACTACGCATTGTCTTATTCATTATTGTGCTCACACATTGTATGCTACATTACTTGGATTTGCACACACATTTCCTGCTACATTGCTTACCTTGTCTACACGGTTTTCTAATACATACTTGTTGCTACACACGGTGCATGGCACACATATTGCTTATGACACATTACTTGAGGCATATTGCTTAATACACACATTGCTTGAGACATGATACTTGAGACACAATGTTTATGACATATTGCTTGACACATTTACTAACTGACACATATTTATTGACACAAAGAGTGTTTGGCACACTTATTGTTTAGCACATTACTATTTGACACTTACTTTCTTAGTACACACAACAAACTACTAATACCACTAGTCGAATCGTCATCACGATATCTTGTCACTTGTTTGTCTTATGGCAGGCCCACCATCTCTTGTTGCAAGTCCCAAGGATCCTTTAGTGTCGAGTCATGTGTCTACCAACATACTACTCTACCGTTCATTGTTACGCTCTTCACAATTGATTTTTATGGATTATCAGACATGTTTACAATAAAATTTCCCATAAAATGACACATATACTACTTGCTCTCTATAGATGATATCTGACGCATATTGCTTTTACAACCATGTTTAGTACACATGCTTTATATGGTTCACATACTAGATGCTTTGATTATACATATTATAGCTTAACCACTTTTCTCTTTTGAGTTGAGTGATGCACGGTGGCATCCCTCATCTCAAAAGGGGGGCATATTGTGGGCTCTTTCAGAAGTTCACACAAATCATGGTCAAGCACCATATGGTAGACAGATTTATAGCATTTCACACAGTTCGAATACAGTTATACAATTCTAATACAAAGGTTCATACAGGTTCAGATCAGAGTTACATAGACTTGGCACAAGTTCATTTTGCAGACTTAGACCATTGCATCACATTTATATCATTGTTACGGAGATTACGTAATTTCATTATAAATTCATATACATTTATGGAATGTATTCAGTTCAGATCACATTTACATGGACTTTGTACAAGTTCATCATGCAGATTACAAATACGATACTGACATTTATTCAATTCAAAGCATAGTTAGATGTACCTTGCATAAGTTCATCATTACACATTCATATACATTAAGTAGATCCCAAAAACAAGTCGAACTTTTTTGGCTTGATCAAAATCAAGCATTTATCAAACATGGACTTGGCACAAATTCATTCTTACAAATTTATATCATTGGGTTCAAAACTAGCTCCTGCAATAGCCAGAGACCGATCTAACTCCTTCACTAGCTCAAAACTGATCTAGCTTTCTCAATAGCTCAATGGCTGATACACTAGCTTCAGCAACTCAAGGCTGATCTTACATGAAATATTACATCATTTACAGCTTTTCACCAGCTACTCAGCATGGGGGCAAGTTCCATTGCACACGTTTCATACAGCAGATTGGGGGCATGGGTCAGCATGACCAAGCAAGTGTAGCTGTTGTATGGATTATTCACTTTACATATTTCAGTTTTTCATATGCTGATTTCAAACCACTAATGAGCATTGATGCACGCCTTTCCCATGTGGTTGCAGGTTTCACATTGGTTTGGCATATGGACACATTCATTAGTTTCAAGTTCAACCATTGTCCTATGATCGGGATGTGAGATTCGTATTTACTTGTTCTTTTACTTTAATCCACCATATGTCAATACTAAATTAAAGGGGCGCAATTGTACCCAAATTTTGGTCATGTGCACTTAGCAATATCTTCTTCTTTTTTATTTTAAAAAGCATCTTTATATTAGAGAGAAGAAGAGGTTACAAATTCTTATGTGCCAAGCGTTGAAACTGTTTGTCCATGCCTGAGTATTATACATCAAATTAGCATTACAAGGATTCATGGAAAAGAATCTAGATGTAAATATGTCTCATAGAGGTGGTGACCCATAGCAGACAATATTATGATTGTCCAAAGCCCAGTTAGCCAAAGCATCAGCAACTATATTGTCATGTCTAGCGATGTGGGAAAAGAGTACTACTAGAAACTTCTCTTGCAACTTTTTAATTCACCAAACTTCTCGTGTAAGTCTCCAATTAGCACTCCGACATTCATTGGAATCCAATAACAACTTGACTGTGACTTGTGAATCTAACTCAATGTACAGTTTTGTCCAACCACATTTCATAGCTTCCTGCATTCCTTTAAACACCGCCTTAAGCTCTGCTTGATTATTGGTGGCAAGGCCTAAATTTTCTGCAAAAAAGAAGGCTATCTCTCCATTTTGAAGTCTGCCAACGCCTCCTATAGCTGCTTGTCCCGGATTACCCCTTGATGCTCCATCCGTATTCAATTTACCAAAATTCATCGGAGGAGGTTTCCATTGACTTTGTCGACCAGCTTTCTTCTTCATTTTAAAAGTTGGCATTATCGAATGTGTAGGCTGCATAGAAAGCTTCCTGCATATGTTCTCCCATACAGGTGTAATAGTAGATGGGATAGAAATCTTATATTTAATGCTTTCTGCAATATTAATTTTGGTTTTCTGCCAGACAAAGGACAGATCTTTGCTTGCTTGTTGAAAAATTCTGTTGTTTCTTTCCTTCCAAATATTCCATAGCAGAAGAGAAACGCCTGTCCACAAAACCAGACTTAAGTTTTGACCTTTGGGAAGGATTCCTTGCCAGTCTCTAGTTAATTGTTGTAAAGAGTGTACCATTCCATTGGATATTCAGTACACCCGCAAGTAGTCGCCATAACGGAATGACCCATGAACATTGGAAAAAAAGATGATTGATAGTTTCGTCTGCCTCACAACATAAATGACAGCAAAATGGGCCATATAATCCTCTCTTCATAAATTGTTCCCCGTTAGGATTCTTCCATGAACTAGTAACCAGACAAAAAACTAACCTTAGGCCACAAAGCAGGCTGCCATATGTAATGAAAAAGATGTTTGGACGGATGAGAAATGCTCTTGGTTAGAGAAACATATCCAAACTGAACTGTATATTTTCCTGCAGAAGAACGCCCCCATCCTAAAGTATCTGACCACGGGGAAAAGGACACTGGTCAATCTGTCAGGGCCTTATGAAGAAGGAACACTTTGGCATTTATTCTTACATTATTCCACTTACCTATTTATTGACCAATCCCTTGTACTTGCAACAATTATCTTTTCAAATGCACAATTTAGCTTGATCGGCATAGGTGGTGATTTTGGGCCGATTGAGTGGGAAATTATTCGAATGGTCAACTATATAAATACGTCCACACCCTAAGCTATCAAGGGCATCTAGGGATCTCATATCAAAGGCACACTCTAAGAAGGACATGAGCAAAGCATTGAAAGCACCCATTCCTTAGAGCACAACTACAACAAAGCTACTCAAAATCTGAATACATCTCTATTGCTGCCCTAGATCACAAATTGATGCACTACAAAAAGCTACTCAAAATCTGAATACAACTCTATTGCTGTCCTTATATAATGGCCATTTTCTTTTTGAATCATCTACATTGTTAATTTTTGTAGTTTTTGCTGTCAAGTTGCAAAAGGTGATTCTTTGTTTCTATATTTTTATATGCTTGACATAATGTGGCTTAGCCATTAAGTTTTAAGTTTCCTCCATCAGGTTACAAACTTATTGTTCTATACAAGTCCTAAATGGACATCAATAACATTGTGGTCTTAAGTACACAAAATACAATGGCGGACACCAAAAAGTATATAAGCACCACTTACGTTTTCTTTTGGTACTCAACTGGCGATGAGAAATTGCCAAAACATTGTGCCATATGGAGTCGTCAATAATTAAAGATAGACATTGTATTACATTGGACATTCTTGTTCAGTGAACCTAGCTTTTAAAGAAGCACCGAATTCGCTAAATCTCATGACAAACTTGTTGATATGTGGTTATTATATAAGGGCAATGGCCTGGTCCATTACATTAAACAAAAGCTTGAGCAGAAAAGTAGAAAAAATACATCTGACTCAAGCTGTGAATAGATATCACAGCCTCATATAGAGAAGTAGATTCATTTGATGCATCACTTAGAGTTACAGCTATGACTGTATTATGATCACAGCCTGTTGGCCACTGTATGTTGCACCTATGGGAATTGTCTCATTGCAATAATATCTTGATTAATATTTATTGTTATCAAACTTCTTAAATGTATATGTACAAAGTCATGCCTGCTGACTACATGACCTTATTTTTTTAACTGTGCTCTTCATTATAGAATCCCTGATTATAGAACATTGAGTGTATATAATGTACCTTAAGGGCTTAAATCTATATGCCAAAGCAATAGAGGCAACGTTTAATAAAATGCAATAAAGAAAAACTACTTGAAATTAACAGGATTTAAATGAACATATAGGAGTTCATCCTCGTTATTATCATAGTCACAAGACTTGCCAGTGACTTGCAGAATCATGTCAGTGAATGCCGACTTGGACCCCTCTGAGTTGAGTTGTCAATGCCAATTCCTATGATATCTTCTAGAGAAGAATATGTAGCCAAACATGAATGCAAGGAACATTCAACACATGAGGAAAGAACGAGACTGTCTCCAAAAACAAGCAGTTCAAGTAATAGCACTACATATGAAATAACTAGAAACTGTTTGATAGAAGATGAATATATAATACAATTTCTTTTTTTTCGGTGCAGATTTTTGTCAAAGTTCTTTTTTATGAGATTTTAAAATATTCCATTTTGTTCTCACATTGTTAGAGAGCCCATCATCCACCCATCCAGTTACGTAAGTTATTAAAAGATCAAGTTATTGTGAAGTGATTAAGGTTCAAAACTTCAAACATTTATCATAAAGAGTTTCTGCACACAAATTTGGATCTTTTCAAGTTGCAGTCATGCACAAGACTCATCCTTCTCCAACTAGAAATTTTTAATAATGTAATATGCGGTAACAACTCTATCCATTCATGCATACAACCACCTATCTCAATTCATAGCAAGATGACATTAACGGACTAATGCCATTTTAAATTAAATTAGTTAGAAACCTTCCTAGGATGTCCGTGTCTCATTAATACTCATACTTGATGCATGCCCCCTAAAGAATTCTACTATGGGTGATGCCAACAAAATATGCATTAGTAATCATAAATGTACCACATACCACTCGCAAATACCATAAGAGCAGCGTCAAACACATATCTGAGACTGAAACAAGTACATTTAAAGACGATATCACGTGTACCCAATAAAATACACTAGGCTTTCTTGTGTTGTGCAATATGCACATCGTATGTATGCTACCTGATTCTACGTATCAAAACTGCTTATTAGAACGAAGATAAGGATCATGCTAGGTCTTTGGGCTTTTGAAACACCAGAAAATACTCCAAACAGCCATACAATTCAAACTGATCCTTTCCGTAATGCCAGTGCCATTTCTTCAGCAAAACAAAGAATGAATAGTCCTGTAGCAATCCCGAGGTGTTGGATTCCAAAAGAGTACAAGTTTATGTCTCATAATGCCAACAACACTTATGTAACAGTATAATTCCCTCTCCTAGAAAGCAATACACCTCTCCAAGTGACAAACTATTGCATAATGCCAACAAAACTAATGCAACAGTATAATTTCCTCTTCTGAACTGCAATACATTTTAATGTATTTCTAATTGATGCAAGAACACTTTACAAGTGATGAAAAGTGGTCAGTTCTTGAAGTCTATCTGTCGCTTTTCCCTCTTGACAACAAGAACTATGGTTAAGCGTTGAGGTTATCACTAGTATAGATATCTTAAATACATCTATCTAAAATACGCCAAGAGATATCAATCTCAAGGCCTATCTAGCTATGCTACTGTAGTATAAGACTTAAGTCTACCAAAAATAAATATAAAAAACAAATATATTATAACTAGCAATTGCACATGAGCTGCAAATTACGCCGGAGAGGATCCCTGTTCTAAATCTCCCATTCTGGCAGAAGTTGGGAGGATGCTGAAAAAGGTTGTGGAGTCCACCTGTACACCTGCCAATTGCATTTTCTGCATATCCTCCAATCATTGCAATTAGTGAAACCAAAGCAGTTTCAAGCATTTTGTCAAACAGTTCATGATATGCCCGTTTTGGCACAGGCTGGGAGTATGAGGAAACAGGTTGAGGAGTCTGGTTTTAATTCTCCCACGATCTGTGTCAAAGCTCCTATTTTTGGACAGGTTGGTAGCATGCGGGCAAAGCAAAACAGGGTCAATGCCTCGTGAGGATGCTCGCATCTTCTGTTAGGTTCAATTCGGATATACCGTAATATATGTGATAGCAGGGCAGCCGGAAAGGGGCCTCCAGGAAGTGCTGCCAGAATTTGACACTTTCCAGCAGGGGTATCTTCAAAGGTGGATGTCTTCCGGCAAATAAATATATCTATATGAAATACATAAAAACATATTAATTGCAAGGTTCTTAGCTTAAGATTTTTAACTTACCACATTAATCAATAACTTCATTAAATTCTCTATTGATTTCCCACTGATTTGTGGCAAATGGAATCGATTTAGTTGCGCTATTGTGTCGGTCTCAAAAAATTCTATTCAAGAAAAAAGGGCCCAAACATTACTGTTTGTTGATTGAATTCTCCAAGGAAAAAGGAAAAAACCATTTTAGTGAGAGTCCAATGGAAGTCAAATTTATGAATGAATTATCATGTAAAGGTTAAATGGACATCAAATTTAATGTCAAGAATAACAGTGAACAACTCACTCCATTACAGCCCTGGCTGCCATTGTAGGAATGCCTCTCAGCGTCATCATGTCATCAGAAATGTCCACATTCAAAACAAGTTCCTTCCTAATGGCTCCTTAGATTCCTATTTGGGCCTCACAGTGGTTTTTCGGCTCTAAATATGACATTGTTTACAAAAGCATGTGTTTCAGTGACCATCATAATCATTTTTCAGCTCTAAATATGGCATTCTATACAAACTCATGTGTTTCAGTGACCGCCATAATCATTATTGAGCCATTTCCTATGGACTATTCTGTAGGCGATTTCCAATGTGTCTGCAGAATTCAGGCTGTGAATCGTATTTGGTACGTTGATCATCCATGGACATAAATGTAATTTCTTTCTTTTCTATAAGAACTGTAACCTAACTACCATTCTCTAAAGTTTGAACATCTATCTTATCACCTTGATAAAATCCTTTTAATAGATAAGTAAACTTACAAAAACTTGTTTCTTCCCTTAATAGCTACAGTTTTTCATTGATGGATAGAAAGTCTTTGTAGTTGTGGTTATTATAGGAGAAAAATTACTAGAAAATAATTAAAGTAATCTAAAATACTATGAACGGAAGTAATTCATCATAATAGTAGCAGAGAAGCACTCAATATAGAAGAATTGCATGTGCATTGATTATCTATATTTGTGAAAATACCTAATTCACCTAGCAGCTCAATACCTTGCAGGCCCCAAACACTGCTTTTGAATTCCAAGGAAATATTGATAGTGACAACACATCCTTGTTCTTTCTCTCCAGGAGATAATATTAACTCTCCTCTTGTGACAAACCGCTCCCCACCAGAAATATCTATAATAGGATCAGATGTGATAGTGAAGCAGTTCCCGCATCTTTTAAACTGTTGTTTTTCTTTGACTTTTAGTTTGCCCGTACCTACAAGATCCAAAAACCCAATAAGTTTATAAGCATGCAAGGAAAAAAACTGTTTATATAGTTTAGTTTTACCACGATCCAAACCATAAAATAAGCTCCTTTCAAATTTTGGCATTTAAAAGACAAAACTAGCAACCAATAGGTTTATACACATGCGTTTACACATACATTTACATAAATGCCACTAAACCCTAGGCCTTTGAGAATCCGAGCTTTGATACCACTGTAATATCCCTTTTGGGGACAAAACTGAAAATTACAGAAATTAGCTCAAACCCCAAAATTAGCAAGTCTGATTTTAAAATCAACAAACTGAAATTAAATCTGAAATCAGCAATCTACAAGGGCAGCGAACTGATTATGAAATTCAAATCCACTTTTCACCAAGCAAATCAATGAATAATGCCACAAAACAATTATTCTAGCCACGGCAATATTTATTGATCATAAACACATCAAAAGATTGAAAGAATATCTGATTTCACGGCTGGAATTAATTATTTAAAATCAGCAGCAGACTAGCCAAAACCGAGGGCTAGGAAAAATAATAAAGCTTCTTTTGCTATATCATGAGCTATATGAGACCTTCTTTTGTTGCTTTCCAGTAGAGTTGTATGAATGGCTTTCGGCATATGCATCTAGATCAAGCTGGTACTATAGATCTCGCGTGTGGACCCAAGATGAATATC
Organism: Taxus wallichiana var. yunnanensis; assembly: GCA_018340775.1. Lineage (NCBI taxonomy): Eukaryota > Viridiplantae > Streptophyta > Pinopsida > Cupressales > Taxaceae > Taxus > Taxus wallichiana. The sequence goes on along the minus strand of CM031239.1, from coordinate 29,800,690 downwards.
AAAGGCTGCAAGATGTTGATCTGACTTGGACACGTGTTGTTGATCATTGGTGGAAAAGAGTGTTGACTAGTTATACCTTGGAATACGCTATTTCTACATATTCTTGTCCAGAGGTTGTTGAGTTTGAGTTCTTAAAGGAGCCTAGAGGATCGTTTTTGCGTGCTATTCCTTTAGCCATAAAGATCCTGATCATTACACTAAGTCTAGAAGCATTTCCTATGGCCGGCTAAGCTTCTTCGAGCGTTGGGCAAGGAAGCTAGGGTGGAGGAAGATGGCGGACATTGCGGCTGAAAAGGAGAGAGAGGAGAGACGACTCAAGTATAGTGAAGCTCGTGAAAGGGAGTTGGCTAGACAATGCAAGGTTGCAGGAGTGATGGATCTATGGAGGCAAACGTTGCGGCAAGGAATTGAGATTCACACAGAGGACGTGGAGCCTGAGCAGTCTATGCTACCCCATCTTGGCAAACGCGGAGAGAGATCCCTTCAGCTTCTAATGAGAGTTCGTCGCTTGGAGAAAGGAAAGTCATCAACACGCATCTAAATCCACCTGGTGACCAACCCCTGGCGCTTAGTTTTCCAAATCAAGAGATAAGTATTGCTAACCCAATTGGTATTGGTAGGAGTGACCGATATGCGCCTAGGAGATATAATTTCTCATTTGGTACATCTATGGCTGCACAATCATTCCTGTTTTGGAGGAATATTGTCTAGAACGACATTTGGGCAAAGTACAGGTACACAAAGCTTGGGTATCGTGTCTGGAAGCGGCGCAGGACACACATCGGGTAGCGGTGCAATATCACAAACTGTTGGCGCGCAATTCAATGGGACATTGAGGACACTAGGCACGACTACTTCAGGCCCATTATCGGCTACAGGAAGTGGATCTGGTGGTATTGGAGTTAGAGGACCTAGTGGGCCTGGCGGATTTGGAGGATCTAGTGGGTCAGGAGGAACAAGACCTAGTGGTACTGGTGGTTGAGGCAACACCAGAGGAAATCAAGGTTCTCGATCAGACGGGCAAGGGCCTCAACCGCTTCAGCAAGTGTTTTTCGAAATGTCTTTGCATGTACCAGACTACAAAGGTGTTGAAGATGTTGCGAAGCATGTGCACAAGTGTGAGCTTGCTTATGGCACGCAAAGGGGATCACCACCCCGAAACGGAAGGCAAGTCGGTTTGCAGCGGCGTTGCGAGGGCGCGTGCATAGTTGGTACCGAAAGTATGACCCCATCAAACAGTGGTGGATTACACCGCACTGTGGAATGCCTTCCTAGCTGAATTTCATATCCCTGAGTTTGAACAAAAGAGCATTAGCGCACTAAAGGAGATTCAACAAGGTATGGCAGAGAGTGTGCACAAGTACGACGCGTGTTTCAAGACTCTCTTATCAAAACTGTCTTATGATATTCATCCTTCTCAAAGCATGATCAAGTGGTTTTGGAGGATTGATAACATTGTTTAGAGAGCACTTACGCATAAGACTTTCACGAGATCCGCGCGAGGTCTTGGAAGGCGCCCTATGCTGCCGAGTCATTAGAAGCGTTGATACCGGTGTTAACCCTTTTCTTGAGGCTCGGATTACTGCATGGCCAAGCAATGGAAAAGCTATTTGTGAACTCGGCGCATGAAACTCGCATTGGCCTATGGTGCACGGATTATGAGGTAGAGGGGCATACAAAGGACAGTTGCCCTAAGAGATCGGTATGCACCATGATAGTGGACTGTGAGATCTCCACAGAGATCATGATGCAAGTAGGTGTCCACTATTGCAAAGCGCGATCCATAAAAATGTGTCTTGCTATTGCAAGATCTGCACCTCTACTACTCATGACACCAAGGATTGTAGGTTGATTGACCAGATACATGATGTCATTGTTGTTGGCTTGCGCTAGACCAGCCTTGCAAACAATTCTAAGGACGATAGTAAATCACTTATGAAGGGCACGCGGTTGGAGGGGTGCATGGAAGAGGTTTCAGAGGAGGATTTCTGGTCGTGGTAACCGCGGAGGAAGAAGTGAGTTCCCGCGTGGAACCTGTTACAATTGTGGGTTTGTGGAGCACTATATAAGCGCAAATTCCCGACTTGTACAATGCTTTTGGTGTGGAAAAAAACATAAGTATGAGGAGTTTCCAAAGCTATTTGAGCATATGAGTCAGCAACACCGAAAGGAAAAAGGCACCGAATGGTAAGCGTAAATAAGGACGATTCTGACAATGGATGCCAAGAGTGGCACACGAGTCGAACTAGAACTCAGATTCTTACAACGCCGCGAGCCGAGGTCATGCGTGCGGGATATACCAAGGCAGAAACCACTTGGTTACAAGGGAAGAGGTGGTGCATAGGAAGTATCCGGACCCTACTCATCAAAATGAGGTGTATCAAGAGACCATGGATGTAATTCGAAGCCTACAAGGAGAGATCCAATGCCCAGAAGAAACAGATCAAGGCGGTTAGAGCAAAGGAAGAGTGCTAAGGCCCCACGAAGGATCTAGATGAGGTCGAGGAACTATGCGAAGATGTTACGGCAAGAGAATATCATTCCTTTCTTAGGGAATGGTTACGGGGAGAAAGTACCACGCGCCGAGCGAGGCGTGAAAGGTAGGTTCTACATGCTAACCTTCCTCCCCACAACCTTGACTATGATAAGGAGATTACCTTGGATGCGGTTGTCGATGGATGGCTTCGAGTAATAGTCGATTGACACGGGCGCGGAATTCAATGTCCTCACTCTAGACGCATGGCATCAAATGGGAAGGCCCTGTTACAACCATCTTCAAATGTGTTGTATATGGCTAACAAGACAAAGGCAATGCCCATTGGTGTCTTGAAGGACGTTGTTATCACTATCCAAGGGGCAAAGTTCATTGGGGATTTCGAAGTCTTGGCGCTAGCCAAGGCAGACAACTTTCCAACGTTACTTGGGCACCGGCTGTGTTATAAGAACAATGTTGACCTGCGGTTCAACAAGGGGTACATAAGTTTTGAAAACAAGGAAGAATGGGTTATCATCCCCTTGACCAATGGGAAGTCGGCGCCATATACTTTGAGCCCTTGGGAGAATTTCTTGACAAAATCTGTGTGCTCTATCGGGGACCCCGAGGTGATTCACCCTACGAGAGGGAGTTATTCGATTTGAAGATGCTCACCCATGGTGATACAACTAGTGTGGCATGTGACAATTGGGCACACAAGACTTATGAGTTAATTGGATGACAATTAAGAGGCTCGATTCTGAGGGTGAAAAGCGCGCTTAGTCAAGCGCTAGAGGAAAGAAGTTACTAAGTTATTCTAGAGGAGCCAACCCCAATGATTTCTTACGAGAAATGGAGGCTCGGTGGAAAAATGAGATCAAAAGAAGAGGGATGTTCAGCTATAACTTGCTTGGGACTGCAGCACGTTGGTGGACGACACATCGCGATAGCCTTCTAGAGTGGCGCGAGGTAAGAATCACATTCTCTGTTAGGTTTTCCCGAGCAATGCACCCACTGTCATACAAGACTACCATGGGAAGGAACCCGCCTCGTTTCATGTCCAAGCATGTGAGAAAGCATGGATGGAAGGCGCGGAGGCCTTACCACCTTCTTTATGGGTGCATAAGTTGTATTCCACCTTACAAGGTTGTGTGCGCGCATGGTATATTCACTCAAATATGCGCCGTCAAACAGGAAATTGGCAGGAGTTGACGGTTGACCTCCTTCAAGCCTTCGAATATCGGAGTACTAAACCATCGGTGGATAGGGCGTTACAGGTTGTTAAGCGCCTTACGATGGGAGATAGTGCCATGACGGAGGATAGAATATTGGAGTTATTGGGTGAACTTGGTTTGGAACCGCGCTTTGATGAGGAAGAGTTAGAAGAGGTGCAGCTTGAGCGCGCATGCATGGAGAAAGAGAAGGGAAAGATGGTCTATGTGATAGATGGCAAAGAGATGGAGAGTTTGGATGTTAACCATACTAAAGGTACGCGCGAAGTTATTGATAGTGTTGATGAGCAAGCACACACCTACCATGAACCCCTCAAAACAAAGAAGGTTAACATTGGTTCATAAACGGAACCTAAGGAGGCCACTATTGGAGACTATTGGTCAGAGAAAGAGGTCTCAAAGATCATTGATCTCTGCTTGAGAGTTTCAGGACTTATTTCCGCACGGATACCATGAGCTTAAAGGCATTCACCACTCCTTGGGAGAAATGAAAATCAAGTTAAAGGAGGGTGCGCGCCCGATTCGGAAGAGGCCTTATCGAATGAATCCGAATCTTTGCATCAAAGTCAAGGAGGAGATAGACAAAATGATCGCTTGCATCATTGAAGTTGTGGAGGAATCGGAATGGGTAAGCCCCATGGTCATCAGTATTAAAAAGGATGGAAGGATAAGGATCTGTGTTGACTACAGGGACCTAAATGCAGTATGTGTCATTGACCCTTTTCCAACCCCCTTCACTGAAGAAATCCTGGAAGGAGTAGCTGGGCGAGATCTATTCCTTCACGAGAGCGGATTCTCGGGATATCATCAAGTTAGAATTGCAAAGGAAAACCAGGAAAAGACAACTTTCGCCCTTTGAATGGGGAAGTTTTGCCTGTGCGGTCATGCCTTATGGATGAAGAACGCACTTTGTTGTGTTTTCACACATTGTGGTGCGCAGTATTTCAAGACTTCATCCATACGTTTCTTCAAGTCTACCGTGATGACTAGACGGTATATGGACTAGTGAAAGACCGTTGTGACAATTTGCGGTTAATGTTTGAAAGATGTCGGCAGTTGCGCATATCCCTCAACATCAAGAAGTGTCTCTTCGCTACTCCATTTGGAACCCTGTTGGGGCACATCATATGTAAGGAAGGCTTGTTGGTGGATCCCGCCAAAGTTGTCATTATTGTGGGATTGGGGGAGCCTACTAGCCAAAGCGTAGTGCGCGGATTCCTTGGGCATATGGGGTACTACCGAAATTAATTAAGGGGTATGCCAAGATTGTCGTGCCATTGGAGATGTTACTAAAACACAAAAGTGCATTTCATTGGGGAGAGACGCAGCAGACAACGTTTGATACATTAAAGGATAAGCTCATCATTACGCCCATATTACATTTTCCCTCTTGGGATAAGCCATTCCATGTACATGTTGATGCTTCAGGGATGGCGATTGGGGTAGTCTTAGCACAACCTAGAGAAGGGATTGTTGACCACCCCTTGTGTTTTGCTACCCCTTGTGTTTCTTTACTACGAGAAGTTAGCATAACGAACTACACTACTATTGAGCGTGAAGCACTATCAATGATCTACGCACAAAGACAAATTCAAGCAATATCTTTTGGCAACACCTTTCATATTCTACATAGACCACATGGCATTGAAGTACTTGGTGAACAAGCCCATTTTACAAGGGCGCATATGTCGGTGGGTCTTTTTGTTTCAAGAGTTTGAGTTTACAGTTGTTGTGAAACCGGAAAGAGTAACTCAGGGCCCAACCATTTGTCAAGGATTGACTCAGGGGAGGACGCACAGAGCATTGAGGATGTTATGTTGCACACGCAACTGTTTAGGTTACGGTGTGCGCCCTCAGACTTAGAAGATATTGTTGTGTTTCTCAAAACGGGTGTGGCGCCGAAAGGGATGAAGACTTTAGAAAGAAAACAATTAGCCATACACGTTGCGCCCTACATGCTAATCAGTGGAGACTTATACAAACTAGGCCGCGATGAAGTTTTGTGTCGATGTGTGTTAGAACATGAGCGTGTTGCAATCATGGAGGAAGCACATGGTGGGATTGCAGGAGGGCACTATACAAGGAACACCACCGCGCGGATGATTCTACTCGCAGGGCTTTGGTGGGAAAGTATCTACCAAGATTGTATTGAATTTTGCAAGGCCTGTGACCATTGTCAGCGCCTTGGCAAGCCAAGAAAAAGAGATGAGATGCCCTTGAGACCTATATCCAGCACAGAACCATTTGAAAAATGGGCAATTGATTTTGTAGGACCAATTTAGCCTGTCGCACGAAGGACCGGTTCGCGCTATATCATTACTTGCACTGATTACTTAATAAGGTGGCGGAAGCAACGCCTACTGAGGATTACGCAGCAATGGCGGCAGACTACTAGATTCTTATGGGAGAACATAATCAACAGGTATGGATGTCCTTTAAGCTTGACTAGTGACAGGGGTACACATTTTTTTAATGAAACAGTCAGGATTTTGTTGGCAGAGTTCATGGTGGCCCATCACAAGACCACCCCTTATCACCCCCAAGAAAATGGAACTGCTAAGGCATTTAACAAGATATTAAGCCACACACTGACCACAATTTGCGATGTGGGAAGACAAGATTGGGATGACAAGGTATTAGTCGTTCTATGGGCATACAGGACAACCTACAAGAGATTGAACAAGGCCACACCGTTTCAGTTGGTGTTTGGCGTGGAGGCCGTTCTACCGGTTGAATTTATGCTACCATCGTTGCGTATTGCGCACCAGGAGGGTTAGTTGATGAACAAGCAATTCAAGAGCGCATGGAGAAGTTAATGTAGCTAGACAAAAGGCGATCACTTGCTAGATGGAGTCAAAAGACTGAAAAGGCGTGACAAAAAGCATGGCATGATCGTCATATTAAAAACAAACAATTCGAGGTTGGGCAGATGGTCTTGCTTTATGACTCCAAATTTCTACACCATCCTGGGAAACTGAAAGTCCATTGGTTAGGACCATATATCATCTCGTACATCCTTAATTCAGCGCTTGCCAATTACAAGCGCTGAATGGAACACGATTACTAGGCCATTTTAATGGGAGTAGGCTGAAGCCCTACTATAAATAAGTCTTCCTTGTGTTCATAAATAAGGCAAGTTGCCATTTAGCTTAGGATTTCCTTTAATGCATTTCTTTTCCTTGTGTTTCCCTTTCTCGTTGCTTGTTCCTTTCTTTTTGTGTTGTTGTTTTTATGCGCCTTGTGCGCCGGTAGCCACTTATTATTTTCAAAAGGTTGTGTATGTGCAAAGGACCGCGCATCTATTTTTGTGTGGGGTGGAGTAATAAAAGTAAAATTGAAGTTGGTAGTGGAAGTTGTGTTTCGATGGCCCAGATTGAAGGCGCGTAGTGTGGAAGAGCGCACGTAGAAAAGGTGGACATAAGGAGTTTGGTGTCAGGAGAACTTTACAAAGACCACGTACAAAGGATGAGAAGCGCAAGAACAACATGAGGTAGGCGAGGGCAAAAATCAAGTTAAGGAGAAGAAGTGCCTTCGGCACTGCAAGCGTACACGTGAGGATCTTCGGTCGATGGGATTTTCGCGCACCAAAAGGTTGTAGAGATTTTCCACGTAGGATAGGGCACGAGGGTAAGAGCGCTTAAGGTTGGCTTTAGTGGAAAAAGCCTCCTTTATTACAAAAGTACGTTGGTAGGTGGCATAGCATTTATCACGGAGATGAGCAAAAAGCTATAAGTAGAAGGTCGGGCACATTATTGTTTACCTTGCAATTGCAATATCGAAGAGCTCTTGTGAACTAGGGCATCCGTGAAGAAGATTTGTGCAAAGGAAAAATTGTGAAAATCTGAGTGTGTGACTAGTGTGATTTGCGAACCAAAGTGGAAGAAGTACACGGGCATAGGGAAGAAGATTTCAGGAGAGTATGCCGTCTTGTGGAAGGGTTGTCCAGGTTAGGGTTCTGCAGCTAGGGCACGGGAGTAAAGGGATCTTTCGCGAAGGTAAGCCATAGATTTGAGCAAAGCGAGGAAGAGGAGCAAGGAAGAGTTTGTTTTAGTAACCCGACAAGAAGATGGCACCAAAGAAGGCAACCATTTCACCAAAGAAGGGCAAGGGCAAAGGGAAACAAGTTGTTTCCACTAGTTTCAACGAGGAGTGGTATGCGGAGATGCAATACCCAGATGGCATGTTGCTCGGAAAGGAGTGGGTATCCCATGTAAGGAAGATGGCGGTAAGCAATTATAACCATCGCACAAACACCACAGAGAAAGAGATGGCGTTAGAAATGGTTAGACCTACAGACAAGAGGACACCTAACGGAATGCCCATCTATGATGATGAGGTGAAGGTGAAAATGGAGAAGGCCGGATTATTGCAACTATATGAGTTGCCCTATTTTGGTAAACCCGAGCGGTTGTACCAATGGCTGATGTCACGTGTACATGAAGACCATTTCTACTTCGCAAGGCGAAGAATGAGGATAACTCCCAACTGATCTCCAAATTTACTGGTCTTACCTGCGAAGGAGATTCATTTGATGATGACTTGGAGGACAAGGAGGCCATAAAGAAAATTGTGGAGGCCTATGACTATAAGAAGGGGTCATGGTACTTCGACATTTCGCGATTTCTGACCTGTGATGAGGATGGTCGCGCGCTTAGTGACCAAGCTGAATGGACAGGAGAGGTGGACACAGATCAACAAGTCCTAGTTAAACATTTGCCAGAAAATCTCATAAGGAACCATCTACAACCTCTCAGCATTCATAGCGAGAGGAGATCATCAGTGTCGCGTGCGACGAGGAGAAGATCATGTTTGGTAATGTCCTCCTTACCATTGTGTTTTCAGAAATTGGAGTGCCCGATGGGCCAGACAAATTTGTATGGGAGTACCGGATGAGAACCCCTCCCCGACCAAGAGATTTGAGAAGTATACTTGTGACACCATGACGGCCGCCCACAAGGCGCGCCTGGAGAAATGGTATAAGCGAATGCGTGACGCGTTCGGGGCTGAGTGGAGGATACCCGAACAATTGCCATTGCTAGTGCAAGGAGAAGCTGAGTTTGTTGTATACTAGCACTTTTGCATTGGCAGGTTCACTCTGTTAGAAGGGACCAAGATCCCATGGTGTAAACTGTCGTTCTCCTTCACTGCACAATATTTCTAAGCCGGGGTCAATCGCTTCAAGGAGGCCAAAAGACTAAGGTTCGACCACCACGAGTTGCGCAGAAAGCTAGTATACCCCAAGAAGCACGCTTATGTGGAGAAGTAAGTCTCCCATGAGGTACATATGATAAAACCTGTGACAACGGCAATTCTTTGGAAGGAATTGCAGCGAGGGTATACCTACGCATTAGGCCCAAGTATGAGAAAGGCGCCTACGTGGAGAATGATGTCTCCATCCCAAAAGACCCCACCACGAGGAAGAAGGCCACGCCGAGGAAGAGGGAGAGGGAGGAGGCACCAGATAAGAAGGCATCGAGTGTACAAACAATGCAATTTGTTGGCGCGCGAGTCAAAGCACGAAGCCAAGCACATATGCTTGAAGGAAGAAGTCCCCGTTAGGGAAAAAGAAAAGACACCTGAGGAAGAGGCGCGAGCAAGAAGAGCCCCCTTTAAAAGAAGAATCGTCGAGGAAGGAGTCGCCTGCTGAAGAAGATGAGAAGGAAGAATCCCATATCTTTGAGTCGCCCACGAGTTAAGAAGACGCGAAAGGTAGCGAGATGAGGTGGACTCGGAAAAACAGAGATCCAGAAGCCTACGAGAGGCAAGAAGGATGATGACGAGCATGAAGAGGCTCAGGACCATCTTGTGTACGATGTACACGACTCGGAGGAGGAAGGGAATGAGGAAAAGGATGAGGAGGAAGGAGATGCTCATGGCAAGGGGGAAGTGAGGAGGTAAACACTAAGGATCAAAGGACCCCAAGCCTCACCAAGGAGCAAATAGAGGAGGCCGCGGAAAGGGAAGTAGCGGGCATAATAAAGGACTTGGTAGAGCAGGAAGTGGAGCACAGCGCTAACGAAATACTCAAAGAGATAGAGGAGACCGTGGCGAAAAAGTATGGGAGCATGGGCAGAGATCCCAGCTTAGCAGTAAGCTTTCCAAAGGCAACGAGCACAGAAGGGAAGAGTGGTAGCGGCGCAGGAGCAAGGAATGGGTTACATCAATGATCCAAGCAAGGTACTGCGCACACGCTTCAAAGTACCGTGCCTACAAACCAACTCCTTGCATGGTCTTTATTCGAAGAAGAAGGCGCGTACCCGAAACAAGGAAAATGTTATCTTGGGCTTTTGAGTCCCATGTTGATGAGCACGAGTTCGAGGTCAGCAAAGTGGCGCTAATGAAGGTACCAGAGACTAAGGGAGTGAACCCTTTGATAAACACTCAACAATTATCCGATGAGCAAGTCTGCAACGCACTCAACAAGGTGTCAGTAGAGGTTGAGGCAAGACTCTTTGGGAGGAATGACAGAGTAAGGGTTTTGGAGGAGCTAGAGAAGAAGAATGAAGAGATCATTGAGAAGAGCAAGGATCTAAAGTAGGAGGAGCTGATCAACACACAATTAAGGCGCGAAGGGAGGAAAAGGTGAAGGTGCACGAGGTCTACAAAAAGATAGAGATGATTACAAATGTCATTATCTTGAAGCATCCAGACCTGGCCCCACCTAAGCAGAAATACGAGTCAACCTTGCAATGCTTGGAAGACTTAACCCACATCCTTACCATGGAAAGACGGTCACTCGCACTAGAATTGGCAAAAGAGGCATTAGCACGCCAGAAGGAGGAAGAGAAGCAGAAGATCAGGGAGACAGTCACTCAATATTCCAAGCTCCTTGCCGCTGTGAAGACCGCCGCGCGAATAACCATGGAGAGGAAGAGGGTCTACAAGCAAGCAAACAAAAAAAGCTGTTAGTAGACAAGCAAGGAACATGTGGCCCGACGAGAGTCGAGAAGAGGAGAAGAAAAGGAGAAGCCCGCAAGAAAGTTACAGGTGTAAGGGAGAAGACCATGGAGAAGAGTTATGCGAAAGGAGTGCACAAAGGAAGAATGCGTAGAAGGGAGAAGACGCAACTAGAAAGAAACAAGATATCAAAGAAAGAAGTGCACAAGGATCAAGTGCACAACAAGAGCTCCATGAAAAGAAGAAGGGCGTAAAGAATGAGAATGTGGGGAAGAAGCGTAGCGTGAAGTAAAAGCACGGACAAGAGAAGTCGTAGCAAGAAGGCGACAGGAGAGTTAGAAAGGAAAGGAAGACAAGGAAAGAAGTGTGCGCATGAGGAATGTGCAAAGGAAGGAAGCCCGAGAGAGGAAGTGGGCAAAGAAGGAAAAGCCCCAAAGGCTTTAGGTGGAGGAGGATGGACGAGGGGCGAGCATAGACTCGCACGTGAAGGTTAGAGACAAGCGTAGACTCGCGAAGAAGGCTCAACAGAGAAGCCTTAGGAGGAGAATGGTTCAAGGCAAGCAAAGACTTGCGAAAGGAGAAGGCGGGCCAAAAGGTTATGACAAGCGAAGGTCACGAATGATTGAGGATTAAGGATCCATTTGGAGGAGGAGGTCAAGCTATGGTGGGCCAAAGCTCACAAGAGTGCACAAGCTAGTGGAGAGAAGTCACAATAAGGTGACAAAGGACTAGAAGAGATGTTGAAATAAGCATCGAGGCTAGGAACAAGTTCGAGGGGCGAAGGAACCTGAAACTATTTGCCTCTATAGCTCGAAGGGTGGTTCTACCACTCACTCAGTCTACTTGAGAAGAACCTCAAGTTTTAAGTACCTCGGGCGGTTAATACATGAGCATCCAAGGTCCAATGCAATTACGCACAATTTTGGGAAGAATGGTCGCGCCTGAGGCGAAGAGCACATAGATAAGGAGAAAGCGCGAGAGGAAATCAAGTGGCAACCGCACGGAGGTACATAGGTGTTTTGCACAACAATTATCAACAGTGCGCAAAAGAAACGAGAGCGCAAGTAGTGCACAAAAAGTTTGAGGAAAAGCCAATGCGGAGAAATAAGGCACGGTGATGCACGCAAGATTTTGGTAGCAAGATGGAGATTGACCCACCTTCGCAGATTGAAGGCGCACGAGATAGTTGCAGAAAGGAGTTATGCACAAAGGTAGAGAATGTGCGAGGAGCACAAGAAGATAAAAGGAAGGATTGCAATGGCTAAGACTGCAAGAGAGCGCACGAGATGTTTTGGAGAAGGTCCGAAGCCCAGAGATAGTGGGCGGAAGAAAGGAAAACATGAGACTCAAGCATACAAGTGTGTGGCGAGAAGAAGGCGAAGGTGTGGCGACGAGTACAAGAAACGAGAATGCTTGGTAGGGCGATTAGTTAGCAAAAAAGACAAAGATGTCGAGAGTTGTCTAACAAAGGATGTTGACAAGGATGGAATGATCAGAAGAGCCAACAGCGGATCGATGTGGCATAAGCCGAGGCGTAAAGATCATAGCATAAAAGGAGCTCAAATTCAAATTTGAATTTGGGCGGGAGAATCTAAAAGCATCTAGAAGGAACCAACCCACCTAAGACAAATTCAAACAAGAAGAGAAGCCGGAAAAAAAAGCATGGCGCGCAACTATAAAGGGAGGATGAACTCACCATTTCAAGGTTAGCGTAGGCGAGAGAAGAGACTAAGTAGAGGTTGTTGAATGTGCTTGTGAGTAGACAGTCCAATCTAGGATAGGTCTTAAGGAGACACCATAGAAGCCCATAAAGCTCCATTAATGAGTTTGTAAGCTCCTAGTGAGAAGTTGCATTGTAGATGTCGTAAAGGCTTGAGAAATATAAGGAAACCTTTGTGTTTCATTCCGATGTGTTGGACTCTGCAAACGATCTGAGGTCGTCTTGGTCCATGTGCGCCATCAATAGTTTGTTTTCATTTCAAAACAAGTGAATTATCCGTGTGCAATCATTAAGTATCAACGCCTACATGAGTTTGCATATAATAGTTCATCCATTTTAAACTAAGGCATTGCAATTATTTCCACCAACATGTGTATCTATTTAATTTATTTCATTCATTCGTGCATAAATGCAAGAACATTTAAGTAATAATATGTTGTATCAAATGTGGCAACAGCCACTTTGTCTCATAATATTCCCAAAATAATAAATGCATAGTTACGGGATGTGACACCAACAATGTAAGCTTATAAACTGTAAATTTGTGCAATATTTATGTAGCATGGTGAATGAACAGCACACAGTTCACATCCACATAGATGAATACTATGGTACAAAAAAATCACATCAACACATCGACAAATAACACAAAACATAGTGTCTTCTTACCATATCAAACTTGACATAAACTCTTTGGAGTCGAGCCTAACAACTAACATAACGATCAGCAGTCAAACCATCTAATACAACTCGTATATATAATTGTTTCCATTAGTAGGTATGACGATTGGCAACAACAGCACTATCGGGAACTACAAGAATGATTGACCACTAAATTTTTTTAAAATAATCCAACTCTTGTATAACATTACATTATTACTCTTTTATTGACAACTCTTTTAATTCATTTATTTGTGGCATATATACAATGATCATAAATTTGGCCTACAGCTTCTCTTTCTATAAGCTCTTGCATCCTCATTCCTCTCTCCCATTGTCTTTTCACCTCTCTTCGGCTTACAGCATGGATTTTTGGCTTGCTTGTTTAGTTTAGTTTCAAGTCGCTTGAATATATCTCACTCGAACCCGCAAAAACACCTCAAAACAGAAATCATCCTTGTGTGCAGAATAATAATCAGGGCACGCTTTGTATGGTAACCATCGAGCATTAAACAAGTGGTTTCATACCAAATGTCAACCTCGATCTCAAAAAAGGAAGGCTCTGAACTTGATCGATAACAGGCCCAAACATATGAACATGCATGAGGTAAACAATGCCCGCCAAGCTAAACATTCGATTAACTACATGGATAATCAAGGAATAGCTATTGAACAACCTTGTCAAGATGACAAGAGGAGCTTTAAGAGGTATGCTCATGAAAAGAATACTGATTGGTGAAAACTCAATGTCACATTGGTCAAAAATTACAGCATCTTTCGTGGGAATTGATGACTTCTTGACATAAGGATTGAAACTTTCCAAGAATACATTATGAAAAACCTCCAAAACATTGTTGATGGTCATAAGGACCAAAAAGAAGATATCAAGGATGTATGCACTAATAGGTGCAAATTTATTGACTTGCTTCTCCGAGAAATCTTCCAAATCAAAGAAGCAATCATCAAAGTCCATGGTACTTATCATGAACTTGGACCCATGGTGAAGGAGGTCTGGTTTGGTGGCTTCTTTTCTCTTTTTCAATCAACTTGCCTTTAAAGAGAATTTAAATAACACTTCTCTTTCTATGTATTCAGGGACTTTGGGTTTTCCTTGAATAGGATGATGAAATGAATTTTGAAAGAAATTGGAAGCATAACCTCCATCAATTACTGATTTGTTTGCTTATCAAAAACAAATGCCACCATGCACATTATTTTTCAGGAACAATTCCCTGCCTGATTCATGCACTTCTCAGTTGTAGATTGTTCACAAGGCCAATGCACGGGGCAAACAACTTAATGCAATTTATCTCCTTCGCACATGTCATGCCACTTTTGGTCATGGTTCCCAAGACACCATTTTGATAGCTATATTTCCGTTGAGACACTTGTTGGCAGATACTCAATATTACAGAGTAGTGTGTGACTTTGATGTCAGCCTTATCACGATGCATATCATGTATGGTTTATGTTGTCGCATATTTTGTTATTCTATCTTGATGATGTAGACTATGGTTGCCTGGATTTTACTGCATACTATGTTTCCTCTTAGCATGAGATTTTGATAGATATTGTTGGATGACCATCTTACTTGTTTGCATAAAGATGATGATGATTATACTATAATGTGTAGCTTAGCAGTATGATACACCATGGATTGTGATGGACATGTAATAAGTAATTGATTTTGATTGTGTTTCTATTAAACGAATACTATATGACGTCATGCAATGTATTCAAATGTTTATTGTTATAGTGTTACTTCATTTGGATGACGATGTGTAGGGATGATGATTATGTTCGTAGTAGATGAATGTGATTATGACATATGTTAATTATGATTTGATTTTTATTGATATTATTACATGGGCATATATAACACTTGAGTTGAGTGTGCAGGGAGTTGTTATTGGTACATTTTCGGGCATCCGAGAAATGGAAGAGGCAAGGAATGATCAATCGAAGAATCACTCTAGACCAATAGGTCCTAAGGGGTGTCGTTTTGTGTTCCCGGAGCCTTGGTGGTTTTCTTCTTTTTCTAATTATGCACCTTTGTAACGCTCCTTTTCAAATTAATTAACTTTGGATACCCAAAGCCTATTCTAATTATTTTTCATAGGCTAAGGGGAAATTAAAGAGGGAAATATATTAATTTAAGTGGTCCAAGAGTATTTTTATATTTTATTGAAAAAAGGACACTTATATTATATTTTAAATCCAAAAAGAAGAAATAGAATAAAATAATGATAGAATGATATACTTCTATTATTGGGTGCCAAAGATAGAATATTAATTAAATAAAGAATGGGGCGCCAAAGATAGAATGGGCTGCATGAGCATCAAGATCCTATTTTTAGGATGGAGAGAGGATAAAGCAATTTTATATTGTTTATTCCTATTTTTAGGATGGGGCACCAACATGGGAGAAAGAATAAAGTAATTTTTTATTGTTTGTTGAGCATGCATGTAATTCCAAAAGGGGCACCAACTTTGGAGAAGGCCTTGGAAGTTATAAAGGCAGATTTGGGGTTTATTATTACATCATCTTGGAAATTTATCAACTACTTCATTGTCTACAAGTAGCTTTTGCTTCTACATCAGTAATAGAGGATGAAAACCCTCATTTACACACAAATCTGAGGATGGAAACCCTCGTATCTAAGCTTGGCAATTCCATCCAAGGGTTGCAGTGATCATTCAAAGTACAAATATTCATCCAGTTCAACTAGGGCATCATATTCAAGGTTGTTTTAGCATCCAAAACAGCAAAGTACAGCCAAGGATTTCTTCGACAAACATCTGCAAGGCATACTTGGACACTTCCATAGTTGGATGCCACCCTTGGGAGATTGATTCTATGTTGGGCACCACATCTGGAGTTTTTGCAAGGGTTTCAGCTTGCATGTTTATTTCTTGCAGCCTTCTACGTATCTAGATCATCAAAATTGAGCCAATAATTGTATATAGATATTCTAGTATTTACCCTGAAGCTGATTTGAAAATAAATAAATAAATTCTATTTTGTCTACAATTGGGGTTTGTTGTTTTTATAAAAAAATCAGTTTATTGCTGCTGTCATAAAAGTTCAAATTTTTATACTGCTGCCCTAGGGTTTGATAAAATATCCAGATTTGTTAGAAATTATTTATCAGGGATATTACAACCTTGCAAGTGACCTAATGTACACCATTGTTATGACCTTATGTTTGTGTTGGTATGTGTTTAACCTATGTCACCTTCTAAAGTTAAAATTTCGGATTTTTGGCTTAAGGCTAAACTAGAGCTTTGTTCGGGCAAGAAGTTTATGTTTTTCACCCCCAAAATTAGCCATACCCATGCCTATAGACTAGGCCCCTTTTTGGAGGCTCATAACACCTTGGACCAAGCAAAAACGTGTTGGAGCCCTAGATTTTGATATTTATTTTATGCATTTATGGTTGCATGGAACAAAGGTCTTTTGTTTTGGGAAAAGAATCATGTTTATTTGTTTGAGGATATGCAATCATTCTTTTTATTGAAATTGTGAATTGACTTGGGCCTTGTAAAATTTGGTGGTTAGAAGGGTGAGATGGTAATGGGTAGATGAGTAGGCAGCTTAGTGGACTATGGGGATTGGTTGTCCTTTTGGTGAAGGCTTTTCACACAAAGTTCTGATTTTGGGCAAGGGGTAATGCAAATCTGGAATTTTTTTAGAGAGAGAAGGAAGTTGAAAATTTTTGGTTTTGGGAGCTAGAGTTGGTTACTATTTTGGAACTGAAATCTGGAGACTTGGACGTGGGCAACAAGAGCTAGGTTTTGTTTTTACTTATTCCTATTGTTTTATTGAAACTTTCTCTTGTGAATGTTCCAATTGTTGTAAATTTATGCTCTCTCGAGTTGTGTTAAGTTTGTGAAACAAATGGAAGTGTTGAAATGTGTTATGACTGTGATGTGTTCGTGTGTATGGGGGAATGATGTAGGGACCCATTCTTATGTTAATGGAGGATAAGGGAAAACATTTGAACTGTGCAATGGATGATGTACATAACAAGAAGGAATATATCCGAATGAGTATTCCACTGCCTCACAGGGGGAGTGGATGTAGGGACTCATATGGGGCAGAAATTAGTATTTTCACCTTGTATTCCATTACCAAGATAGATGTAGGGGCCCGAGGTTTAAAAGTCCTGGGTAGTCATTCACTTGAGTAGGCTATTCAAGATCTGCTTTGTGTGTGTGGTTGAAAATAAAAACTAAAACTTAACCTTTTGTTTGCTACTGTCCAAGCAAATTGTGGTGTTAAATTATGCTTGAATGTGGTATGTGTCAACACATAATTTACCCATTATTTTATTGTGTTAAGTATTTGAGTGACTCTTCTCTTGGGTTGGGGATTCTATGAGTAAAGATAAATTCAATCTTTCCTATTTTGTATGGCTGGGAGGTGAACATTGATACCCTCCTCCTTGTAGATGTCTAGTTGTATTCCTACAAGTATGAATGAAGGAAGTTGTTGGATTTAGAAGCTCATTGTGGCTGTACCAACCTTGTGGCAGCAGTATTTACCATTGTATAAACCATTAATTAAGTGTGAATTAGAAACACATGAGTGTTCTAGATGGCAGCAGTTGCTGCAAGTGTGCAAGTTAGTATTTTTGTGTTGTAAGAAGGAAGTAAGCAAAAATGTAAGATGGTACTTATCCATTGTTGTTAAGTTGTAAGTTATTGAAGTCTAAATTTAAAAGACACATTGAATTTACAGTTTACTAGAACAGAATTTTCCAAGGTCAAGTTTTCTTTTGATCCAGGAATAGCAATTAATTGCTACCCTGAAATGAACTCTACTCTGCAAGTAGGTAGGAATCTTTGTTTGTTTTTAAATTTGGTAAGAGTGCATATATTGCAGCATACCTGAGTATGCTGCAATGTATACACTTATACGTCTCTATTGTTGTACATCCAGTTTAAACATATACAACTATATAAGGAGAAATCTGGATTTGAAAATGAGTGAAAAGAGAGAGAAAAACAAACAGAAATGAGAACACTTCTGTTACTCTTGCAGTGTTTCACTACTTTTCTGTTTATGTAAATGGAGAGGGAGTTGAGACTGTATCATAAATATAAAAAAGTGTATGAAGTACAGCCAAGAATTTCTTCAGACAAACATCTGCAAGGCATACTGGACACTTCCATAGTTGGATGCCACCCTTGGGAGATTGATTCTATGTTGGGCACCACATCTGGAGAGTTTTTGCAAGGGTTTCAGCTTGCATGTTTATTTCTTGCAGCCTTCTACGTATCTAGATCATCAAAATTGAGCCAATAATTGTATACAGATATTCTAGTATTTACCCTGAAGCTGATTTGAAAATAAATAAATAAAATCTATTTTGTCTACAATTGGGGTTTGATGTTTTTATAGAAAAATCAGTTTATTGCTGCTGTCATACAAGTTAAAAAAAAATTATACTACTGCCCTAGAGTTTGATAAAATATTCAGATTTGTTAGAAATTATTTAGCAGGGATATTACAACCTTGCAAGTGACCTAATGTACACCATTGTTATGACCTTATGTTTGTGTTGGTATGTGTTTAACCTATGTCACCTTCTAAAGTTAAAATTTCGGATTTTTGGCTTAAGGCTAAACTAGAGCTTTGTTCGGGGCAAGAAGTTTATGTTTTTCACCCCCAAAATTAGCCATACCCATGCCTATAGACTAGGCCCCTTTTTGGAGGCTCATAACACCTTGGACCAAGCAAAAACGTGTTGGAGCCCCTAGATTTTGATGTTTATTTTCTGCATTTATGTTTGCATGGAATAGAGATTTTTGTTTTGAGAAAAGAATCATGTTTATTTGTTTGAGTATATGCAATAATTCTTTTTTTTTGAAATTGTGAATTGTCTTGGGCCTTGTAAAATGTGGTGATTAGAAGGGTAAGATGGAAATGGGTAGATGAGTAGGCAGCTTAGTGGACTATGGGGATTGGTTGTCCTTTTGGTGAAGGCTTTTACACAAAGTTCTGATTTTGGGCAAGGGGTAATGCAAATCTGGAATTTTTTAGAGAGAGAAGGAAGTTGAAAATTTTTGGTTTTGGGAGCTAGAGTTGGTTACTATTTTGGAACTGAAATCTGGAGACTTGGACGTGGGCAACAAGAGCTAGGTTTTGTTTTTTATTTATTCCTATTGTTTTGTTGAAACTTTCTCTTGTGAATGTTCCAATTGTTGTAAATTTATGCTCTCTCGAGTTGTGTTAAGTTTGTGAAACAAATGGAAGTGTTGAAATGTGTTATGACTGTGATGTGTTCGTGTGTATGGGGGAATAATGTAGGGACCCATTCTTATGTTAATGGAGGATAAGGAAAAATATTTGAACTGTGCAATGGATGATGTACATAACAAGAAGGAATATATCCGAATGAGTATTCCACTGCCTCACAGGGGGAGTGGATGTAGGGACTCATATGGGGCAGAAATTAGTATTTTCACCTTGTATTCCATTACCAAGATAGATGTAGGGGCCCGAGGTTTAAAAGTCCTGGGTAGTCATTCACTTGAGTAGGCTATTCAAGATCTGCTTTGTGTGTGTGGTTGAAAATAAAAAACTAAAACTTAACCTTTTGTTTGCTACTGTCCAAGCAAATTGTGGTGTTAAATTATGCTTGAATGTGGTATGTGTCAACACGTAATTTACCCATTATTTTATTGTGTTAAGTATTTGAGTGACTCTTCTCTTGGGTTGGGGATTCTATGAGTAAAGATAAATGCAATCTTTCCCATTTTGTATGGCTGGGAGGTGAACATTGATACCCTCTTCCTTGTAGATGTCTAGTTGTATTCCTACAAGTATGAATGAAGGAAGTTGTTGGATTTAGAAGCTCATTGTGGCTGTACCAACCTTGTGGCAGCAGTATTTACCATTGTATAAACCATTAATTAAGTGTGAGTTAGAAATACATGAGTGTTCTTGATGGCAGCAGTTGCTGCAAGTGTGCAAGTTAGTATTTTTGTGTTGTAAGAAGGAAGTAAGCAAAAATGTAAGATGGTACTTATCCATTGTTGTTAAGTTGTAAGTTATTGAAGTCTAAATTTAAAAGAAACATTGAATTTACAGTTTACTAGAACAGAATTTTCCAAGGTCAAGTTTTCTTTTGATCCAGGAATAGCAATTAATTGCTACCCTGGAAATGAACTCTACTCTGCAAGTAGGTAGGAATCTTTGTTTGTTTTTAAATTTGGTAAGAGTGCATATATTGCAGCATACCTGGGTATGCTGCAATGTATACACTTATACTTCTCTATTGTTGTACATCCAGTTTAAACATATACAACTATATAAGGAGAACTCTGGATTTGAAAATGAGTGAAAAGAGAGAGAAAACAAACAGAAATGAGAACACTTCTGTTACTCTTGCAGTGTTTCACTTCTTTTCTGTTTATGTAAATGGAGAGGAAGTTGAGACTGTATCATAAATATAAAAAAATGTATTATTCTTTCCTTCTCCAGTATATCGTTGCCTTATTTCATTGTATTGTAAATGGAATTGAAGAGTAGTCAAGTATATCTGCAGTATTTTCATTCTAACTGTTAAAGAAAAATTGTTGCTTGAAAACTATGAATACCCATAAGAATGTATATGTGTGGGTGTGTGTGTTTGTGTATATATATATAAATTCCCTATGCATTTTAAACTTTTGCCTTTACATACTAAACCGGAAACCGATTTTCAAAATACCCATTATGCTGGTATGTTACATTGTAAGCTTTTTTAAAAAAATAGAATTAAGAAAATAAAATTATGAATGAAACAGGGTCGGCCCAGTTGGTCTGGTCGACCCCCTTGATCTAGTTATACATGGGACGGCATGGCTGTGTTGTCCCCAATGTAACATTTGGGGTGGCAGAGCCATGCCGCCCCAAACACTTATATGTGTGGGACGACAGGGTTGTGCAGTCTCCAAAGAGGCTTGGGGACGGCACAGTCATGCCACCCTCCACCATTACAAGGAGGCTGGGATGGGGTTCGAACCTCAACCCCAATGATTATATCATAAACTCGCCCTATAAGGGTTGTTAAATAAAATAAAATAAAAACAGGTATGATTTATTTAAACAGATAAGTATACTCTTTTCACTTGATAATATATATAGACACACGCAGGTGTGTGTGTGTATGTTTATAATTCTGGTTAAATCCATGAATAAGAAGGAGAAGAACTCCATGGACAAACCCCAAACATAGATGTAAACAAATAAACAAAATCATATTTACTCTAGAATTCCAAATAAGCAAGAATCTGAAATAAACATGATGTAAACAAAGAGAAATCTCCTTCAACCTTCAATGGAGGCAACTAAGCATCTAAAAGATGAATATGGAGACTATATAGAGCTCTAAATCAACCCACTAAGTGGATTGGAGCATTACTAACCTCCCTTAAACATTTCCCCATGGGAGCTTGCTCTCTATCCTCTCCTCCACCTTGCCCAAACCTGCAAATGAGAGAAATGGAGGCAAAAATGCCTCTTTGTAATCCTCCATAGAGAAATTAGGGCAAACATGGGTTGCCCTAAGATCCAATGGCTTAGATCAATTTGATCTAATGGCCACAATTTAATCCTACAATAGGATGACTTTTTAACTTAGGAAACCCCAATCCAAATTTTCCTTTTAATTAGTTGTTTATAATTACGTTAGGAGTTGTATAATGTGTGTAGGGAAACACTATTTCCTTTTACTTAAATACTAAATTTATTAATTTCATGATGTAGTATTTAAATGTTTGCCTAATGTTAACTTAGATGGAATAAAGGATGGATTATTAAAAATGTAGTGGTTATGGAAATTAAGTAAAATAGGACGGATTTTAATTAACCCTTACAATAATGATATTTCCACCTTGCACTTAATAACACTAGTAATACTAAAAATTTATATTAGTATTAATCATCGTAATAGAGTGCATAGCCAAGTTGAGCAGAGGGAGTTGGACAGGTTTTAAAACAAATAAATTTAACTCTTGTGTTATTATTTATGTCACCTTAGTTAAATTATCTTTATAAACGATCATATAACGATTGTTATTATATTAAATGGCAATAATAATAAGAGCATTATTTCTTAGTGCAAGTTCTAGTCGCATTTGTTTTGCAACTTGGCTGAGGCATGTGTAGTATTGTTGATTTTAAAAATAAAAATAAAAATTATGTCGATTTTACGGGCATCACACCTAGTATCGAGTGAGTTTACTGCATTAGGACTCTAGGTAGAAGCCATTTAATTGTTTTTGCCCTTTCTCATTTCCACAATCAGCTATCACCTATCGTGGTCTATGCAGGCATTGCATTCGCAAGCCGAGAAAAGCCCCGATGTAGTGAGCGTACCGTACCACGAGAGCCAAAGCCTAAGGCGCTTGGGCCTCTTGTAATATGTAGTGGAAACACTTCAAGAGAGGGTACACCGAGAGACGAGCGGGTAGTAGGAGGTCATCACCGAGGCCATCACAAGAGAATCACAATTCTCCCCACTCCTCGTTAAAGGAGAGATGTTACATCAAAGAGAGGATTAGGAGCCCTTGACAACTTCCGTGGATAGTGAGGAGCGTTAAGCATTTAGGGGTCAAGAGCCCTGAGAGAGGTTTGATCAGGACAGGAGGCGTGGATCGCCCGGGAGGCAAAGGCCTTATCGAGAGAGATGTAGTGGATCACATCAGAAATATTTTGAGACTCAACCCACCCACATATTCAGGAGATACGGCAGGGTCACAAGCCGAGGTATGGCTAGTTAGCTTGTATGGGTATTTTATACTTCATGACTACACGAGTAACATTAAAGCTCGTGTAGCCATTCGCCACCTTGAAAGAGGGAGCCGGAGTCTGGTGGAAATTCGAGGAGCAGAAGCTCCATTTGAGCTCAAAGATAGTGGCTTCGGAGTTGTTTGAGGAGAGATTCAGGTTGCAATATGTCTCTCGGCTTTATGTTCAGCAACGCATAAAGGAGTTCACAAGATGAGACAACTCAGGGGTACAATAGCAGAGTATGAGACGAGGTTCTTGGAGTTGATTTAGTATGTAGATTATATGCACGATGAGGAGCTTTGTGTACAAAAGTTCATCCGAGGGCTAAATACCGATATAGCAAGTGCATTGAGGATGCACACTTCACAGACCCTAGATGTGGTTGTGGAGAAGACCCACATTGCAGAGCAGAACAGTGGCAAGACCCAACAAGCTAGAGACTTGGTCCGCTCTAGATTACAGGCAATGCAGGACAATAGGTCTCGAGCTACGCCTACTCCCAGGGATGAATTCCGAGCCCCAGTTTTCACTCCTCAGCCACCACCTCCGCAGCAGCAGCGATTTCACCCTCACCAGGATTCGCAAAGGGGTATAAGTTCGGGATGGCAGACCCAAGGGTCGTACAGAGATCAGAGGCCACAGAGGCAGCAAACAAAGCTAGCGAGATCCCAATAGTCAGTTAGGACAGGACCTACAACTTCTAGTTAGCAGAGTTTCCAGAGGGTAGGCAAAGCTCAGCAGAGCCAAAGACAACAAGGAGTTGGTTGTTACATTTGTGGTAGCCAGGATCACTATTACAGGTCATGTCCACAAAGACTCGTTGCAGCAGAAAATGGGAAAGCCCCTACATTAGATACCACAGTTGAAGACTTGGGCAGGGCACACAGGGTCTATGCAATGGTTGACAACTGCCAAGAAGAGCATCAGGCCACCATGGTTGAGGCAACAAGTATTATTCAGAGAGTACCAGTATCTATTCTATTTGACTCAGGTTTTCTAATTCTTTTGTTTCCCCTTCAATCGTGGATCAGTGTAGGCTGGTGGCAGCTAGACAGGAGCAAGGTTGAGATGTAGAGTTGGCCACTAGGACCAAAGTAGCAATAAATACCCTGGTGAGAGAGTCTGCTTGATTTAAGAGTGTTTTCCACCATAGTTGATCTATATATCCTTCCCATGGGTTCTTATGAGGTTATTTTGGGGATGGATTGGTTTGCGGCTCATCAAGCCGAGGTGGATTTTATAACAAGGTAATTGTGTGCCACGATGATCTTGGGGTAGAGGCAACCTTGATGGGTATCCAGAGAGTAATTTCTCTTCACACTATATTCGCTATGCAGTTGAAGCAGTGTATGTAAAAGGGTTGTCAGGTGTTTGTCATCACCATCAATGACTGATCAGTGGAGGATACGCCTGGACCATCATATCACCACATTCTCTAAGAGTTTGCCGATGTTTTTTTTTCAGAGTTACCTGGATTACCCCCAAAGAGGGAGATTGACTTCCGCATAGATTTGGTTCCAAAAGCAAGAGCCCATTTCTCAGGCACCCTATAAGATGACGACTATCGATCTCTGAGAGCTCAAGATGCAGTCAGAAGGACTCTTGGAGAAGGGGCTTGTCCAATCGAGTGTGTCACCCTGGGGCACAACGGTTATCTTCGCTAAGAAAAAGGACAGGTCCTTAAGATTATGCATTAACTACAGACAATTGAATAAGGTCACAGTACAGAATCATTACTCTTCCCAAGATAGACAACCTCTTCGATTAGATGAGAGGTGCCACAATGTTTTCAAAGATAGATCTAAAGTCAAGTTATCATCAGTTGAGGATAGCAGAGGCATATATTCACAAGACTGCCTTCCGCACGAGATATGGTCATTATGAATTCACCATAGTACCTTTTGGTTTGACCAATGCTCCAACAGTTTTCATGAGCCTCATGAATGGGGTATTCCGGACCTTTTTGGATTGCTTTGTGATAGTGTTTCTTGATGACATTCTCATTCTCTCGCTCACCAGAGGAGCACGAGGACCACCTTAGACAAGTATTGAAGTGTTTGAGAGAGTACCACCTATACGGAAATTTTAGCAAATGCTCATTCTTCCAGTCAAAGGTTTAGTATCTTGGCCATATCATTTCAGGTGAGGGCATCTCTGTAGATCCCTCAAAGCTTCATGTCATTCTAGAGTGGCCTGCACCTACCAGTGTGACCGAGGTGCACAATTTTATGGGGTTGGCCGGTTATTACTATCGTTTTGTTCATAATTTCTCCCGAATTGCCCACCCCATTACTTCCCTGCAACGAAAAGGGAAGAAGTTTGAGTGGAGTGCGAAGTGCAAGCAAACCTTCCACACACTCAAAGAGCATCTCACCACAGCTCCCATCCTTGCAGTACTTGACCCCCACGGTGATTTTGTAGTCTACACAAATGCCTCTTTGTTTGGTATTGGAGCAGTCTTGATCCAGGATGGTTGTGTGATTGCATATGTCTTGGAAGCTCAAGGATTATGAGCTTGGCTATCCTAACCACAATTTGGAGCTTGCAGTAGTTGTTTACGCCTTAGTCAGATGGCAGCATTTTCTCCTTGGTCGCCAGTTTATTCTATAGATAGATCATCTGAGTCTCGGGCACATTTTCACACAGCCCAACCTTATTTGGTGTATCACTTTGCGAGTATCACAAGGGCATCTGCAAGAAAGCTCCTGACATTATTTGATTTTTTTCACTTTTATAATAGGCCCTTGGGATAAGGTGCCATCTAGGCCATAACTTGAACTGTGCCAGTGATGGTGAACTTCATAAGATATACGGCTGGACCACATCCCTGAGACGGTATTCAATGTTTTGAAAACTTAATTGCTGAATCTAGTCTCGTTGTCGAGGAATCATCTAAAACGTGTTTTTGGACCTCGATTTTGATGCTGGTCTAGAAATGTTTACTACTTCGATTCACCCAAAGCTTGTAGCATATCATTTGTTAGCTTACTACAGTATTTGTAAGCCTTTATAGCTATGTAACTTTTTTAATTCTACTCTCCTCTGAGTATGCAGATCTTTTCTTTGATAATAATATACATTGGCAATTTGGTGTTGTAAAGCACACTTTTAATTGAAAGATTGGTCACTAGAAACAATTAGATTCTAATTATGGTTTTTCTGATGGTAATATAGTCCGGCTTTACCCTGTTTTAATAAGAGAGCTAAAACAAAAAAGATAGATACAAACCCTCAGCGTGATTAAGGGGCATCAATAAAAAGAAATCCACCTTACATTTCTCTCTATGCCCAGCTAAGAAACAGTAAAATTGTGAGGGTCCAAAAGCTGAATCAAACTAAAGAGTAAGAGAAAACATGAATTTGAGTAAATTTGTGAGGGACCAAAAGCTGAGTCAAACTAAAAAGTAAGAGAAAACATGAATTCGAGTAAAATTGTCAGGCCCATAACCAGAATTAAACTATAAAGTAAGAAAAAACATGAATTTGGGTAAAATTGTGAGGGCATGAAATCGGAATTAAGCTTAAAAGTCGGAGGAAACGTGAATTTGAGTAAAATTCAGAAAAAACATGAATTTGAGTAGAATTGTCACGATCCAAAAGCTGGATTAAGAGGAGGAGTTCCCCAAACAGACCTACAACCTTCAATATGACATTGGGTGCCATGAGAGGCGTTGTGTATCTCACTTCCCGGCTTACATCTTCACTCCAATTGCTCACTTCCACATCCCTATCTCCATTTACTTCACCGTGATATTTTCTTATGAATCTGTGATCCCCAAACAAAAAAGAAAATGTGGCCTGCAAATGCAATTTCAAATTTAGATATAAATTCAAATAGGTGTCCATTGCGTTGAATAAATAAATAAGGTTGAGCTGTATTACCTGGGGCTCAACGAAGTTGATTGTGTCCTTGAGTTGCACGCTTCTTACCATTATTTGACTCGCGCCTGTGATATAATTTCATGGGCAGGCAGGGCATAACTGCCTACTCCTGAATGAGGGAAGGTAGAAAGCGAAAACGTGAGAGGAGCGACATGTCCCGACACCCTTCTTAACGCCTCCCGAATCTTCTTTTTGGCCCATTAATCCTAGTCATGTCCACATACATATATTAATAAAAGTTCAATTAAAAAGGTGCTTACCTATATCTTTTGCAAGCATTTTTATTGAAAGAAATTTGTCCTCACATCATTTTTAATACACGTAAATTTGGTATTTTGGTACTTGATAGTGTTATATTTGGCTTGTATTTTTTATATAAAAGTTGTGCATATAAATAAAGTTAAAATGCACTATTTTAAGTCGTCTCAAGACTTAAAATTTCTCATCATATAGCTTAAACGCCTACATGAACATTATCGTCACCAAAATCTCCTTATATCTTTTGTGCAAATAGTTCCAGACCTTTATAGAGCTTTCTACCTCACTAGACAAAATCATCCAATAACGACAAGTTTTGTATGGTGTTCTTATCCTTTTAGGCATTCCTTGTCCAAGGCTCTCTTAATGGTCAAGTTTACCAATGTGTATCTTTATTCCCCCTCCTAGTTAAGCTTTAGTGTGAAATATTATCCGTGGAGTTTTATAAATGCAAGTTAAACCACTCATTTACTCACTTGGCAACTTGGTCATTATAAGGCATACACTTGATATCTCTCCAAAAAGTATGCAAAGTTGTCATAATCTTCCCTATTACATGATCTTACATTAGGAGCAACCCTTATAGAAGTTTGAAGCACTCTAAATCAAGCTAAAATCATTCCAAGCCAAGTTAAAACAAGCATTATTAAGTATCAAAGGTCAAATTTAATTTGCATATATGTAGTCAGCATCCTCACAATTGTAATTTCAAAGTAGGCGGAGAAGTATGTGGGTTTGATGCCTCTTCAAAGTAGTGCTTTACATAAGTGGTGCGGGGTGCCACAACCCAAATTGTTGACCCCTTTCACAAGGCTTTCGATGAGAAATTGGGTTTCAAGACAAGAACATTTGTGTGCATCTAATGTGATCATGACTGAAAAAAGACAAAGCAAACATAGATGAAATTGTATCAACCCTAATTTATTTTAATTAGGCTTTTAGTATGATACTACAGCTTACTAATCTTACAAAACACACTCGGTTTATGCTACATATCGATGGTTGAATCATACAACATGGAAATTAACATAGATAATCAATACATGCAATTTGGAATGTAAAAAAGGTAGAAAGAGGAACTTAGTTGGTTCATGAAGTTGTCAAAGTATGTCAATTAGTCATCTAGGTAGGAACAAAGTCTATAGACTAGTCAACTCAACTTTTGTGGATATGGAGCTCTATGTTTGGGGTCGCATAATAGGGGTAGGACCATACGGTATAGTATAGACCAATTAAATGCGGTTTTGAACTTGTAAGGAATATAGATCTACAACTATTGATGCTTTGTTGTGTTTCATTTGGCACTCTTTGGTACCTCTAATTTTGTATAAAACCCTAGATATCGCACTTAGACTCAAAACAAACACTAGTTATCCTACAAAGACACTCAAGCAATCATTATCTCTAAAAATAAAAATGGGAATGTTTGATTCGATTGACCTTAGTGGTCACCCTATATGTGAGTCACTGAGCACTACACTACATTTCAGACTCAATGTAGTTCTCTTAGTGCTTTGTGTTGATGTGCATGCAACTAACCCTTGACCTATTTTGGACCTCGTGCCTCAACACTAATAATGGGTTATGTTATTTCATCCCAATAGAAACCCTTGTATGCATATGACAAAATCATGTTTATGCCCTCTTATGTTGTGTATGCGATATGTAAATGTGTCTTTTACTTTTTCAAAAAAATAGATGGTAGATAGATAGATGTCACTAAATAATAAATGCTTACATTAGACTTGTATATATAGGAGTTCTTAACTTGAATTTTGAACCTTAGTGGCGAGAAAGGCTGACCCAGAGCATAAGAAAGGTACCATAAAAAGAGTAATGGACAGACTCAGAAGATAAAAAGTAAAGAAACAAATAGGTCTAGGATTGTATGCAACTAGGTCAAGATTGTGTGTCCGGTCATGACCCATCTCAGATAGTTTTGGACCATCACAGGATGGGATAGAATCGAAGAATGAATTGACTAGGGATCCCTATAACTTGACACAAAATCATGATAGAAGAGTGAAATAATGACACAAGACCAATCAAACCAAGCAACATAGGACAAAATAATAAGGGGTTATGCCACTAAGATCTAGATTCAAGGTTTAGAACTCATGTATATGCAAGTGTAATAAAAGCATGATGTAATAATGATTTTGTGCATATTTTGGTGTCTGTATTTCCCCCCTTTATGATAGTGAATGAAATTTACTAGCGTAAAGGAGAGAGAATAAGTCATACATGATATATTGTTGAAGAACAACTGCAAGCATGCCATGAGAACATTATCGCTCATGGCAAGTAACATGAGCCATTAACCGATCCATGTAGACATAAAGGGGAAACATGTTATAGGCATCAAAAGGGGATATCGTAGTTGCAAAAATAAATGTTTGAAGACATGGAGATTCATACTTAGCATGTTTGTAGAGTTGAGGAGTGATGAAATCCCCAACAAGGTGCTTGATTTTGTAATAATGTGGGAATTGGGTGTCCCGACACTAAGGAAAAGTGCCACAAGACTTTCTAGTCACCCATTATAATGTTTCATGATAATGGAACCACATTGTTATAGACCTGTCTAGGTATTGTATACGTAGAAACCCCTATAAGGTGAAAGGGAAATGATGTCTCATTGCCCCGTTGTTGTGTTTATACGAGTATATTATTGTAATATTGGTGCTTTGGTGAGTTTTGAACATTTAATTTTTGTTACTTGTATATGTACCAAATATAGTGGTGTTCCATGTTCGTGACTATGTGTGTTCGATACATAGTGCATTTTTGTAATCTGGGAGTGACTACAAAATGATGAAATTGGATTGAAATGTGTGACAAAGAGAAAAAGGTGGCCTTACATAACCAACCTTGTTTGATTTGTGTGTAACATGTGTAAAGTAGGATGGCCTTGTATAACCAATCCATTGGATGTCATTGTTGATTTGAGAGACAAACAGGAGAGATGACCATGTATGGTCACCTATAGAGTTACCCCTCTTTCGATGAAAGGGAGAATGTGAAACAATGTTGTTTGAGACAAAAGCGAAGAGATGAGAGTATGTCAGATATTGTGTTATGTAGTGGATAAGAATTGAGATTTGAGCAATGTGATTTATAATATTAAATAGAGTGATTGACAAGAGACAATGGAGTAGTATATGTGTAATAGAGCGATTCATAATTGGAGAAAACGTGTGCACAATTGTATAAGGTGTACAACATAGTGTAGTGACGTATTGATGCAAAATTAGTCAAAAGCATGATTACAAATGTCGTAAATGGTGTAACACCTCTAACATGGCTGATATCTATGATGAATTTTTGTTTGGAAGTTGCAAACGTTGACATGTGATTCTTGTCTTAAGACGGTGTACTCTTATGATATATGAAATCATGTTTGTTGTAGATAATATGTTATCTATTGAAATAGGTACAATTCTGCCATGTTTATGTTGAATAGAAAATGAAGTAATTCATCTCTTCTTATGTTGAATAATTCACTGCTTGGGAAATGAGAAATTGATTCGATAAATTAATCCTTGAGTCTTTGTTGCACTTGAAATTGTGCTTCAGTTTTCATAATTTTTGGGATGCAGAACAACATTACCTTGGATCAATTTCATTGATCCAAGGTATGCTTCTAATTCATGACCTTGTGGTCATATTGACCAAGCTTTGGACAAGTCAAAGGATCTCGAACTCTGACTGTCGTAAAGTCACGAGTGATCTCCATGGCTCCCTGCTTCGTATTTGAACTTGGATGGTAATCTAGTTCTTCTTTGATAAGTTGGGATGCAATTCTTACTATAGACTAAGGAACCTAATTAAATTATGTTCCTTAAATTAGTAACTCTATCCTAAAGGTGTAACCTAACCTAAGTTACTATGTTCTTTTGTTAATGTGGGATGTTAATAACTAAAGGACCTAAGACTAAAACTTTAGACTTAGACCTAAGGACCTATGTTAGTTCCTAAACTAATGTTGAACCTAACCTAATGTTTGGCTAACCTAAAAGGGGCCTATGGGACAACATAGAGAAGGGGAAATTTGGTGGCATCAACCCCTAGAAATTTATGAGGAATTAATATGGTCTTATCTCTTTTATGCTACCAAATTTGGCAAATGCATGAGGAAAGTTAGGGGTTGAGTTGGCACCTCTACCAAGTATTAGTTGCATGCATTTTTGAATTTAGTCATTGCCAAACATAAGATGGTGGTGGTGGGAGATGTGGAAGGACTATCAGTCTGTTTTGCATTTAATATTTTGGAAATGGTGAAAAACCGCCTAGGAAAGAGGAAGATGGAAAGAAGAGGGGTTTCGGTTATGTTTTGGTCATTTGGTCTTTTCGAGCTTTAGCTCTGCATGTGGATTTTTTCTCTTGAACCATAGTTCGAATCCTTGCATGAATGATTTACCTTGCATGGCATTAGAGGATGAAAATATCACTATGGAGCTATAAGAGGAAGTAAAGAAGGTTTTGAGGAGATTGTTGGCGTTCGAGGGAAGGAATCAAAGTTTTGCTTGGAGATTTTATGCGAAAAGTGAAGACATGAGCTCTATTAGGCATGATAGGCCCTATCCATTAAGTCTTATGCTTTTACTTAAGTGCTTCATAAAAACAACTTTGCTCTTTATGGAAATCTTCTGGTTTTGATTCTATGATCGTTTAAGTTTTTTCTTCAATGGTGTTTTTGTTTTGTTGCTTTGGATGCATTATCGATTTTGGTATAATAGTTGGAAAATGAGATCTGGGAGTATCATTTTCATACTTCTAGGTAATCTTGCTGTCGCACGAATCCCTCTACCAAAGGGTCCGAAACCCGAGTTGAGCTATGTTAGGTGATCTTTTGATTAAATGTTGTTTATGCAATATATGTGTCTTAGTTTGATAGAATCTGAAGGTTCTTTCTTCGAATGTTTCCTTATTATTGTTGTTGGAAGAATTAGATATAGGAAACTTGTTAGATATCAAGACTGTTGTCTAGGACCTTATTGTTCTAGTGTTTGTGTTTGATTTCCTTGTTGTTAAAGACTATAAAGACCATCGTTTGTTCTTGATTAAGGAAAAACTTATGCTAAGAGTTGTATGTTATGAACATTAGTATGGCTATGTAGAAATCCTTAGATTTCGACTTGTATGTCCTCTTTATATTGTCATTAAAAGAACTTTGAAGGATTTTTGTGTAGACATTACGGGAAATATAACGTGTTTGATATTGTGTCTGATTGTTGATAATGTCAGTGGGAACCGTTATTCTGTTTCAACTTGCTCTGAGACTCTAGGTTATCAGAGGAATACCCAATTCATGTTTAAATATGGAAAACCCCTTCTTGGGTATCAAACTGTTGTATTTGCTCATTTCGTTAAAGGTATATAGGTATGTATGTTTGAGAGTCATTTTGTTACATTTGTGTTTTTCATATTCTCTTAAACCCACTTTGGGATTTTGAGTTCCTTAATAGATCTTGGATCTGGGAAGATTTCTTGAATGGTTGATGAAAGTTTAACTCTTATTTTTGGAGGTTGCTCGAATGTTTATCTTCCTTCTTGTTAAATGGTTTTGAGTTCATTGGAGGTTTGTTTCAGATTAGACCTGTTGTTCTCTTTTTCCTTCCTTCACTGGGTTGTTAGGAAATGAATCAATTCATTAATCTTTTGATAGAATCGTGCTTTAGGACTTGTCTTTCTTGAAAAGATGAAAGGTAAAGGTTGGATGTTTTGGTTTACGTTCCTTTTCTTGGTTCTTTTATATTCATCCAATTATGGACTATGGTGAATCTCTATTAAGATATTGTTGATCGTAAGTGAGATTTCCTTAACTGTTTCAACACTTGATGTGCGTCGTTCATACAAAAATCATTATGTGTCTTTTTCGTTAATATTTGCATAAAGAAATGACAACTCTTCTTCAGGCGAGTCTAGACAGATGAGGAGATTGCAATCTCACTCATTTCCTCATCAATCTTAGGTTGGGAAATTTGTTCACTGGGGTATCGTTGTTGTTCCTTCTTTGGTCTATTGAGATTGTTTCACTTTTTAAAATTTTGATAGGTCTTAGTGTATTATTGACCTTAAAGCAATGAACTAGACTTTATGATATACCCATGAGAAATTATTGAGCCTTGTGTAAGTTTTGAACTTTTACCAATCTGCTCCTTTCTGGAATAATAACGATTTGAGTAAACTTGTGTGTGATCCTAAATGTTAGCTTGTTTCCTTGGAATGGTAGGAGCAATCAAAATATTGTGGATAAGGTTTGTAGGATGTTGTTCTTGACTTCCATCTTAAATTGAATTCCAAAAAAAAAAAACTTAGGACTTATAAGATGTTTCACCCAAAAATTACTTTGATTGCTGATAATGTTTAAGTTATCCTTACCTATTGGAATGGACTTATTTATGATAAATGCACTTCTTAGGCTATAGGATGAGTTGGAGATAGTATGGTATATAGCTGAAATATAATACTCATTGTTGTACAATGGTGTATTTATTCTATGAAATAGTTTTATGTATCTTGATTTACTTCTTGAAAATTAGATCTGGTTGATTGAAGGAACTTAATTTGGTTACATGAATGAGAAGGTAAAGTTAAGATGAAATGATAATTCTTCTTCTTTAACTCTGTTATTTTATTTTCTATATGTTGAAAAGAGTTTTATGATGAAAAGATAAGGTTGTTAAGTTGATTGATTAACCCTACATATAGAACCTTAAATCTCTTCTCTATTCTTCTTGGATTGTATTCTTTTATGGAAAAGTCTTTCTGTTTTTATTGTTGTGTTTTCAAAACTGTTTCATAAATAACGAGTTCTTTTTATGAAACAGTTAGTTAAAAGCACAACATTTTAATGCTTATAGTGCTTATCATGCTCAGTTCAAATGAACTAACTCATGCTAATAATTTTGTAGATGGATTTCGTAAAAGATGAAAGGAGAAAGACATATAGGAAGTTACATTTGTTTTACTAAAGAAATTGCATCTTTATTATGATGATATGTGGCTTCATTACTTGAGATGTACTTGTCGAAATGAAAGTTGTAATAAAATTATCGTTATCCAAAATAAGCCCCATGCTTATTTTTGGCTAACTCCTCCTCCTTCTCCTTTGTTGGCACTTAAAATAAATTTGTGGCATCCTTCCGAGTACTCAAAGATTCTAGAAATGATCCCATCAGATAGGATTTTTCCTCACCTTTCCAGAAAGGTAAAATTTTCCTCCTAACTCCTTGTATTTCTCAAGTTATGGCTCGACAGATTTTTTGAGGGAAATTTTCCTTGGAAGGCCCGCAACCAATAGGAATGCACCATGTGGCAAGGTGGAATGGTGGGTCAGCGAGGGTAGATTGGAAAAATCACCAAGGAGTGGGTGGGGCACAAAGGAAAATTTTTGCTAGTGGGCCCACCAAGGAGAAGGAAAAGAAATGGTTTGAACCCGTGGACGAATAGGAATGTGCCACGTGGCGCGAGGTCGGGCCGGGGGGTAAGTTGAAAAAATCTCCAAAAATGGCTCAAAGGAAAATCTTGGCATAAAAGCTCACTACGGAGGAAAAGAAATTTGTAAGGGCCGTAGGCCAATAGGAGGTTGACACGTGTCCATTCGCGGTGGAGGTCGGGACAGTGGAGGTGAGTTGGAAAATTTGCCAAAGGGCTCGACGGGGCGAAAAGGAAAAATTTTGCCCGAAGGCCCGTGGACCAATAGGAGGCCACCACGTGTCCTGTTCTCGGTGGAGGTTGGGGTGCGGGGAGAATTGGGCATTTTTGCCAAAGTGGTCAGCGGCGTCAAAAAAAATTCAAGGTGCATGCCCGTGGCCATTAGAGGGTGACACATGGCAGTGGAGCGGCGAGGCACGGGGAAAAGTTGGGAAATTTTCCCAATGGAAAATCAAAGGGGCGAAAGGTAGGTTTGGGCCCACAATCCCATCGACCAATGAGGAGGTGCCACGTGGCAGCGGAGCGGCGGGGCGCGGGATTTTTGGGGAAATTTTCCCAAATTCAAAAAAGGGAAAATTTTAAAGTTTTGGCCCGCCAATCCATTTTTGCCCTAATTTTTCCCTAAATCTTCAGAGGGCCATATCTTTTGATCCAGAGCTCATATTTTTGCATTCTTGGTGTCATTGGAAAGCTGGTAAAATTCTCTACACAATGGAGGGTTCAATTTTGTATTTTGATGGAGATTTGTGAGAGAAAAATGGAGAAACGTCCCTAGTATGCAAAAAATGCAGAAATGGTTCCCAACCACCAAATTTAATGAAGTATGGGTCATTTTTGGATCTGCAGAGCAATGTACTTGAAGTATGGGCTTTTCCATGGGAACCCATCATTTTGTAGGCTAATTAGAAGGATTTGTTAGTGGTTGGAGTTGCAAATCAAATTTGCCCACGTTTTTCACTTTTCTTCATTCTGCTTCATGATAAAAGCCAGTTTTGGCTCATTTGTAAAAGTTGTTCATCTTTTCTAGCTCTACCCTCCCTTCTTTTCTTCCCCAGGGTTGAAAATGGAGTTAGAACCTCCTCCCATGCTCTGTAATGGTGTTTTTTCCTTTTACCATTAAAATGATGTTCTGTGCAAACTTCTGGAGCAACAAAAACATGTTTTGTGGTGCATCTGTCCATCCTTGCTCATTTTTTTGCTTGTTTTCTTCTTGCCTCTCTTCATTGCAGGTATTTGTGCATGTTTGAATGTTCATTGTAGGTTTGGATCTATGTTCATGGAGTTTTGGAACATTTTCTGTGTGAAATCTATCCTTGGGCCTGTGATGCACTTGTCCATCCTTCCCATTGCTCACCTCTTCTTGTTCCATGGTAGTTTTGATAGATGTTCAACATTTTCCTTCTTTGGTGTATCACCGTTTTAGTGTAGGCTCTGTTTTTCCCTCTTTTCTCTCTCTCTGTCTCCTTGGCATAGTTAGATTAGGATTAGATTAGCTTGCCTGCACTGGAATAGCTTGTGGCAGGTAGTTTAGGAAGAGGAACTAGCCTTCTCTGGAGAGCTTTCCCCATTTGCAAAGGTCCCACACTTGGGAAAGCTCAATGTTGTGCATTCACACTAAATGACATTGTCTTAGAAAAGCAAGATCTAAAGGTCATTTTGGGGGTGCTATGAATTTGCACTAAAAATTACTTTTGTAATGTTGTTTTGACACTTTGTAATCTCTGAAATACTTCTGGATTCAGTGAATGTATCACTCCTTGATGAATAAAAGATGTGATGATTGCTAAATAATACTTTATTGTAATACTTTCTTGTCATGAATTGGGATGTATTATTAAGTATTATCCTAATGAAGGAGGAAATTTAAATACTTAAATGTTATGGAATGGTTGGGGAGGGGGATTTGAAATGTTAGTTGGTTTATTTTCTCAATTAGAGATGCAACTTATAAAGTTGACACTCATAAGCAAATCCTCAATCAATACAAAAATGACTATGTTTGAATTATATAGATGTATGTGTATGAATTCTTGATGTATTTAAACATATGTAATTTGTTTTATAAATGGGCATTAGCCCATAATATAGGGAAAAAGGTTAATTCCCATGAAATTAGGAATGTTGTAAGTAAATGGTTGCATGTACTTCTTTAGGCAGATTTCCTTAATCATAAACTAGAATGTTTTGAAAGGATTTAAATGTAATTTAGACTTCATCTCCATGAAGCTAAAATAAAAAGGTTATGTGGAACTTATTTAAGCTAAGGCTGAAATAAGTAAGGAACTAATTAACACATTTTCTTACCTATAAGATCTATTATGATAGTACATGATGCAAGTTGTTTCGTTTAATGATAAACTTAAACATGTAACTAAGTGGTTAGGAAGCAGATTTTACCTGCATACCTACCTCACATGTAACTTCAACTTGTAACCTTATAGGTTAAATAACCTAGTTGAATCTTTAGGCATTGCTATAATTAATCTTTAATGAAGTGATTAATGAGTTAATAAACTTGTAACCTAAGATGTGTTAGTCTAGTTAAGGAAACTCAGTTGGATGTGGGTACACATCAACCGCAGCAGTGTAATACCTTCATAATGACATGGGTCATTACATGATACTATGATGCATTGATATGTTTTAACACCTCTGCTCTCTTTGTTTAACTTGATTGACATAAAAGTAAGATTGGGTCACGGTTATATCCTATACAGGATAAAAAAATGATTTAGTGTCAAGGTCAACTTGTGTTGACTTAGGATAATGGTCACACCCAATCAACTTACGTCGATTGAGTATGTCTATGTACTCATAATCACCATGAGTAGTCTTCCACACTAGTGCATGTCGTTGCCCTTGTCTAGTTTGAAATATTGAATCGATTTGGACTAATAAGAGTCGGAGAGACCACTCTAGATAATAGAACAAGTGTGGTGAGGGACTTAATTCCATTTGATGAGTATGCCGTCAAGGAATGCAAACATGTTTAAAAACTTTAGCCAAAGTATTGCAAGTTGTTGGTTGTGTTGTCCTACGTCACCTAGTTTAAGAAGTGAGATTTCAAATGAATATCGATAATAGATATTCAGATAATCCTCTTAAGCAGAAAACTTGGGTACCCTAAAAAGGTAAAGGAACCAAGTATACATTGTATACACATTAATATGTTAATAGGAGAGATCGATTTAATACCGAGTCATTTATAGTTGCATATGGTTTTCTGTTATAAGATGGATTGGCATTGGAATGTGTGTTACAAGTATGTTAATTTAGAACAGAACATTATGTATATAAAAAAAATTCCCTTGTTTCTAAAGTCTTAAAATGGGAATGTTACAAATGGTGTGTAAAATGGGTAAACAAGGCCCAAAATATAGACCATACCATTGTGAAGCTATGAGTGAAGACATAAATTGAGAACACGTGATTAGTGACAAGGTAACCTGAGTAGTGTAGAGATATAAATATGTTAATAAGAGTGTGTGCACAATTTTGAAGGATGTGTTGTCGATATTAGTGACTAGACATGGTGAGTATTGTGAGATAAAGTGTCGAGTGTGAGTTGTAGCATTGAAAAATTGTTTAATATAGTAGTATGGATTTTGTAGCATGTTTGTAATAGAAACACCATCATGATAAAGGATATGTATTTATAGGATTTTTTGAATAAGAGGGCATGCTTTCCAAGATGATATAGAGTGTGTAGAAAGTGATCAAGGAAGATAAGGTCTTGATAGAATAGATGTGTATTAAATTGGTGCATGAATGTTGTTTGAGAAGAAGTATTACGGGAACCCATAGGCTTAGCATGTGTAAATAGACTTACATAAAATGAGGGTCATGGGACTTGAATTAATTTGGAGGATTTTTTATTATGTAGATCTTCCCCAAACTTCCCTAAATTTGAACCATGCTGAAGGGCTTCTCGAGACCTTTTCGATGGTATGTTGAACTTCAAAACAAAGTCTGTATGAAAATTCTATCGTCGGTCAAAGTTAAGGTCTTAAATGGGTCAACCTTAGTCAAGAGGTGAATGAATGGACCAATGGTAAGGTGACATGTGGTAGTTGGCGACAAGGCAAAAATAGGTTCGTTAGTTTTGGTTTGTGACCTCTGGTCTTCGTTAGGCGTAAAAGTTGGTTTTGGTAGCAAGAGGCTCAACTTTTTTAATAGAGGGGAGCCCAGATGCCGTGAAAGCTATATTCTTGTTTACCAATGTGGTGGGTTCTCAAACCACCACACATATGCTGATTTTGCGTTCCAAGCTTGATATTGTGTTTCGATTTCAATTTTTGCACTATGAGTTTATTTTTGCATTGCAGGTTGATAATTCACTTGGGCGAGCTATTTTACTAGCTTAGTGGGGTGATAAACTCCCGCACTAAATTGATCACATTTTCCACATTGCTCATATGGATTGAGCTTATTACCACATTGTTGGGTTTATTCCATGTTATTCAGGATGATTTCCATACGATTCCCGGATTTACATTATTCGAACTATTTGGGTGACCACATTGGTCGGATTGATTAGAGATTGGCACTTATATTGGTGGATCTGTAGTTTATATAACTTAGTGGATGACTTAACTATAACTAAGAGATATTCCAAACAACCCACAACAAGGGCGGTTCAACGTTCAATGAGTGATATATCTATATGGTCATTTAAACAAACCAAAGCCTCTCGCATAGCTCGGTGAGTCGAGCATCTAACTCGATGAAGTATTAGAACGAAGGGAAAAAATCCTTATGTGGCCATAGCCACGATCAACATGGTGGGGAGCTCTCCTTTTAAACCACCAACTATACCCTCTCCCAACGGATGTGGGATAAACTCCCACCAACACCAAAATCGACTCCGCCAAAATGCATGTCATCGTGTCTTAAACCCATGACCTCATCGGCCCAAGTCGTACCAAGTTAACCAATTCAAAAAAGATCTCAGA
Source organism: Taxus wallichiana var. yunnanensis (assembly GCA_018340775.1). Classification (NCBI taxonomy): domain Eukaryota; kingdom Viridiplantae; phylum Streptophyta; class Pinopsida; order Cupressales; family Taxaceae; genus Taxus; species Taxus wallichiana. The sequence goes on along the minus strand of CM031239.1, from coordinate 29,761,395 downwards.
CGAGCTAAAAGATGAGCTCGGTCCTATTTAAAGGGGACTGTGGAGTAGATCATGTGGGAAGAGACTAAAAAGGGCAGCTTGTAGTTAGGCTCAGTTTTGAGGCACTTTCGAACTTGGAGTAAAAAGTAAAGTTTCTCAAAATTTTGAGACAAAGACAATGGTGATCTTATTTTCTCATGAAGTGTTGTAGATTTTCATGTGTAGGTGATTTTCCATTGTAGTTACAGAACAAGCACAAGGAACCAACAGAGATCTAAGTTTTCCAAGCACTTCTTGTCCAAATTAGGTAATGGAGTAAAAAGGGATGTTGTTGATTTTCATAAGCTTTCCAAATATAATTTTTTTCATGTAGTGTTTATAAATCTCAAGTTGTAGGAATTTTTCGATTTGCATTTGCAAGGGGATCACACTTTGTGAAAACATTGTAGGGGCCATGGATGGACTTGGGAACATTTTTGGTAAATTGCAGAGTTCCATGAGGTCTGGATCAGCTCATTTGTAGGTATAAAGGTCTGTTAAGTCATTAGTGAAGGGATATTGTACTTCATTGGGAAATAATAGATCGATTCTCTTTTCGAGAATCTAGAGACGTAGCCTTCAAGTGAACTCTATTATTAAGTTTTGTGTTGTGGATTTGATTTCATTTTTTGGATGAAGCTTTTGATCAGATAAAATTCATCATTTGATTAATTTGATTATTTGATAAAGCAAGCACAAAACTGGATTAATTGGATTGAAGTAAATTTCAGTATCCATAACCCACAATCAGATAGTGAATGCACTTGCAAATTTTGGAATCCAGAATTCAGATTGAGTGCATATTTTAATTCAACTTGTGATTATTTTTAATGGATTTGAAATAGATTCAATATATTCACTTAAGTTGGAAAAATCAGATTAATTGATCATATTGGAAGAGTTAAAAAAATGGGTTTTCAAGACACCCAAAATTGAATAAATTGAACTCATGATCAATGTTGAGTCTGATAAGTTTAATCATCTGAGAATTTTCTAAGTACTTTTAAAAAATTAGTACCATTTTCAGATCATGAATGAAGATTCATCACGGTTTAGTATAGTAATGGGGAAAATAGCAATCTTGATGCTAAAGATGACACAAAAAATTAGAGAAATTGAGACCAAGATATGACCTACATAAGTGCAAGGCATGAAGAAAATGATGGAAGTAGGTCAAGATATGTGACTATAGGCCCATAGGGGCTTATGTACTATAGATAATATGGTGGAATGTTAAATAGTGCTTGCATTATTATGATGATTAATAATGAATTTTTCTTTGCGAGAAATTGGCGAGAGATAGGATGTTACATGTCAAAAAGATTTGTGTATAGGATATTGATTGAGTAGTAAATTCTATAAAGGTGCAAACAATGGATGAGCTAGTAAGTGTCAACATCTTATGATTGTGTGGAAAATTAGTAGTAATTTTATTATAAATGTGTAAAATGGTTAAAGTGGCCTAATTTTGTCCTATTGTAAATCGTTTGATTAGAAAGTGATTTAACATAAAATAAATCTTAATCGATGATTGGACTAAATCGGATATATTAGAAACACTAAATGTACCAAAGTATAAAGATAAGAAAGTGTAATCAACAAGATAATAAGAGTGAATTAGTTGATATCGATAGTCTAAACTAGATCTCAGGCTAGGCCGATGGTGGAGCAAGATTAGTCTAACTGCTGTGTATGTTTCATCTAGATAATAGTGATCCGTGGTTATCCTAGATAGTACCGCCTTGAAGGGGATATGATTTCTAGGAATTAGTGTCTGAGTTTGGTGTTAGTGTCCTAGAAATGGGTACATATTTGGTTCTTCAAGTGTTTGATAATGTCACCTTCACTTCACTCTGTGTCATATCCACTTCGTTGTATTTTCTCTTATCTCACCTGTACCTACAAACAAACCCTAACTACTTACACAAGACTCAAACACACATTAGACTAAATAAAATATGCAAATGCTTGAGTTAGAATGACCTCGACGGTCACCCAAATGTGATTGTCACCGATTTCTACACTACATCTTAGACACAATGTAGTTTTGGTGTGTGTGTGATAGAAATTGTGTCCCTTGAAGCTAGGTTGCCCTTGTGCAAGTTGCACCAAGATAATGGGTTAAAACTACTTTCCCCCAAGATAATGTGTGTCATGTAATTCAAAATTCACCCTTCCTATGTATTGAATGATGTAGCCCAAATGCAGTCCTTAAGGTTTCTCCTTTTTCCCCGAGTAGTAGATTTAAAATAGTAACCTAGTGCCCCTTATGATAGTTAGTAGGTTGTGTATATATATGATTCCTTTTCTTGAATTTTTACATTAATAACACTAAAATCTAAACCAAAGTGGTCAATACAAGTTTATAAAATATAAACTAGTGATGTGTCATTTTAAAACATAAGAACACGAGCGAAGGGACAAGAACATCCACAAGGGGATACTAGCATTGACTATTATTGTTCCCTCCTAGGTGCTTATGTCCAAAAAGATCCAAAGATAAATAAGGAAATTCTCAGCTGAGTAAAAAAATTTGTGATGTCCAAAAGTAAAGGTATAGTTCCAAAAAGAAGATGAAGAAAGCATGGAAAGATAAAATAATGTCAATGTAAAGCAAAACAAGTGTTATCAATGTATAGTTTTCTTGCTTAGGAATCATGCATATAATGACATATTAGAGGCATAATGTAATAGTAATAAGTACATAATTTTGTGTCTACATTTTCCCCCACTTTATGTTGGTGAATGAATATTCAGTAGCATAAAGTAGATAGGAAGAGTATACCTTATGGAGAGTCAAAGAATATTGTAACCAATAACGTGTTGAATGGAAATTATAGGATGTGTATCATGGAGTCTAAGAGGGGATAAGAACCCTAGGGGTGACTTGTGCACGTAGTGAAAAGGATACCTACATTTGTAGAAAAATATTGTCTTTTCTTGAGCATTTTTTGCTTGACATTTTTTTAATTAATGGTAAAATGTTTTTTGACTGGGATCCTACCCAAATTACAAGGGTCTAAGCCCGGATATCCAAATACAAGAATCGAAATAATAAAAAGCACTACAAAGGTAAAGCACCATGAAGATACATTAAGAACTATAGGAAACCACAATGGAACAACAACCTAACCACAATAAAACTACATTAGTACCATAACAAAAATGCGAGTCAAGATAAAAAGAAACAATCGTTAAAAAACCAAACCTGGACAAACCCCGGTTTTTTCATGACCTTGGAAAATTTCTTCTTGAGACTCTCCAGTTTATCCTTGATGTCTTTGAGAGAGGTATCATTCTTGGACTTTTCTTTTCCCTTGTTGGTCTCCAACAGAGGAATAATATTGGCAAGAATATCCATGTTTCCCTTAAGCATGGAGATGATATCACATTAATTTCTTCTAAGTTTACCATGCTCTTTTTCAAGGATTGAAATACTTTTTCCATTTCCTCCAGCAGATGATCATCCTTATTGCCACTCTCAATGGCAATTTTGCATCCCCGACTTTCTATTTTATAACTCTAAATTCCTTCCCGAGCTAGGTTATCATGTCGTTATGTAAATCCAACTCGTTTTCATGCTTCTAGAATGAGATTTGTTACTTATGAGGCCTCTTGTCTCCCATGGCCAATAGGCGAGGGCATCAACACCATCACCCAAGGGAGAAGCAAGTGGATTAGAAATATTGATGGGGTTAACATTAGCCTTCTTTCTACGAAGGGATCATTTAGAGACTGGGGGAGGGGGCCTCTTAGTAGGGGCAGAGGGGGGAGCGGGAGGGGCCGCAGGGATGGAAATCACAATGAGGATGTCAAAATTCTTGTAGGTCAATGGGATGAAAGCATGGTGGAAAGGTAGGGCTCTTTTCCCCTGAGCTACCAAATTCACAGATATTTCTAGGGAATGTAAAAGATAAAAGGGAAAATTAACAACTACATTCCTTCTGAAGTGATTAAGTAACACCAAATGAAAATATGGAGTGACTTTAAACTACCCTTCAAGAGTAAGATACTTCATTAAAGCAAGACTAGCCTTATCATAGGGTTTTGGTAAAGACTCCCACATAAAACTGCTCTTGACATGTGTGAGGCACTCATCTCCCTCAAGAAATTTATTTCCTCTTCTTTCCTGTTGTAGTTATTCTTATAAAACCTCATGCCTTTGGGATGGAGACCAGTGATGCCAAAGATCATCTCCTCCATGATGAAAAAATATCTGTTCTTATAACTAACCCTTCTTTCCTTACAATTCTTCACAAACTATTGAGATAGATGAAGATCATGCCCACAAACCGCATTCATGAAGTGATTAAAGCCCCTTTTCTTCAGAATATCCCATAATTCAACATCCTCCTTCCATTGAGTATTATTCACCGGCTCGAACCTACAAATATCACCCCTATGGTGTTGTTGTAAACCCTAGGATCACAGGTAGGAGAGAGTACAAGTCGCAAAATGTTGAATGATAATATAGATAATCCCCAAATAGGAGTTAATATATCAAACTAGCACCCACATAAACCCAACATTAACCACATGAGTGATTTCCTTTCTCTAAATTAATGATTTCTTAGACATTAGGAGGTAATGAGTTAAAATGAGACCAAGTGGTGTAATTATGAGCAAGAATCCCTCGTTGGCTAGTGAATCAAGTTTGTTTCCTTCTCTATAGATATGATTAAAGGTACAACTAGTGAATGATTTGGCTAGATGAATATCCTCATAAATGTATTTTTAATGGACCAACTGACTTTAGTAGAACCATTTAGACAACTTATGATATTCATAGAATCTCCCTCGATGACCATGTTGTGTAAATTGAGAGAAGAGACTAATCTAATTCCCCAAAGCACTGTTAATGCTTCCGCAAAGTGATTGGTATTAATTCCCATAGGTCTAGAAAAAGTAGCTATAAATTTACCTCCTTTCCCACAAATACACCCTCCTTCTTGAACTCCTTGGGTTTCCCTTAGAGGCACCATCAAAATTTAGTTTAAAATAGCCAAGATTAGGAGGGGACCAAGTAACAAGAGTCCTATCAATCTTAGTAGATGGAATGTTATTGATAAAATAAGAAACATTCCATTTCTTAAGAATTTTTGACTCCTCTTCATTCTGAGTGAGATTCTTTTTAGGCCTGTACCTAGATATATCATATTTAATGCCTTCCAGAAGTTGATTGAATAACCTGCTGATAGAAGGTTTTTATTGTTGAAAATACTATTATTTCGGTCTTTCCATATGTACCAAATAATATGTGGAAAGGACAAAAACAAATTATTTTAACAATCATATGTTTAAAGGGTGGATGTCATTGTTGCCATGTTGAAAGGATATTATATCGAAAGACCCATTTGATTCCCATAAAATTAAAGAAATCATTCCAGACCTCTGTGGCATAAGTGCAATGAAGGAAGATGTGATTGTAATTTCTCCAGAGGTTTTGCAAAGGCTGCACCTATTCGGGATGTGTTGCCCCCTCTTGATCCAATTATCCATTGTTAAGATCTTGTTCTAAATACTAAGCTAAAGGAACATGTTTATCTTGGGAGTCAATTCTTTGAACCAAATCTTATTCCACTCAATGGATGAAGGCTTATTAGTAAAGAGGAGATTTTACCCACTTTTCACTTAATAATATCCTTCTAAGGAATCTTCTCAAATGAGCTCGTCTAGGGTGTCTCTAACATCAAGATGGTTAGCATGAAGGAAATCCTGCAGTTTCTTGATATTTTCTGAGAGATTTTGATCAATGCAAAAGAGTTGAATCTAGCTTTTACCATCAACATTTGCTTCGATATAATCCTTGACTTTATTTATAATCATCTTAGAATAAAGGGGCAAATGGTGAGACCAATATTCCTTGTTCTTGAGCGGAGAGGGAGATATCCATTTTTCCTCCCAAAATGATATGTCTTTACCATCACCAAGATTCCACTTGCTTCCCTAATCAACAACCTGCTAGAGTTAACCGAGCATTCTAGATTTATTCATTTGAATGATATTTTTAATACCAAGTCCTCCAAAGCTCTTGGGTTGACACACTTTGTCCCACACAACAAGATGGAATCTATCATGCTTTTCAACACCACTATAAAGGAATATTTTTAATTTTTCTCGATTCCATCAATGATATCCCAAGGAAATTTGAAAAGAGACATTAAGTATAGAGGGATATTCTAAAATGTGTTGTTAATAAGGATACATTTACCTGCCTAGGATAGGACGATCCTTTCTAGGTAGCTAATTTCCTTTGAAATATTTCAATAAGGTTATTCCAAACCTCAGTGGAATTTTACCATGAAACAAAGGCATGCCAAGATAAGAAGAGGGGAGCAGACCGACGCTACAACCTAAGATATCGAAATATTTTTTGTCTAGCGACATGAGTACGAAGAAAGAATAATGAGCTCTTGTCAAAGTTGATCAATTGTCTGAAACATATTCATAATCAATGAGAATAGATTTCATCTTATTTACTTCAATCATTGAGGCGATAATAATAAATATCATGTCATCAACAAAGTGTTGATTAGACACTTTAAATTCCAATGAGGAATTTTGAAGCCTTTCAAATCTCCCATGTGAACAACATTAGCCACCCTTCTTTTAAATTTTTGCCATCGAATAAAAAGTAGAGGTGATATTGGGTCCCCTTGCCTTGTGCCTCTATTGATTTTGAAGAATCCAATGGGAGAACCATTGATAAGGACTAAAAACATAGGAGATTTTGTGCTCTATATTGCTCATTGTTCCAGTTGTGTTTCCTTTTTTTTTTTGGGATAAGGCGGACCTGTAAAAGGAGAAAAGTGTATTCAATGCTAAAATTATATGAAATCAAATTTTAACTTAGAGAAATCATAATAGAAATGTGTAAAATAAACAAGTGAATCAAGGATAGAGTACACTTGAGTTTCAAAAGATAAAGGATAGAACATCCCCGTGTATTTGTTGCCTTAGAAAACTTTGTCATGGAGATAGTTGGAGGGGTCAAGGGTGATGAATCACTAAACCGATGTGAATACTCTTAGGATTTAAGAATCCTACCATTAGAGGAAGAGTCTTGGAAGAGTGGTCATATTTTCTCTCCATCCATGACCCTTCCCTAAAAACCCATGGATAAGTGCCACTATAGATGGTCACCAACCTAATAGTAATTGGCCACGGATGACACTTTGTTCTAGACATATTATATTTTCTATATATGCCCTAGGTGCCAATCTTTATTAGATACTGATATGGAAAATGTGAACTGAATAATAAAAGTATTTAGTGCCCTTACCCAAAGTATGAAACATGTTATTGATTTTATTCAGTCATTACGGATAGTAAGTTGGATTTGAATGCATGTTGTTGGATTACATGCAAAATTGTCACCGAGAAGTTGTGCCAACTATCAAATACTTGTTTTTCCCTGGGACAAAATCACCTAGGGAGACACTAGTGCCCACCAATTCTTATCTGCTCTCGGTTCTTCTATTTGTATGTTATTTTTGGTCCATGTTTGATTCTCGAACCATTATTGAGTCCATGTTCTACTCAATTCTATTTTGTACCATTATCTCATATTTTTTTATTATTGATAGGGTGAAATAATTACTTGATGGTTGCCTCCATCACTTTGGGTACGTGAGATGGATAAAAGCTATCACGTCCCAAACAAGAGGACTGAATTTGATGTGCACATATACGAAACATTTATTGTAGGGGAATAGGGTATGTGCATGGTAAGAAGCTGTGACACATGTAAAATAATGGAAAGAAAGTTATCAATAAGTGTTAGTGACAAACAATCATGACATATTATAATAGAGACAAGTCAAACACGCAATGACACATCAAGAGGATAACATAGTAGCAAGTGTTATAATCAAGGCCATCAAGGTCATTCAAGTAAACAAACAATCATAGGGTATAACCCACATAAAATGGCATACAGGTCACAATCATAGAAGATAAGACATAAGAAAATAATATAAGAATATAACTATGGTTGGAAGTAACCTATGCAAACATAATTCTAGACATGAAGCACCCATTAACATGTTAAAATAATGAATAGTACATCACAATGTATATATACGAATGAAAACATCAATGAAAGTAGTAAATGTTGCAATGATAACACCTGAATGTGGAAATTTAGGGAAATTAGATGCCCCCTGTAGCCTCGGAGGGACTGGTAGAGAACAGTTTCAAGCATCATGCATCGTGTGATAACATGTATACATCCTGCATTCACCTTAAAGTACCGTGTGTACATGTAAAATGACAAAACGTACTATAAATCAAGCTAACATGATAGGAAAAATGCAACATGGAATAATATAAGAAAGCAAAGATACATCCAACCAAGATATAAGCTAATGTTTTTGTATTTTTGCAAATATTTGAATGTTTTTATTATTATTAGAATATGAGATCCTATGACTAGGGAAGGGAAGCAAGGTTGCCCCCAATGTGTATGTGTGTAAGGTGAGGTTCATGTATGTAAGTGCGCCCTCAACAGTCATGTTTGAACCTAGAACAAGAGTGTGTCATCGAGTAACAACGGGAATTAGATGCCCCCAAGCGCAAATCAAGTATTATAGTGATCTATCAAATGAGGACAAAGGACAAGGGTCCACTATCTACTATTGTGGAAGAGGAATGCATGTGAACATGATCCATGAACCTAGTGTCATGTGAAAGTGCACATTCCATGACATGTAGAGTAGGAATGTGTCGTGCATGTGGAGAATGAGATCATGAAATGGGCCTAGATGTATCATGTGTAACATGTACATTGTGTATTGACCTAGTCCTCCAAGGTGGTTATAGGACCGATGAAGATGTCATGGGTGAAAATCATAAATCACATGTGGATAAAATCTAGGTGGAGATGTGAAACCAACACTAGGAGTTATATATGTTATAGTAGTTCATGTCGAGCCATAAGGCCATCATCAATAGGTGTAGAAGTAGGTGCACTAGGGGTAGTAAAAATTGAAGAGGTGGGAGTGATAGAGGCCATAAATAAAGGATTCCATGGTGGGATGCCTTGAATGGTGACAACGTGATGTGTATGTATAAACTTGAGACATAAATGAACTAGGGATGGAACGACTTTAACAACCTTAAGCCAAGGAAGTCCTAAGACCATGTCACAATGTGTAACCTCGAGATCCAATAGAGAAAGGAATAAATATAATAAGAGGCCCAACATTGATTAGGATAACTACATACACACAATAAGTAGGTGATATACATGCCATTTAAGATAATGGAAAACCAATAACACACAGTGGAAAGATAGTGAACATGCATTACGTTTGAAAGTAGGATGCACCATAACATTGTTAACAACATGAATACCAATATAATCATCAATGTGAAGTCTATGTGATGAAAAAGAATCATGAAAATCTACATCAGTGAAAGTAATAACATATGGAGGAATATCAGTAGTACCAATAAGAAACCCAAGAGGATGATTAGAAGATGGAGGTGGAACCACATGATAAACATGATTAGAAGAAGACTCAGGAACCACTTTGTCATGTTTGGGTAATGGATCATTGAAAATATTAATTTTTCCATTTTCATTTGTAGATTTAGAAATAGTAGGCTCAAGCATTCAAGCTCATTAATATAAATTAAGTCATGAATCAAATGTCTAAGCTTAAAACATCGATTAATAGAATTTACAATACATCTATGATAATCATGGTATGATTTTTCATCAAAATTATTACCACAAGGATGATTAGGATCTAACTCAAGAGGAGATGGAAGAGAAATCAAATTACTTTCAATGAGCTTAGGCAACAAGATGTGAGGTGGATATGGCAATCTAGTAAAAATGTGTCATGTAGGTTGTATTTGGAGCTTTGTTGGTTGAGATACAACATTAACAATATGCTTAGGCTCATTATATTTTCTCTTAAAGGTAGATTTACTTTGGAATTTGTTATTAGATTGATTGGAAGTATTATCACCATACTTAAGCTTTCCCATAGAAAGTAACTTGTTTTCACATTCTTTAATAGTATGACATAAATGATCAAAAATGAAAAGAATCAAAGAGCACACATTCTTGTAGAGGAGGCAAGAGAATTTGAATAAATAGATCTTATAATTTAGATTCAACCAATACATTGTTCATTTTAGTAAGATTACTCTTATAACACAAAACATATGAACTAATATGATCATTAGGTCCTTTTTTCATTTTAGCCATTTGTGCATATGATATTTTAGTTCCAATATTTATAGAAAAATGTACCAACAATATATTTGCTAGAGGAGTGAAATATCGAGTAGAGCGTAAAGGTAAATCATATAACCATAAAAAACATACTCATGTAAGCTCCTAGGAAACAAATTTGTTAATAATGTATCATCATAAACATAGTCCAAACATGCAACATGAAATGATCTAAGATGCTCTTGTGGATATCCATGACCATAAAAAAGAGGAAACTTAGGTGAAATAAAATTAGGGGGAAGTGGGTAAGAAGAAACCTCCTCATTGTAAGAGGACTACGTAGAAGAAGTGAAGAATCAAGAGAATGATAAGAAAAAGAGTAGGTGTGTTGTAATTGACAAGTTTGAGCCTATAAATCATAGTAATGTTATCACCAAATCACAACACCCTCTAATTGCTTAGTATGTGAGTGTGTTAAGGAAAAAATGTGATTGTGTAACATGGGTACCATCTCTCAAGTTGTGGGACTTGCTACTTGAGATGGACCTCCAAAGAAGGTTGGTTCCTCTTCCTAAACTAATGCAACAACTACTCTAATGGAAATAAATATGCTAACTACTCCTAATCCAAGGTTTGTAAGAGACCAGGAGAGAGAAATAACATGAAAATGAAATAAATCTACACTAAAAGAGGTGATGCACCAAGATAAGGGTGTGGAAAATACTCCCCCATGGGTGGAAATGGAAGGAAATGCAGATTAAAGAGGGTGAAACAATCACCATAGTCTAAAAAACATTCACAACACCATTCCCATAGAGACACAACAATAATAAACCTGTAAGATGATTAAAATAAACACAATACACCTACAACTAAAGATGGAGAGGCAAGGGAATGCAAAAATCATAGATAAGGGAAGAAATATATCCACAAATTTGAGTTTATTACTTCAAGAGTTCACACAGTCCATTTACAGAGAAAGAGAAAGGCCTAGATCATCATGCAAGAATTCCAATATGAAGGCCTACAACACATTGGTGTTCTAAAAAAATGGCAGAGTTTTGTTACAAGAGCAGCCCCCTCTCAAATGAGAGAGCACTTCAATTTATAGAAAATGAGGAAGAAGAGAGAGAAGTTGTAAAACTCAGATTTCCCCTTCCAACCACTTGCAAGTACCATAAATGTGTGAAAATGATGATGAGAAACCTAAAAATCCATTCCATACTATCCCATAACTTGCAGCAAAAAAAAGAAAAATGGTTGCCCATGCTCATTAAATGCATTCCTAACCACCTGGAGGTCATTATTTGAAACTAGGTTCATTTTCTATATTTTCACCTACCAAAATCCATATTTATTAATTTATAATTGTAGAGGATGGAGCCATGATTCCAATAATTCTAATTTTATTCAATTTGGTTGAGTATGGAGAAAGTTATGATGATTTTGGTGCAGTCACCTTTTGTTTCATTTCAACATTTTCGGGCATGTGCATTTAATTTCTAGAGATTTGGATGTTCAATCGCATTAGTCACTAACATGACCTTATTATTTTTATATAGAGGGTGTCGAGAGCTTTCCAAAAGTCCAATTTTGTGAAAATTGGAGCTAAAAGTTGTGTCTATTTGAAGTTCGGGGTGGGGCTTTCCACGCAGGCTCTCTCCCACCACAATACACTGGATTTTTACCCCTTTCCTTTGATGTGTAGGTATTTTAGTCGTTCACTAAACAAAGGGAACACGGGCATGAGGGTCACTTGGGCCTCCAAACTCTTCCTTATTCGTAGTATATTGTGCTTAGTGAGTGTTGCGGGTATCTCACTTTTGCGGGGAACTCACGTCCTCATGGAACCTATTCTACGTGGATCCCTTGGGACCGCAATTCACTTCTCACCCGCACAACACTAAATCGATGCCTCTTTCAATGTGTAAAATTTTTTGGAGTGCATGGGGAACTCATGTCCCCATGGTACTTGTACCAACCGGGCCCCGAACTTCCACCTTTTCCACAATACATTGGACCCGCTTCGACTCCTTTGCAAATCGGGCAAGTTGGGATTTCGGGGAACTTGTGGCCCAATGGAACCTACAATGCTTGGGCCGTTGGGACCCAATTTACCCATAAATCATTGTTTCCTTAGCATTTAGGACCTAATTCAAGGGAAAGGAACCCTAGTTTTATCCACAGGTCATTCCACCTGTAGCCCCTAAACCCACAATACATTAAAATATGCCTTTTTTCCATTTTTTCAAATTTTTAGCAAATTTTCGCTAACTCAGATTTTTCTTGAATAGGGAAGTTAGAGAAAAGCAAAGGAGTGCCCCCAAAATCTAGTTTTTCATCATTTCTACCTATCCAAGTCTAAATAAATTATGTAAGTTATCGAAATTACCTTGGGGGTAAATTTGGATAACAATTTGGTAACTCAACTGGGGCTATTTACCTACCGTATAAAGTGATTAGTGGCCTTGCAACATATATCCATTGGGTGTGGAGTCCTTGTAATGGCCTAAAACTAATATGAATTTGAAAACCTATGTCCCTAAGCCACTGAAACATTTCTTGAGACTCACATTGCTCGTATTTCCCAACTCTTTGTAAGAAAATCTTGAAGTTTTCTCTGTGAGAGTAGAAAATTATTTTGATCTTGAAAATTCCTTTTCTCATTTCATTCCTCTAAAAATCTGATCTGTTTGGAATACATGACCACATTTGAAATTGCCCCCATATCTGATGCTTTGCTAAGACTTGAAGAACAAATGACTTATGACTTCTTGACAAGGGTAGATTATTGCAGAACCTAGAGGTATAGGTTGGTTTGAAGAACAAAATGGGCTATTACAACATTGATTTTCATTCTCTTGTGGGATTCTCGAAACACCGTTGAAAGACTGGATAAGCTAAAACAATTGGAACATTTAAGACATCATAGGGCTTCCACCTATCACCACACCATAAACTTCCCCTTGTTTGATTTTCTAATTTTTGGAGGAGCATGAGAAACTTAGGTGCTGATATGAAGAAGCAAAGAGATGAGAACATTGAAATCAGCCCCTTATCTAATTTTAGTTGCTCTACATTTGAGTTTTTTTAGATAGCAACCAAGTTACTTGACACTACAAGCTTCTTGATGTAATATCCTCTTTTTGGAAGCATGGTGAACTGTGCAAAAGACATACCAAAATCAACGAACATGTGCCCAAGGCACTTAGGGAAACAAAACCTATTCTAATAATAGAACAATGTGCATAAACACTTAGAGGAATTTAAACATCCTAGACTAATATGTACAAGGGTGGGATTTTACTTCTAGTAACAATGCTTGAGATAGATTCCATTGAATAGAATCTGCGTGTTCTTCACCATTCAACTTAGTCACTCGAAAAGTGTTGCCACTTTTTCATTTTGTGATCATGTAGGGGTCACTCCATTTTGTGTAAAAATTGGAATGCTTGCCCGTTTTCCCTATCGCATGCCACTTCAACACCAAATCCCCTTCTTGGAAGGTTCTTACCTTGGCCTTCTTATCAAAGATCCTCTTGATCAATGCCTGATCCTTTTCCATGGTTTTCATTGCATGTTCTCTTAGCTCTTCCAACTCCATGAGTTATGCATACCTGACTTCCATGGGTTCAAATTATGATAATTCTAGTTACTTGAGTAGCTCCAATGCCAACAATTCAAGTGATATGAGTAGCCTTACCTACTTTATGTAGAATATCTTATATGGAGAACTTCTTGTAGACCTCTTTGGTGTTATCTTATCAGCCCACAAGGATGATTTGAGATTTGTGTGTTAGGTCCTCTGATTTTCATCTAGAGTCCTTCTTATGATTCTTAGCAAGTTCTTGTTTGTAGAATCTGCTTTCCCATTACCTTGGGGTAATAGTTAGATGAAGTGTTGAGATATATCCCATTTCTAATAGCCCACTCAATGATCTTTATGCCAAGAAATGCCAAAGAGTTATCTCGATATGATAGTGGCAAGTACACCAAATCTTATTACTATCCCCTCACAGAAGTCCAAGATACTAGACTTATTTGCCTCTTTGAGTGCTACCACTTTGGTCCACTTGGTGAAATAATATGTTATAGTGAGAATCCACTTGTGGCCCTGGCTTGAATTCAGATTGATGACCCCAATAAAATACAATACCCACTGCATGAATGGATGATCAACTGAGATTGGATGCGATGATAGTGTTGCTTTAGCTTCTCTTTGCCTACAAAGAATGCACATTTCTTGCATTTCTTGATCCATGTGCAGCAGTCACTAAACAATGTGGGACAATAGTAACTAGATTTCATGATCTTGAGAGTTGTTACTCATGGAGAAAAATGACCTCTAACTTTTCCATCATGGAACTCTTGCAGTACTTTCTCAAATTTATATGTTGGGACACATCTTATGATAACTCCATTCACGTGTTTCTTGAAAAAGACACCATCAATGAGAATATACAGGATGGATTGGAGTTTGAAATACCTTCTCTTTTCCTTGTTCAACTCTAGAGGGCATAGACCTATTTAAAGATAATGCACCATATCTTGAGTCCAACATGGAGTGGGTACACCATCAGCTAGTTGTTCTTGATTGTTTTGTAGCACTAAGACAACTTCTCCTTCATTATTTAGCTCAAGTATGTTGTTTAGAAGCTAGCTTCTCACACAAACCTTTTCCATAGACCAACTTAGCCACCTTGATTTCTATGTCATACTCCATCACACGAGTGATCCAACTTGCCATTTTCTCGTTAAAATCCTTATTCAGGAGGAAGTCCTTGACCTTGACATGAGACAATAACAACTGAATCTTGTTGTTTAAGACCAAGTGTCTAAACTTCTTCAAGCTTATTATAAAAACAAGGACATGATTTTTGATGAAAAAGTACCTCACTTCGTAGTATTACAAAATTTTATTGAAGAAAGCTATGGGTTGTTTTGACCCCTCTTTTGTACTGGCATCAAATTTGTTACCCGACTTGAGTTATTGATTGGAAAAATGATGTTAGCTTCTATGAGTTTGTTCAATTATTTTCTCATGAGAGGTTTAATGTGAGGATTCACCGGTCTTTGTTTCTACTTGATGGGCTTGGATTCTAGATCCAATTCAATAGTATGATGTGCCAATTTTGGATTAAATCAGGAAAAGACATCTGGAAATTCTTGACAAAGCTATATGAAATCAGATTTCTCTTGTTGAGTACTTACTTTGCCTTTTTGGAGCACCTTAATTTCACCAACTGAAACAAGTTATGAATCTTCACCCTTTACTTGAATATTTGATTTTTCTTTCCTAATTAATCATTTTGGTTGAATATTGATTCCAAAGTTACAAGACCCTTTGGTAATTTGTTCATCCTTAGTTGAACCACTTGATCACCATCTTGCCGCTCCAACTTGACTTGATTTCTATCGAGAATTCAAATTCCTCTTGCAAGAAATTGATGATTTGTTAATTGTTTTCAAACACTTTCCGAGTAGTGTTATTGCTTGGGATAGCTGGTCTTACAACTAATTTGATGTGAGGTTGAGTTCCATCTTTCTTGATAATGTCAACAACAACAAACACTTCCCTAATTTCTACAAGTCTATATCGCAACCTCATTATTCTTTCTTGGTATAGCCTTAATGCTAAATGCTTCAAAATATTTAATGAGATCCCATACCTAGTTCTTGTAGCTCTTAAGAAGATCATTTTTGTAGTAGTAAGCCCTCCGACTTAATTCACAATCAGTTCACTATCTCTAAAAACTTGCAAGTTCTTAATACCTCTCTTTCTTGCCTAATGCAATCCATGGATCAATTGTTTGTACTCACCGTGTGTTGTTTGAATAAGAAAACTAAAAGATGGTAGATGATAAGTATTCTATACCTTGAGGTGACAAAAGCATTGCTCCTCCTCCAACACCTTGCCTACTCCTTGAGCCATCAAAGAATAACTTCCATACTTCATTATCATCTTTTCCATCTGGTTTGGTGATGCTAGGGAGAGGTGGATTTTCTTCATGCAAGCAATAAATTCCTAACTCAGCTTCTTCCATCTCTTTGTATGGATCAAAATCATGCCTTTTGTTTTCCCATTCATCAAGAGTCAAGTCTGGAATGTTTCCAACCTTGGTATCTACTTCTTGAGTGCTTGGACAATCTTCTTGATCGAAAGCTGAGCAATTTGCATTGATTAGGCTTGGCACATGAGGCTCAATATGAAAGTTTACAATAGGTTCAGATCTGATTGTAGCCTTAGCTCCATACCTCATTCCAAAGAGCATATGTGATGAATCAACATACAATTAGCCTCCAATTTTAGTGGTGAAATCCCTTGATAGGCACAGAGTAAAGAGTGGTGGCAAGTCAATAAATGACACATCTTGCAAGATTGTGACATCGGGCATGTATGTAATGTAAGGCTCAATCCTTTGATTAATCCAACTATTCCCACTACTATCCCTTCAAGTTGAAATACTCCCTTTGAGATGGGTTAATACTTAATACCTAGGTGATCAACTATTTGTTTAGGCATCACAAAATTACTTGTCCCCAAATCAATCATGCAATTTTGCACAAGATTTCTCCCAATAATTAGAGAAATATAAAATGGAGGAGGCTTCACATTTTTACGTTGTTGACCTCCTTGAATTCCTTCTTATGGAGCTGCAGTAGTGAGAACCTTCTCTTGATCCTTAGATGACTCATTTGACGCAGCACGAATTCACCATGGTTGCTTGCAATAGGTCTCTTTGGCTTGGGATTGCTAATGAATCCCACATAGAATTGTTTACATTTGTTTTATTTATTTACTCTTTGATATTGAATGGAGAAGAGCTATCTTTCTACTGTCCTTTACTTGGCACAACCTTCTCTTGCACATGAGATGCTATAACTGGTACATGAGCTGATCTAGAAGGTGGTTTGGGCTGATTTTCTCGGACATTTGGAGCTGCACATGGATTGCTAACCCCTTATAGTGTGACAAGAAGGTTGTGAAGAACTTGTATTAGATGACTAGACTTCCTCCAAACTCCTATTTTTGGCCTTGTGTTGGCTATCACACCTTGATAAGGAGATTGATTTATTCCACAAAAATCCTCAACTTGCCAATTCACAAGTGTCGTGTCATTTGGAGGTGCTTCCTAAGTAGTTGTTTGCTTTGCTAATTTTGTTCTTAATTTATTTCTTAAGGCACACCCACTGTTTGTGCCATTAATGCTTGATTCAAAACACCATTAAATTTTTTTCCGTGATTGTGAGGTTGATTACATGGGAAGCACCATTCATACTCTTGTGCCATATTGTTTTAAGTTATAACCAAGGCCCTGGATGTAGAGGTAGTATTGAGATTATAAGGCTGAAATTGTCTATTAGCAGGAGGTTGTCCTTGGTTTTGATTAGCAGCTTGAGTAGGTGGCCTATTTGGCTAATATGGAGGTCTATTAGGTTGGGCTTGAGGCTGATATGATCTAAAATTTTTAGCTTATTGCCTCTTAATTGTTACCAACTCATTGCCTAAGTTTTACAGTTGTTTCATGACCTTTTAGAGCTCATTCGAGGTGCTAGAAGAAGAAGTGGAAGCTTAATTGGAATTTTGATTATTTGGGGTAGGAATGAGAGCTAATGTAGGTGCTTGACTAGAGCTTGGATTCCTCATTTTCGGATAAAGAGGCATAGGTGGCCTAGGTGCAAGCTTTCCATCTTGAAACAAATAATTCTCTACTCTAATAGTAATGTTATAAGTTGCATGAGAAAAGTTGTACCTCCCATAGATTATATCATCATGGCTATATTAGAATTAAGGGCTTTTAAGAAATAGAGAAAAGCACCTTTAGCTACTGGTCTCATTGGAATAGGAATCTTGTCCCATGTTCTTTGGAATCTGAAGTTGAAATCGACATCTGTTCA
This sequence comes from Taxus wallichiana var. yunnanensis, assembly GCA_018340775.1. Classification (NCBI taxonomy): domain Eukaryota; kingdom Viridiplantae; phylum Streptophyta; class Pinopsida; order Cupressales; family Taxaceae; genus Taxus; species Taxus wallichiana. Next base: position 29,743,292 of record CM031239.1, on the reverse strand, counting down.
TTCGGATCCCTTTTGATTGTGGTCAATTGTTCCAATAAAGATAGGTTATCTGCCCTTTCTCTGAACTTATCACAGAGGGATGAACATAACTGATTCTAGTTTGTAATTGATCCTGTTGTCAAGATTCTAAACCATTGTAAATCCTTTCCTTTGAAATAAGAGGCTAATAATTTGACTTCCAAATCCATCTCATCAATCTCATGAATGACACAAACATTTGCAATGTCTTGAATATGATCGATGGGAGTTGTGTGAAGTATGGGATGTTCTTAAATGCTACCATTGGAATGGGATTTCATGCATTGAGAGCAAGTGGACTGCTGCTCATGAAATTCACAAAAAAAATTGGTTGTGCTTGATGATCCATTTTGATTAGTTTGAGAACTCTAGTTGATTGAATAAAGGGCCTACCAGGTGGAGGTGTTGGTAATTTTGTATTTAGTGGAGATGGAGACCTTTGAGCTCTTCTTCCCCTTATTTCTCTACCTGGAGATAGCTGCAAATACTCAAAAACACCTTATTCTCTTACTTTAGACCTTGTTTGAATCCTTCTCATAAATTTGACAAGCTTGGGCTGCTAACACCAATTGAGTTATTCCCTTTGGAGTTGCCATATGTGCTATTACAAATCCTCTAAAAGACAAAATTTATAACAAGAGCACACCAATCTTGCTATAATGAAATGAGGACTTCCTTGTGGTCCCACCAGGCGTATCAGGAACTATTATCACCAAATCACAACACCCTCTGATTGCTTAGCATGTGAGTGTGTTAAGGAAAGTAGTGTGATTGTGTAACATGGGTACTATCTCTCAAGTTGTGGGACTTGCTACTTGAGATGGACCTCTAGAGAAGGTTGGTTCCTCTTCCTAAACTAATGCAACAACTACTATAATGGAAAGAAATCTACTAACTACTCCTAATCTATGGTTTCCAAGGGACCAAGGAGAGATAAATAATATGAAAATGAAATAAAACTACACTAAAAGAGGTGATGCACCAAGAGAAGGGTGTGGAAAATACTCTCCAATGTGTGGAAATGAAAGGAAATGTAAATTAAAGAGGGTGAAACAATCACCATAGTCTAACAAAAACATTCACAACACCATTCCCATATAGACGCAACAATAATAAACCTTAAAGATGAGTAAAAACCTGCAACTAAAGATTGAGAGGCAAGGGAATGCAACAAACATAGACAAGGGAAGAAAGATATCCACAAATTTGAGTTTATTGCTTCAAGAGTTCACACAGTCCATTTACAAAGCAAGAGAAAGGCTTGGATCATCATGCAAGAAGTCCAATATGAAGGCTTATAGCACATTGGTGTTCCAAAACAAAAATGGTAGAGTTTTGTTACAAGAAGCAACCCCCTCTCAAATGAGAGAGTACTTCAATTTATAGAAAATGAGGAAGGAGAGAGAGAAGTTGTCAAAATTAGATTTCCACTTCCAACCACTTACAAGGTACCATAAATTCATAAAAATTATGATGGGAAACCTACAAAATCCATTCCATACTATCCCATAACTTGCACAAAAGAAAAGAAAAATGGTTACCCATGCTCATTAAATGCATTCCCAACCACCATGAGGTCATTATTTGGAACTGGGTTCATTTTCTAAATTTTCACCAACAAAAATCCATAAAATCTATAATTCCTTGATTTATGAGTGTAGAGGATGGAGCCATGATTCCAACGAGTCCAATTTTGTGCAATTTGGTTGATTATGGAGAAAGTTATGATGATTTTGGTGCAGGTCACCTTTTGTTCCATTTTTGCATTCATGGGCATGTGTATTTAATTTATAGAGCTGTGGATGTTCACTCTCATTATTCACTAACCTAACCTCATATTTTTCATGTAGAGGATGTTTAGAGATTTTTGAAAAGTCAAATTTTGTGTAAATTGGAGCTCGGGTCAAAACTTATGTCTATTTGAAGTTCGGGGGTCATGCTTCACGCGGTTCTCCCGGTCCGCAATACACAAGATTTTTATCCCCTTTCCTTTGATCTGTGGGTATTTTGGGTGTTTAGGGAATAAAGAGAACACAGGAACATGGGTCACTTGGGCCTCCAAACTCTTCCTTATCCACAATATATTGTGCTTCCTTGAGTGTTACGGGTATCTCACTTCGTGGGGAACTCATGTCCTCGTGATACCCGCTCGCATGGGTCGCTTAGGCCTCAGTAAATCACTTCTCACCCACACAACACTAATTCGACGTATCCTTCATTGTGTAAAAATTTAGGGTCCATGGCGAACTCATGTTCCCATGGTACTTATATTGTCCAGGGCCCCCGAACTTCGCCTTTTTCATAATACATTGGACCCACTTTGACTCCTTTGCAAATCAGGCAAGTCAGGATTTCGGGGAACTCATGGCCCAATGGAACCTATAATGCCTAGGCCAATAACACCCGATTTACCTACAAATCATTATTTCCTTACCATTTCAGACCCAAGTATTTAGTGAGGAACCCTAGTTTTATCCGATTATTCCACCCTCAAGCACCCGGACTTACTGAATACATTAAAGTAGGCATTTGTTTCCATTTTTCAAATTTTTACCAAATTTTCACTAACTCCTTAGATTTTTCTTGAATAGGGAAGTTAGAGAAAAGCAAAGGAATGCCCCAAAATCCAATTTCTCTATTTTCACCATTTCTACCCATCCAAGTCTAAAGAAATTATGTAAGTTATTGAATTACCTTGGGGATAAATTTCGGATAACAAGTACGTGGAGTCTAAGGCATGGGTGCCTAAAGAGGTACTTGGTTAGATATGAAAAATTATAGGAGAAGAAAAGTGAGTGTTAGGCATGGGAATACAAATATGGATGGTGGATGCCCCCATATTAGTGGGGGAGAAGAAAGTGGAATAGAAGGTATGAAAAAAGTAGTGAGTGTTAAGGTACATATCATAATCGACATTTGAAACATTGTCACAATCATGCTTGATAACCAATAAAGCATCTAGAACATATGGTATATGAGTGGGATTTTCACGTAATGTGGAATAAAAATTAGTTAGGGCATCAATTTGTTCATGATCATCATTAGTGTCTTCGTCATTAGAATGTTCATTATAAGAAGTTTTTATCTCATTAAGGTGTATATGATTAGAATTAAGAACAAGATCATCATGTGTAGATTCAACCATCATTTTGGAATGATTATAAGTAGGTGGGAGGAGATCAATTTATTGTGGGGACAAAATCAACCACTTCATATGATGGGCATAAAAGAGAAATCATGTAAAACCTATAGTTGATAGGAAAATAATAAATATGATAAAGAGCATGCAAGATTCGGGTCCACCAAATGATTAAAAAATAAATAAATCTCAATCGAGGACTTGAATAAATATTATATATCAGAAACACACAATGTAACAAAGTATAATGATAAACAAGTGTAACCAATAAGAGGATAAGAGTGAATTAGTTTGATATTTGATGTCTGGACTAGACATGTGTTGGATTAATGGTGGAATACGCTCATTCTAGACTGTGTATAATTCATCTAGAAAATAATGATCTATAAGTTATCCTGGATAGTACCAACCAAAGGGGACATGATTGCATGGGTGATAGTGTTATGATAATGGGTGAAAATTAGGTTTTTTCAAAGTGTCAATAATGTAACCTTCACTCCACTTTACGTCACATTCACTTTTTTGTAGGGTTCTCCTGTCACAAATGTGCCTTCAAAACAAACCCTAACTACCCACAAAAGACTCAAACTCACATTTTACTAAATAAAATATACAAATTCTTGAGTAAAGCCGACCTCGGCATCACCCCAATATGATTGTCAGTGAGTGCTGCACTATATTTAAAACTCAATGTAGTTCCGGGGTGTGTGTGATAGAAACAATATCACTTGAAGCTAGGCTTCCCTTGTGCAAGTTGTACTAAGATAACAAGCTACAACTACTTTTCCCTGAGATAACGCGTGTTATGAAATTCAAAAATTTCCCTTCCTATGTAATGAATGATGCAACCCAAATGTAGCCCTTAAGTTTACTCCTTTTTCCCAAGTAGTATATAAAAAATATTAACCTAGTACCCATTAGGATAATTAGCAGATTGTGTATATATATGATTCATTTATTTGAATTTTTACATTAACAACACTAGAAGTTTATCCAAAGTGATCAATTAACGTTTAGAAAAGATAAACAAGTGATGGATCATTTTAAAACATAAGAACACAAGAGAAGGGATATAAACGCCTACACTTTGGGACACTAACATCGACCACTATTGTCCCCTCTTGAGCGTACTATGTCTAGAAAGCTCAAAAGATAAATAAGGAAATGCACAATGTAAAACATTGACGATGTCCAAAACTAAAAGTATAATTCCATAAAAGAAAAGGAAAAAAACATGGAAAGATAAATTAATGTCAATGTAAAGCAAAATAAGTGTTATCAATGTCTAGTTTTCTTATTTAGGAATCATGCATATAATGACATACTATAGGCATATTGTAATAGTAATACGTGCATAATTTTTGTCTAGAGAAATCATGGAAGGGATGGATATTACCATGTATCGATGAGATTGGTCATATAGATTGGGCGAAATGATAGGGGAGAGGGCTCATGTCCCTAAGTCATGTGTTTGTGATCTGAATATGAATAGTTTAGGGAAGAAGTGGTAAAATACTCATGTCACTTGTATAATTAGTTTAATTGGGTTATATGTATTTGAGAATGTACAAAAATGTTATAAATAACATATAGAATTTGTGAAAATGAAAAGTTGTATATGAAATGCCCCTGTTTAGGAACATATGTGATGGTTAAGACTATATAACGGTCCTAACATTCATATACGGTATTAACTTGTGTTAGAATTTTTCAATTTTGGGTGTTTGTGTCAAGTTTTGAGAATCATGTGCTCTAGAAAAAATTGATTTTGAATGATGTGTTCTATATGTGGAGGTAAAAAATATCCCGATGTATTGATTAAATGTTTGAGTAAATTGATGAGGGTAGTGATGATGTATAAACATGTTCAATAAGGGCATGGTGTTCAAAGTGTCTTGACATATATGTATATACAATGACTTCATATTAAATGAAAATTTTGTTTGGTGTAATGGTTATAGAATTTGTAGTACAATCTTTGGATGAGATTTATAGATGTATGTGGTGATATTACGATTGTATGTGATTTTTTCTAATGTGGTTGTGTATTAATTGATATTAAGATGTGCACATTGGATGATGCATGTATATTGTTGATATTGGTAAGTAATATGTGTGATGGTAAGGAATTTAAAGCGAGACATGATTAAGATATTTTGAATTAATTTGGATTGTATGATTGAGAAGTTTGTTGTGCGATCATTGATGTGTGTATAGTGAAAAGAGTGTGTAATGGGTGGTATGTGTGTAATCTCTACATAATATATCATGAGTATATAGGGAGGGGAAACCTATTCTTAAGAAATAAGGAAGGGTGATCCTCATATATGACATGAGGTTGCTAATGAAAGGGTAGTAGTTAAAAGAGATGTAGATAGTGAGTGTAATATATGGGTAAGTAAAACATTGTGATGGAAAAATGAAGTAGGACTAGGTTCGAGAAATCACTCTCGAGATGGAAAATGCATTTGGTGTAAATTAGATGTGAAGATTGAGCTTGATTTGGATGTGTCGCTAATGGGGCCACAAAATTTGTATGAGTCACATGTGCAACTTTTGATACAAACTTCTACTCTATGGCCAACCATTTGTATGCAGGTTGTGACAACTCTTATGGAGGAATAACATTGTCATGAGAAGAATTGCTCGATGTATCAATGGAATAATGATTAACGAGTGTAACACTTGTTTCTGGATGATGGATTAGAGGAGGTGAAGTAGATATGTCAGTGGAACATGTATCAAAAATGATAATTCCTTTGTCCTTAAGTAACTTAAATTTCTAATCCAATGTGTAACAATCATTATCATGATGTCCATTAATACTGATGAAAATTGCAAAAAGTCCCTCCATTTTCTCTTTGAAGCCAATGTGGAGAATGGTGATCATTAGAGGGTAACCAAATTAACTCTTTATTGAGTAGTGCAAAGAGTATTTTGTGTGGACTGATCAATATTTTTTCAAAAATATCAATATATTCTTAGGTCTATAGGAGTCTTTGGGATAATTATTTGTTTTAGGCTCAAGATTATAGAAAGTTTTACCATGATGCATAACCTTAACTTGAGTATCATTATGTACTTATTTTAGTGGTGTATCATAGTCATGCATAATAGAAGCAAATACGATGTTCACATCAAGGTATTTGGGTTGATGTGGGAGTGTAAGGTCTCACTCTAGATTAATAACATGTAGACAAAGCTCAAGAATCGAATCATAGGTTTTGTAAAGTAATTGTTTTACGATGAGGTTGTATGAGACATCGATAAAAGATACATTGCATCTATATATTAATTGGTTGATATAATAATAAGGGTATTTTAAATTTGAAATGTAGTATATAGTCGATATAGGTTGAGTCTCACCTTGATGTAAGGAGGGTAACCACTTATATGTATCCCTACGACCTTTATTGTAACTAAAGTGATCTAGGAAAACATTAGATCCACTATGAAGATGAGTAAACCAATACATAGCCTCTAATATGAGACTCTTAGGAAATTTTTTAAGAAGTAATTTATGAGTGTTATGTGAAGCTATAAGTTCTCTAAAATAACTCATATGTAGATAAGGATCTGAGGTACCATTAAACAATTGGAATGAAGGCATGAAAAAATTCCTAGGGAATTGTGATTGGAAGATTTTACACCAAATAGGATTTCCATAAATAGTATTGGAATCAATTCTAGCATAATAAGCTTTTCTCTCTAGGTCAAGGTATGTACTTTACGTTGTAAATCTCCTACTGCATACATAAGAGAGAGGACCTCTTAAGGAGGTATGGCATAGACATATAGAGGCTCATTTAAGGGTTGTACCTTACCATTAATATTGGCCACATGAGGTTATAAAGGATTATTAATGTTATCTACAAGCATATAATTCACATTAGGAGAGGAAACTAGACTATGTGTATTACATGCAACTAGAGGAGAATCAACATGTTCATTTTTGCTAAGAGAAATAGAAATAATTTCATCATTATGCACATTATCATCTACAAGTAGTGGAGGAGAAGTAATAATAGAATCATTGCATTTGCTTTCAAGATGAGAAGTAGAAACACAAGTTGTATCAATCATAACATGCAAAATAGGAATGAAATCATTTGTATCATTGTTGCATTCAAGAGTATTAGTAGAAACAATATTGTTACATGTAAGATCATTTCTTTCAAATTTAATGAAAAGAGTAGAAACACAAGTAGAATCATGTATATGTGAAATAAAAATGTTATAATCAAGTGCATCACTTTTATATTCAAGGAGAGTTGGAGAGACACAATTGTGTTCATTGATATTATGTGTAAGGGGAGTAAGATCATGAATGTTGTCATCACTAAGGAACTCACTAAGAATGGAATCTAACTTGTCATTATTAACATAAGGATAACCATCAATCAATGTCGGGATAGACAAAATATCATCATCATATAGGCTAGAAACACTCTCATCATCACTAAAATATATAGGATTTATCATTGTAGTAAATTCATCAACGAGTGGAGGGGAAGGTGGTTTCTAATCATCATTATACCAACCAACTACATTACTCTTGCAACTAAGACCATTATCACCTTTGGTAGTGGGAGGGGAACTTAAAAATTCCATGGTCTCATCTAGTAATTTGGCCTCTCCATGGTAGGTGGAGGAAGAGTGATATGTGTAGGATCAAAGTAGGGTGGTCTATCTTGAAATACAAGAGGATTGTTATTTTGATCATAATTATGGATGCTATCAGCCCTATCAAGATATGAAGAGGGGAACATATGACTTAATTCACAAAAGTGCTATGGACCTTGTTAGAGGGATGATAACCATTATGTTTCTGCAAGGCATGAGTGCAAGCCATAATCACATAAAAAATAAGTAGGACAATCAGAAAAAAACACACACATGCCCTAAGGTATCCCTAGGATTTGGAAAATAGTAGGCCTAATGAAAAAGAATTAGCAAGATCCTAGATTAGGTGAAGGGTTCGATCAAAAGCGGGTACACCAAAATGCAATAACTCTAATTTATTTTAATTGGGTTTTTAGTATGATACTACAATAACTAATCTTACAAAACACACTCAAATTTATGTTACATATCATATGAAATAAGCATACAACATGAAAATTAACATAACTAATCAATCTGTAATTTGGAATGTAAACAAGTTATAAAGAACACTTAGTTGGTACAAAAAATTGTCGAGTATGTCGATGAGTGATTTGGGTAGGAATTAAGTTTGGAGAATGGTCAAATCAACTTCTGTGGATCTATATCTCTATCTTCGTGATCATGAAATAAGGGCAAGATTAAATGGTATGGTATATACCAATCTGTTTGGTTTTGAACTGTAGTAGTGAACAAAGATCTACAACCGTGATGCTCATTTTCTGTCGTTGTTTGTCACTCTTTTCTATCTTGAGCTTCACACAAAACCCTAAATATCACACATGGACCAACAAAAAAAACCTTATTTTTCCTATAACACACTTAAGAAATCATTAGCTCTAAAAATAAAGATGCAAATGCTTGATTCTGACTGGCCTTGACAATCACCCCATATGTGAGTCACCAAACATTTCACTACATTTTATACTCAATGTAGTTCTTCTTGTGTTTTATGTTAATGTGCATGCAACTAACCCTTGACCTAAATTTTCCCTTACTACTTCATCCCAATAGAAACCTTTGTGTGTAAATGAAAAATTAGGATTTATGCCCTCTGTTGTATGTATATAGTATGTAGATCTATCTCTTACTTTTTAGTGAGTAGATTATAGATAGATATATGCCTACTAGATAATAAATGCTTACATTAGAATTTTATATACTGGAGTTATTAACTTGAATTTCAACCTTAGTGGTGTGAAAGGATGATCTAGAACATAAGAAAGGTCACATACAAAGAGTAATGGAATGACTCAGAAGATAAAAAATAGTAAAAAAAAAAGGTCTAGGATTGTACAACTAGTTCATAACCATATGTATGGTCTTGACCCATTTGTACGGTTTTGGACCAACACAAGATGGGATAAAAATGAAGAATGAACTGACCAAGGATCCCTATAACTTGACACAAAATCATAATAGCGAGTAGAATATTAATACAAGACTAAAGAATAAGGGGTTATGTCACTAAGATCCATATTCAAGGTTCAAAACTCATATATATTTAAGTGTAATAAAATCATGGTGTAGTAATGATCATGTGAAAATTTTAGTGTCTATAGTGTGAAAATTTTAGTGTCTACGAAATCACACAAATTGAAACAAGAAGTGCATAAATTGATTGGACGAGTACATCAAACTTGGGACAATTTTTGTATGTAATTTCTATATTCTTAGGTGATTTTATCTAGAGGTAGTTTCTAGTGACAACTCTAGAGTGAAGAAAATACATATCATTCCAAAATTTTCTCCTATATTCACACCAAAATCAGTTGTGAAAATCACAAAAAGATAAGTGAACTTATATTCTTGTCAATTTTTTATATTTAGCATAATCCCTTATTAATTCTACTTCTCAATATTGTTGTCGCATGATATTGCACCCTTGTTGAATCTTCTAGATTCAACACCTCAGTGAAACATTGAAAAACCTATAAAGTGTGGGAAAATGACTCCTTTTGAGGTCAATCCCAATGAATTTTGGTTCCTTCTATCTTTTCTCATTGAGACTAACTAACCATCACTACACTAAAGCTATCTAATCATATCCTAAGTATTCCATGAGACCGAGGTTGAAAGAGGGAAATGGTAAAATAAAGAGAGGTGATGAACCAAACTAGAATAGGTCTCCATGCTAGATCCATGGAGACACATACAATAATATATGTGAAGATCGAAGAAAATACACATAGAACCTTATAAGAAATAAATAAAATAAGATTGAAGGAAAGAAAGAGGATCAAAATATTCACATTAAACACTAATGTATTCAAAGGAAAGAAATCACACTTGCACAAAATATCAATAACTTATCCATTTACAAGCTAACAGAGTGGAGGCACATGAAATCTTCATAGGCTTATTACATAGGTCTATAATCAAAAGATTTGAGATCAAAATGGTAGAGCCCTAGGACTTAGCAGAAAAGTGAACCCTTAGCATGTGCTTTCACACTTACATATATAGAAAAGTGAGAGAGGAATAAGAGGGAAATGATCACATCCAATGATCAATGAATTAAACCACCCTTCATATACCAAGGACCATTTTCTATTGATTTAATATGATGTTTCATTGATTTCTTATGATTTTCCATTAATATACCTACACCTTTCAAACACTTTCTTGAGATGTTTCAAATGATATTCAACCTCTCTTGAGAAAAATATGATAACATCCAGTAAAGGAGAATGAACATGTTTATATATCCCTTGAATGCAATATCCATGGTCCTTTGAAGGTAGCCCATGCATTAGTTAATCCAAATGGCATCTTTTCATAGGCATATGTTCCCCATTTTGTTGTAAAGTCTATCTTATACTTGATATTCCTCTTGAACCCATATTTGATTGTATCCAAAATATCCATCCAAAAGGACAACCTTTCAGCCCTCGCTGCTATTTATTTATAAAAGGCTTTATTTCAAAATAGGCATATGTTCCCATTTTGTTGTAAAAGGCTTTATTACAAAATAGGCATACGTTCCCCATTTTTAATAAAATCTATCTTGTACTGATATTCCTCTTGAACCCATATTTGATTGTATCCAAAATATCCATCCAAAAGGGAAAACCTTTCGTTCATGCTGCCATTTGTAAAACTTGTTTCACGGAGGGTAGAGGATGATATCCTTTAAAAAGGCTTTATTACAAAATATCACAAACTAGGCATATGTTCCCCATTTTGTTGTAAAATATATCTTATACTTGATATTCCTCCCGAACCCATATTTTATTGTATACAAAATATCCATCCAAAAGGGATAACCTTTCAACCCCTACTGCTATTTGTAAAACTTGTTTCACGGAGGCGAGAGGATGATATCCTTTAAAAGACTTTATTCAAATATCTAAAGACCACACAACCTAATTTCTTCACTTTTCTTCTTAACAGGGACTAGATTAGCAACCAAGATGAATACTTAATGGGAACATAATTTTAGCTTATATGAGTTTAGATAATTCTTTTCTCATTAGGGGCTCTATTTTGGGATTGATAGGCCTTTGCTTTTGTCTAATTGGTTTGACATTGGGGTCAAGATCTATAACATGTTGAGTAATATTTAGATCAAAATCTCTAATATCTTCATAGCTCCATGAAAAAACATCACTATGATTTTGACACAAGGAAATAAAAGCCTATTTTTAGTTTGATCACATAAATTTCCAAGTAATAACTTTTTATCTTGTGCAATGGTGACTGGTTGGTAATATTATTCATTTTCTTCTATGTTCTTTTTTCCCCTTTGAATTCATCATCAAGGTTGAAGATATCTTCAAGTGTGACTAGTCCTTTCGGAAATTTATTTTTCTTCAAATGAATAATCTAATCACCATAGATTTCTTACAATTTAGATTGCAAGTTTGACAAAAATTAGCTTCATTTAGGATGAATTGGACAATCTATTCATCATTTCCAAAAACCTGCTAGCTGACCTTATTTTTTGGAATGGATGGCCTTATTACCATCTTTACATGTTACTCATTTCCTTTGGTGAAGTATTTAGGTGGAGAAAAATGTGATCCAATCATGTCCGTCATTTGATCCGCTTACGCATTTAGCTTTCTTGGCACTACTTGTAGGTTGGTGGCTTAAAATTTTTCTATGAGGTCCCAAACTCTATGTCTATAAGATTTTAAAAGATTATTCTTGGCATCACACCTTCCTTTGACTTTATGAATAACAATATCAGTGTCTCCAGACACTTGTAAGGCCTTGATATTCCTCTTTTCTACCAATAACAACCCACGAATTAAGACTTCATATTTCACTACATTATTAGAAAATGTAAACTACAACCTATGGGAAAAGAAGAACTTCTTGTCTACTAGAGAAACTATAACTACACTTGACCTAACCCCATTTATGCTTCTAGAGCCATCAAAGAACATTTTCCATAAACCAAAAGCATCATCTTCTTCTTTACGTAACATGGGGGCTAAAAAATATTCTTCGTGGATCTGATAAGTACCTAGACTGATTTCTTCATTCGTGTCATAAGGATCAAATTCATAATGCTCCTTGGCCCATTCATCTAATAAAAGATTAGGTACTTGAATAAGGAGGATTAGATTTTTGTATTGACACTAATTCATTTTCTTCCTCTTCTTGGATTATGTAATTAAAATTGAGAGGAACAAGGTCATAAGATTCAACATGGTAAGAAGAAATTGGCTCAACTTTGATGGTAAATATTGTGCCATATCTAGTTCTTAAGATCATGTGAGACCAATTAGAAGACAAATACCCACCCACTTTAGTTGTGAAATCTCTTGATAATCGATGACAAGGAAAAGAGATAAGTCTATAATTGATATATCTTGAGTTATGGTTAGGCTTCGACAAGCATGAAGGGTCAACTCAAGATCTTTCTCTACTCCTAATATTTTTACAATTCAGCCATCAAGTTTCAGGACTCCCCTAGAAGATGGGATGTAGTCAATTCCTAAAATTTTTGCTATTTCTTGGGAAATATAGAAGTAATAACACCATACTCTATCATACAATTATGAACTAGGTACTTTCCCATAATTAGAGACATGTAAAAGGGTGAAGGATTCTTAACCTGACTTACTTGTTGACCATTCTATTGACACATGTTAATCGCAAAGTTTGGATTTTTCATATATGGCTTAGATTATGGTAGTCACTTTAAGGATTCTTTTAGGAGATCCCTTTGAGATGGAATAGATAAGACATCCCACATTGTCACATTTAGGTTTGTCTTCTTCATTTTCTCAACAATTTTAAGGGGAATACCTCTGAAGTCTATGCATCAATGACACTTGTGTCTCTTGTTATTTCTTGATCGGCATAAGTATCACTTTGGATGACATAATTTATTTGTTCTACGAGTTATCGAGTCTATCACAATTTTTCTTTATTAAAGGCATAACCATTGGATGAAACCACTTTCTTGCTTCCACTTAAGGAAACAAATTGATTTTCTTTGAGATGTGGACTTTACATTGAAGGGGATAGAACATCCATTTCTATCCACCTCTTTTTTGATATTTTATTATTTGCAACATGAAGCTACAATATGTTTAAGTTTTGTGTGGATTGATTAATTGCACATAATTATTCTATAGTGCATTACATAAGGTTTTATTCCATGGAAAATTATTGTATTTCCTCTCCATCAAAATTTTTCATTTCCATCAATAGTTCCTCTTGATTGATAGATTTTTGTACCATGATGTCCTGGACTTGTATACCATTTGCATAAGTGTTTTGATTATGCGGTTGAATGATTGGAAAACACCATTTAGCCTCTTGTATAACATTTTTATACATAGGAACAAGAGCTTTGCTTATGCTAGCGGTAGGAAGTGGTTGTGTAGGAGCAATTGTTTGAAGTGGTAAATTCATATTATGGCCTTGGAACCTATTTGTTTAGTTATTTTGGCCATATATATGATTTGAGATCTTTGAGATATTTGTTGTTGATAACCTTGATTAAACATTTGATTAGAAGATTTCCCTTGGTTGAAGCTTGGGTAATTTCTAGATGTTTGAGCATGTTGCTTCTTGAGAGAGATGGCTTCATTAGTTTTTTTACCAAGGCTATAATGTCATCAACATTATCTTGATTTGCAGAGGAATAAGATATAGAATTAGATGATGAAGTAATTGTCTCGGGGATAGGAGTAAGAGAAGGCTGAATATTTTGAGGTAGTTCAAGAAATAAAGGTATAGGTAATATGCGGGTTATTTTTCTAGCTTTAATTAGACAATTTTAAACCCTAATGGATATTTAATATGCATCAGGTAATGTTATAACTCCCATAGATTGTATCATTATAACAATATCAAAATTTAGATATCTTATAAAGTATAAGAAAACACCTTAAGGGGTTGGTATCGAAGAGATAGAATTTTGTCCCATATTTTCTGAAATCTGAAGTTGAAATATACCATGAGCTCTTTAGGGGGAATTTTAATGGTTGCTTTAGTTGTTCTAACAGAGAGATATTGTCTACCTTTTCTTAAAATTGTTGGCAAAGTGATTCTCCAAGATCATCCCATGAATGCATTGAAGTAGGTTGCAAAATCCTTTACCATTGATTTTTTTTTCCTTTAAAAGGCGAGGCTAAGAGCATGACTACTACATCATCTTTAGTGACAAGATAAATTGAATAAACATTAACAATTTATAAGATGTGCTCTGCAGGGTAGTTGAATTTTCACCAATATAAAATGGAATGCTCTTTAGGGAAGATAATATTATGACATATTGGGAATTTAAAGCCAAAGGACTGCCACTATTAAAGGTTATCAAGGATAAATTTATTTGATGCGTCATGAAGGGAGCAGGTCTTATATTTCTAATGGAGAAAGAGAAGGATCTACCTAGAGGAGGAGTGGAAAGACTTCTGTTAGGAGGTGAAGGATACCTGCAGGACTGATCTTTATCTTTTTATTTTGGGTAAAATATATCGATAATCAAAATATTATACTCTTTCTACACTCTATCTTATTTGTATCCTTCTTATGAAAATGGGTACTAGACTACTTGAAAACCAAAAGATCTCAATTTGGGAGTCATCAGATGTGTAGAAAATGCCTATAAAGGTTGAAATCCACTAAGAAACACACCAATATTAGGGAAAGAAAACCAATAATGAGATATAAGTGACTTAAACTGTCCCACCAGGTGTGCCAAAAACTATTGTTTCCTGAGATTACACCCTCGTTGAATATGTCAGATTCAACACTTCAGTGAAACATTTAAAGACCTCCAAAGTGTGGGGCAATGTCACCTTTTGAGGTAATCCTACAGAAGGATATATCCTTCTATCCTAGCTCACTGCGATTAACTAAAAAACACTACACTACAACTATCTAAACCTATCCTAAGTATTCTAAGGGACTATAATTGAAAGAGGGAAATGCTGAAATAAAGAGAGGTGATGTAAAAACTATAATAGGGAGCAATTCTGGTTCCATGGAGACAAATACTAGAATACATGTGAATATCAATTACAATGCACATAAAACATTATAAGAAATAAATAGAATAAGACTAAAGGAAATCAAAAGGTTTGAAATATTTACATTAAACACTAATGTATTCAAAGGAAAAAATTCACACTTGCACAAAATATCAAGAAATCATCCATTTATAAGATAATAAATTGGAGGTGTGTGAAATATTCACATGCATGTTATAAATGTATATGAGTAAAATATTTGAGCTCAAAAGCACGGATCTATCGGACTTAGTAGAAAAGTGAATCCTTAGCATGTGCTTTCACACTTACATATATAGAAAATTGAGAGAGGAAGAAGATGGAAATGATCACATCTAGTGATCAATGAATTGAAACACCCTTCCTATACCAAGGACCATTCACCATTTATTTTTTAGGCCAGGTATGAGTGCCCCATTTTTCTTCAATTACATGCCATTAGATCACTAGTGTAGGAGGATGATGTTATTTAAAATTAAATATGGGTTGTTAGAGTGGTTGAGCACTTGGTTTGGATTAGGCTCAACCTTGTTAATTTTTATAGATTTATGATGTTCTTCCACCTTAAGATTGTATTTTGTGGTTTTCTACTTGGTTGATGAACCTTTGTGACCCACGTCTTCATTTCTAACTTCCGCCTTATTCTCGTGAATGATTGGTCTAACTCCACAACTCTTATCGCCCATGACTTGATATTTTCTCCTCCCATGGATTATGCTACATTTCACATAGCCTTTTGTGCTCCATGGTATTTTCCTTGTATAGTGGACTCATTATTCCATAAATTTATATTTTCCTTGTTCCTCGAATGGCCATTCCTTCATTCTCGTGGTTTTTTTGATATGCATTTTCTTTGTTCTACGAAGTCCTCATTGTATCACAAATTTTCTTTATGGAGTGGACCTATAAAACATGCACGATTTTTTTAATCTCGCGGACCCTTCTAACACTCTGCATAACCTTTCTTCTCTCTGCAATGCTACGAAGGCCTAAGCCTTTATTCTCGCGACATATTTTTTTCCATGGTGATGTTCTTTTGTTATGTGGGTTTGGAAAACCCGTATAACACTAAGTTATTTATTTATATGGAACACTAAGTTCCTTTGTTCCATAACTTTTCAAACAAAATTTTCTTGAGTCTATAACTTAAATAAAGTTTTCCAAATAACATGAGTGCTATTTTGGATAAAAATATCATTTAAGATATTTTAAATCAGAATGTAAATATTTATTTAATTAACTAATTGTTCTTTATTTCTAGATTCCAACCCTAATTAGAGTTTTATTAACACCACATCCTTAAAATTCTAATTTTTAGGGTAAAATAATTTGATCAACCATCTTATTAATCCTACACCTCTTTTTATCTTTCTATGATCTTCATAGTTGTCTTAGTTTTTTTTGTTGCACTTTTACCCATTTATGTGTTTCTTTCCTCTATTATGCCTCTATGGCTCAGAAGCCCCCAAACATGTCTTATTCACCTAGTATTAAGCACCCTCTTGATGGTATCATCATGGTGGTCATTATTAAACATTCTTAAGGGAAAGTTGTCGAGATAATACCATTATTAACACTACATTACAAGAGTTTGATCCTATTAGTGAGCATGAATCCACAAAATTCCTTAATATGAACTCGGATCACATCGATGCCTTATTATTTACAGGATTAGGGATTAAAAGAAGAAAATGGTTGATTCCAATATTGGATCACCCAATGTCCCCCATAAGTGTAAATTCCTATTCTTACACGTCTTATGACTACACTTTTAATGCATGTATAAGATCTTGATTACTCTACCTATTACATATTCCATCTAGAAAACCATTCTTGAATTGAAAATTAAGGTGTTGTAGTTAAAGCACGGTGTGTGTAGAAATTCTCATGCCATGGATTCATATCTCTTACTTTTCAATCCGTTATAACCTAAGATATCATCTCAACCTCCACATATGGTCTTTATGGATCCTACATTTCCACTCTATGAAGATAAAGGGGATCTTGAACAACACCTTTGAGCGTTTCACATAGATTGTCTAAAATATACTTATAATGATAAGCTTCTCACTAAGTTATTCTCATGCAGTCTTAAGGATTATGCATTACAATGTTTCTATGATATCCCTCTATAATTCATAAGGTCATTCAATCCTTTGATAGACCTCTTTCTAGCACATTTCTTAATCAGTTTTTGTGAAGAAGTATTTTACATAAAAATGGAAAAACTCCATAAAGGATCCAATGAGCTATTCGGTGAATATGTATTACCATACAAGATTATGCTTGCTAAAATGAACAAATCCTTGTAGAAAATTAACTTCAAAAACTATTCACACAAAGTCTAGAATAAGATTTTCACATATAATAGATGAATAATTTAGACACTATGAAGAATCTAATGTAGATAAACATTACACAAGAGGGATTTTTGAGCCAAGATACCCTAATATTGAATATATTTAGAAATAAAATAATAGCCTTAAGGTAGGACAACACCATACAATACTCCTTAAGGAAATAATAACTCCACAAGATCTCCTAATATGGGAATTCCACTTCGAAGGAAATACCTCCAATTCCTTCCACCAAGTAAAATAATATTCAAATACATGACATACTCATAATGATATTTATTTAATTTATATAGGCATACATTACTCTTATTAGGTGGGTAACACCTAACTTCAATGTAGACCGATTCATTACCCAATACAACTAATTATATATGTTTCCTATGTGAGCCCATATATTATAAACATATAACTAACTAAGGGGGATGTGTGCCACATGTTGGAATCTCCATAAACCCATATACATTATTATATCATTTCCCTAGGTACTTAACATGTCATCCCTCCTCGATATTTTTCATCCCTAAAAACATGAGAAGAAACCATATAGTGAGTGTGCTTCAAATTAAGCACACTCACCGCCATACTCGATCATCCAACCACCCATACCTGATCTTAGCAGGTGATACATTTCTAAAAATGGTTCCATAATTTTTGGCACTATTCAAATTCCCATTGTAATAATTGTTATTCCTCATTAGCATGCTTATCCACAATGATTATTCATTTGATTCCATGTTCCATAATTGTTGCTCTAGTGATTCCATGTATAGTCATAGTGAGTGTTCCTCTAATTCATTATATACCCATATTGGTTGTTCTTTATGACATTCCTAGAATCACCCCATGATGTTTTCCTCTCATGATGATGCGAGTGTCTATATGTTGCCACCTTAATATCCTCAACCTTTTCTTTTCCTTTTTTTTGCCGCTTCTACATTTTTAATTTTTAGTGCCTTTATCTCTTGAGTATATGGATTAGTATTTTATTCTTGTTCTTCATATTTTTATCTTTCTTATTCTATTCTTTATCATCTTTAGAGTCATCCTCATGCTCTATCTTAACCTTTCTTTATTCTTCTCTAAGTGTGATATCTTGTAAAGGGACATTATTTCTCTTGTACCAAATATTTATGAACTTATTTTAAACATTAATATTCATTGGTCCCAAGGTCTCTAACCAAGTATACCCAAGAAAATATCTAAACCATCCATATATAAAGCATGGAAATATGAATACAAACATATTTGTCCATAATGAGCTTCAAATATTTAAAAGCTTGAATTTTCTTATCATCCACTTGAGATTCCTTTATATTATTTGTTTGAACATGTATATGTCAATACACATCCATGTTTATGAAGTTATACTTACTACTAGGGTTTATGGAAACAATTACCTTATTCCTTTTAATTCACCCATGAAACTAAAATATTAAACATTCCTTCTTTGGAGATACACTATTAGAACTCTTATCCTCTATTTTTTCTTCATTTTTATCTTCTTCTCCTTATGCATCATATGTATCCTCTTTATCATCATCATTATGTTCATCATCATCATCATCATCCTCTTATTCTGTCATTTTCATCCTATTTCAAAAAATTCTCATTATTTTCTTCTTCCTCCTCTTATTCTTGTTCTTTTTGTCCCATCTAGCTAGAAAACATGTCTCATTTCATTCCAAGACCAATATGTCCTCTCCTCTTTTAACATAGGCAGTCAAATCACTAATGGAACACCAAGATAAAATCTCAATCTTAGCACATTTTTGGAAAAAATCCTCTTAAATTAGAGCCACAGATGTCTAACATCAATCTCACCATTTTCATAGATACATTGCATCCCCATGATTCACAAAAATTAGGGTTTCAAGAATAGACTCCTTTGACTAATATTTGACGTGATAATTTTTGGAATCAGAGGCCTTAAATAGAAAAACATAAAAAATAGACCCTCTTTAAATTTCTAATATAATTTTGAACATGTAAGGAATATTTTAGAAAACAAAAAATTGTGGCATGGAGAGAAAATTTGTAAAAAACCTAAAATTGCAATAAATTTTAAATAAAAATGAATATTTTTTTATAAAATCTAAATGGTAGTTTTTAAAGACATTTTAAAACTCCATAAAATAAGTATAGATAAAATTACATACATTTGAAATATATATATATATATATATATATATATGAATCTTCAAATTTAGGGTTTTAACCCAAATTTTACCCAAATCAATGCTCGATACCGCTTGGTAAGATCTATTGTTGATAAAAAGTAAACCGACAACTAATTTACCCTTTCACCTAACACAAAAGGTCAAGATGGAATCAAACTAGTTTAATCATGATGATACTTAAGAATGGCTTAAGCACGGGTAGTTTAAGTATATGTTAATCATGAACTAACATAATATTTTGGGAAACTTTCTATATCTTAATAAAAAGGTAATATACAAAGAAAACAACAAAGAAATAAAAGAACATGCAAGAGAAGACATGATAAGACCACAAATTATTAATTCAGATATGATAATGAGATCATTCAAATATCTTGAGAATTTTCCATTGTACTTCATATAAAACGATTGATCACTTATTGACAAAATTGATTCCTTTGATAAGAAAATATCATCAACCTTTATCCGACAGAGTGAATCCTGTTGATTAGACCACCTCTTGAAAAGGTGAAAATGTAAGTGGTGATTTTATGATCTCATTATTCGTAATTATCTTCCCAACAATGTAATTATCTTGAAGATAAAGAAAAAACATCAAACAAAAGAAACAAATATAAATATACTATTCATATATAACATATTTACACAATTTGTAAGATGAAAATGAAGATAGACATGTTAAAGAGAAACAAATTTGTATTTATTTAATGTACAATGATTACCAAAACAATGTCTAATAAGAGTCATGATTCAAATCAAAGCCAAGATAAATCTACATTTATCTTGAGTTCGAAATGAATATTTCATTCAAGGACTGCTCTGGATATGACATATAAAAATCTACAATCAGCTTATGAGAGACAAATCAATGTCATCATAACACATGTAAGATCACTTATCTTAGAAAAACCATATGCACAAAATATTCCTTATAAAAATAAGCTTCACAAATTACTACATTACTTGATTTCTCATCATTAAAACTATATCCTCTAAGTCCTTTTATAATCTTCCCTTGTGCCAAATCAATTATAACCGGTTGGGCTCCAAATAATGAATTTGAATAATAAAATATTACTTTATGTTTTTAAATGAAACTTTATAATATTTTATTTCAATGTAAGTGAAAGGACTTAGGTAACCAACTTTTAATACACATGACATTAAAAGTATGAGGTACGAGACATAGGACATGTGATCAATTTAATATAAATGCACTAAATAAAATACAAACACATCCATAAAGCATTCTAATCATTTAAATAAATCCACCATCATAATAAGAGAATAATCATCAAACACCATGAATCCAAGGTTGCTGTTATCATCTAACCACACATATATAAAAATATTATAATCCACCACCATATGTCATCAAATATAATCCAAAAATTGTTAAGTATTTGCAAAAGGACTTAGGTAACCAAATTTTAATAAACATGACATTAAAAGTATAAGGTATGAGACATAAGACATGCGCTCAATTTAATATAAATGCACTAAATAAAATACAAACACATCTATAAAATATTCTAATCATTTAAATAAATCCACCATCATAATCTGAGAATAATCATCAAACACCATGAATCCAAGGCTACTGCTATCATCTAACCACACACATATAAAAATATTACAATCCACCACCATATGTCATTAAATATAATCCAAAAATTGTTAAGTATTTGCAAATAGTCAGTCAAATATATGTCCAACAAAAACAATAAGCTATATCATGATAAAATAGTCATCCCCGTTAAGATCAACCAAAGGAGTTTTGGTCTCTGTCATCAATTCAACATATTCATAGGGTTCAACTGGAAAGAAAGTGTGAGTGATGAATCATGTCTCCTCCTCTACCCCCAATTTTACCCTCTTTAAAGCTCATGTCACCTTAGGTACCGCTGAAGAGGACATACCACACTTAAAAGGTATAGATGAATAATGCAAATGTGAAGGATAAGTTTGTCCAAGTTATAATGGTGAATTTACGGAAAGCGAGACATTATGTGGAGGTAAGCGATACGGGTAGGTTGGGGCGTGTGATTAAAAGAAGATGGATTATGATCTTCCCAGGTGCGGTTAATAATATGATGCATGGGAGTATTATGGACATTATGGGAAGGTTGAGCATAGAGTAAGATTCAATAACTTGTACCACTTAATGTAATCATATCTCATTTGCATCAAAATGCATGAAGACACGAGTAGGACCAGTTCTAGCAAAGGGCCTCCTACCCCGAAGCATACTAGTTCCCCTTCGACCACCCCTAGGTGAACCTCTTTACTAGTGTGGTTGACCAAAAAATTATCATGACCCTAGGAATGATGGGAACCTGATATCCTAGAATGCATCCATCCATCCCATCTTAACATGCTGAGAAAATTGAGAAAAATGAAAAATTACCAACAACCTCAATTCACAAGTTCATCAAGTTTCTATAAAACAAAGTGAACTTAATGCCCTAATTAAAATGTGACAGATGGAAATAATTTTTATCTAACAACATTGAACCTTATCAAATTAAATCACAACTACTCCAAATAAATGTAGAATCTCATTAATATTTAAATCAATTACTTCAAAACATTTTCTGCATTTCTTAATATAGTTTTTGTTTCAATCACCACACATTATTCTTTGAAAATAATATATTGTCAATCAAATACTCAAAAGGAAATGGTTATTTCAGAATATCATTGTACTCTATGAAAGATCAAACTATCTCATGGATTTGGGCATTATTCATATCAACAAGTTAGAAACATAGTGCATTTAAAAAAACTCATGCAAAAAAAAACATTTCCTTGTAAAATCAACAACTCTGCTTTGATTCCACATTATTTCAACTTATTCAACTTATTCATTCCTTATTTCACCTTCTTAAAATAAAACTCATATTACATAAATGAATATCATCTCATCTTAGAAATAAATTGGTGCTTCAAAATATTCCCATATACTCTGTATGTTATATTTCAAATGAAATATGAACTGGGCAAGTCCTTTTATCCCATACAGTCCACAAATGGAAGCACTTTCAATCACAATGACATTCACATACACCCAACACAATTTTCAACAAAGGTTAGACTTGATTTTCACTTCTAGGTATCAAAATTATGAGAAATAATCAAATAGAGTGTCTACTAAATGACCATATATAGAGAATATTTCATACAAAACAAGTCATCACTTCCTTAGTTGTCTTAATAATTACCATTCAGATTATACCACTTCTTAGTTTTTATACCATGAAATCAAAACTATGTTGCAGAAGAGAATGAAATGGCTCACATATGAACCGATAGACCATATTATTCCTACCAAGATTGGGAGATTTCATTTTGACCCAAATGAGAAAGCATGCAATACAAGACTACCTTCCAACATAGCTTCAAAATAAATAATAAAACAATCATATCAAGCTCGTAAAATACAAATGAACAAATGAACTAATATTTACACGCTCTTTCCATTTTATTTTTAACAGCTAAAGCTCAAACTGGGTGTGAAATTGATGCATATGCTCAAAAATCAAACAATGGCCTAGAAAAATGCTTCTTTATTCCATGAAAACTTCACCCATTTCATTATCTATTAAAAATAGAAATTTTGTGAGATGGGTAATGAGAATAAGGACCCAAATGTGATTAAAATTCCATAGACTTCATTGTAAAACTTTAGTAGTGATACAAACTTACAGAATTCATATTCTGCATGCATACAAGGTAAATAAAAATAACCCAAATGGAATAACTACTTGCTTGAAATAAGCACTCCATACACCGTAAACTTTCAACACGTATTTTCTACCAATGGTGGAGCTCAAACGAACAACCAATGTAGCTACCAACGTCATGAAAAAAACTAGATGAGCACCGAGACTAGAATTCCTTTCCAGGTACAAATCACAAAATAAAAATGACCTAAAATTTTAAAATTTCCATAGTTTAATGCCACTAACGCAGCAATTTAATGCACATGTACCTCATTCAATTCACCACTACGAGCTTACCATTACTTAATTTCCACCTCACTCTACGAATATTTATGCCTTAGAAATCAAACATACACTATGGTTCGAGAAAGGGTCACATAATATGGTGAGTACTTCAAATATATCTTAATATATCACCCTTTAACCAACTAGTGCCATTCAAACCATGTTTAGTACCCATATAAGATAATACCAAACTTATCAAAAACCCGATCCCATATTAGGAAATATGAAACTTAAGAAAAATGGAGTAATAGATCATGTGATCCCAGCTATATCACCTTTAACAATCTTTATCAACATGAGAAAAATCTAGTCATGCGACTCGTTAAGATGTGGGAAGCAAAACCAAAAAACTTACAAAAAAAATGATCATTTCAAAACCAACACATCTCCCTTATGTCTCCTTCAACAAATCATTTCCAGAATGGAAAGAATACATATATCATAATGCGAGCTTGGAAACTGAAAAAGGATATCACAAAATGAAACTTAATTTCCATTGCTAAAATCACACTATCCAGTTTGGTAAACAAAATGACATATATATCAATTCCACAAAAGGCAGCTGACATAATAAAGAATGCCATGAAACCACTTAGTGTTAAATAAGATAAATAATGCATAAATATCAAGTGGCTCCCACATGAATCATCATAAATGCAATGTAGGTATGAGGTAATGGACATAGGGAAGTCTCTAAATAATTTCAAAAAAGGGGTTGTGTTAAACTTTTATCAATAACACCGAGACCATGATGGATGATTTCTTGTGACAAAAAGTTAGATTGTATAAAAATGATAAAAATTGGGGCTCAAGAGTGCAATGCACGTTCATTGTTTCTTTAGTCAATCTACACGGACCCCAATATTGTCTTAAATAAAAATGGGATGAATATCCAACTGATTATGAATAAAGAAGGGATGTAACGAGGTTGGGAAGTGAGCACTAGATAAGATCAAGTACAAATTCAACCTTCATTGCTTTGAAAATCAAGTACAAATTCTTCAAAACAACTATACCAATATAACACTCATTTATGAAATCAGATACATTATTCAATAACTCATCTTTTACTAAAAGCTTCAAATAATCTTACCATCTAAGAACTTGATAGACATCTATATCCAATAGAATATATTTTCAGTGGTGAAGCACATCAAAATTTAAATGATCATGACATTTGATTAGAACGAGAGGCACAAACCAACAAAACCAAAAACCAAAAAAAAAAGAATAAGCCAAAACAAAAAACCAAGCAATATATACATAATATACAAAAAAAAGACTTCAATTATAGTAATGTTTTAGACATTTACCATTAACCGTAAAGCGCAACCAACCCTCATGAATTTCCCTTAAATAAAAATCATTATTTCCAAAAACCAATGTAATTTGATAATTTGTGATGGTTTCCAGGATTCTCTCTAGCTTTATCCCAACATAAAACGAGATCTCCAACTTGAAAATTCCTCATGATGACCTTTTTGTCAAATAGTCTTTTCAACTTTTCCTTACCTTTTCAAGTTTTTGCAAAGGAGTGATTCTTATTTGATCTAGAGAAATCAATTCATATAATCATACTTACAAGTCATTCAATTCATCCAAACCATAATTTAAGGTTGTATGAATAAAAGAAATTTTCAATTCAATAGGCATAGTGGCTTCAAAACCATAAGCAAAAATGAATGGTGAAAAACCAGTACCTGACTTGACAATAGTCCTATCAGCCCGTATTACTTCAAAAAAATTTAGATGCCAATTTCTTTTACTTTTATTAACTAAATTTTTAATGATGTTAATCAAATTCTTATTTGTAGATTCAACTTGTCCATTACCCTATGGGTAATATTTAGATGAATGACTTGAAATTATGGAATATTTGCTAAGAAAATCTAAGTATTCCTCATAAATGAACTTGAGGCCATTATTTGATAAAATTTCCCAAGGAACTCCAAACCATGAGAAAATCGTATTTTTATAAATTTAACAACTTCGTTAGCAACATAACTCTTTAAATTACTACAGCCCATTTAGTAAAGTTGTTAGTAGCATTTATTAAAATGTATCTATGGCCAACCGAGGAAGGTACATGAATATCATTAATAAAGTCAATCCCCCACTTAGAAAAAGGTTTTTCTGGAATGACATGATTGGTAAACATTCACAACCAATGAACATTTGGCAAGGGGCACATGACCTAACCCATTTGTATGCATTTTTAAATACAATAGAGCAATAATAACATGCACATACGATTTATGAGCACCAAAAAACCCTCATGAAAACTCCTTAATACATGCTTAGTTTTGTCATGTGTCGACATCTCAAAAATACCATCACAATTTTTGAAAAACAAAAGGTTTTCTTAAAGAATGAATTTAAGATCTTGAAAATAAAGTGTTATTCATTTTATTTTATCTAGATTTTAGGACATGATTGGTTTTGAAATAATAAATGAGATCATGATACCAATCATCTTGGGATAGAAAAATACCACTCTTGCGTCTTTGAAACCTATGTTGAATTTAGATGATAATTCAAGTACTGTCATAGTCTAGAAGTGAGGGACAACATGTAAGATATCATCTACTATTAGAATGATGACATTGACATTAGAATTAAAATTTTCAGCTAAATGTTTAGCAAATTCATTACCTTTAATGGTCTTACAAGTTTCTAATTCTAAGTCAAAATTTTAAAATTTAAAAATCCACTTGGCTAACCTTTCATCAACCGTGAGGTTGTTTAAGAAAGTATGCTAATACAGGACATTAGAACAAATAAAAATCTTATTCCCCATTAGCAAATATTTAATACATGCTTAGTTTTGTCATGTGTCGGACATCTCAAAAATACCATCACCATTTTTGAAAAACAAAAAGTTTTCTTAAAGAATGAATTTAAGATCTTGAAAATAAAGTGTTATTCATTTTCTTTTATCTAGATTTTAGGACATGATTAGTTTTTGAAATAATAAATGAGATCATGATACCAATCATCTTGGGATAGAAAAAAACCACTCTTGCGTCTTTGAAACCTATGTTGAATTTAGATGATAATTCAAGACTGTCATAGTCTTGAAGTGAGGGACAACATGTAAGATATCATCTACTACTAGAATGACGACATTGACATTAGAATCAACATTTTCAGCTAAATGTTTAGCAATTTCATTACCTTTAATGGTCTTACAAGTTTCTAATTCTAAGTCAAAATTTTAAAATTTAAAAATCCACTTGGCTAACCTTTCATCAACCAGAGGTTGTTTAAGAAAGTATGCTAATACAGGGACATTAGAACAAATAAAAATCTTATTCCCCATTAGCAAATATTTAATACATGCTTAGTTTTGTCATGTGTCAGACATCTCAAAAAATACCATCACAATTTTTGAAAAACAAAAAGTTTTCTTAAAGAATGAATTTAAGATCTTGAAAATAAAGTGTTATTCATTTTATTTTATCTAGATTTTTAGGACATGATTGGTTTTTGAAATAATAAATGAGATCATGATACCAATCATCTTGGGATAGAAAAAATACCACTCTTGCGTGCTGAAACCTATGTTGAATTTAGATGATAATTCAAGACTGTCATAGTCTAGAAGTGAGGGACAACATGTAAGATATCATCTACTATTAGAATGATGACATTGACATTAGAATTAAAATTTTCAGCTAAATGTTTAGCAAGTTCATTACCTTTAATGATCTTACAAGTTTCTAATTCTAAGTCAAAATTTTAAATTTTAAAATCCACTTGGCTAACCTTTCATCAACTAGAGGTTGTTTAAGAAAGTATGCTAATATAGGGACATTAGAATGAATAAAAATCTTATTCCCCATTAGCAAATATTTATATTTTCCCAAGACTGAGACCAATGTGAAAATATTTTATCAATAATAGGATACTTGACTTCAACATCTTTGAGGGTTCAACTAAAATATGCAATGGGGTTTTCATCATTTCCTTTGAAATATTGAGTTATGACAATACCCATAGCTTTATAATTTGCATTCAAATATAGAACAAATGGTTTTGATAAGTCAGTTTGGCCAAAACATGTGCGAAGACAATAACATTTTTACATCAACAAAGACAGAGACTCAATAAGATAATTCCATGAAAAACCATGATTATTATTTTTATCAAAATCTGCAATAGAGCAACTTTATTAGAAAAGTCGATATAAATTTACGCACAAAATTAATTTTTCCAAAAATGAACGTAATCCCGACTCATTTTTAAGAGGCTACAATTCTTAAATTTCCTTCACTCTTTCTCGGGTCAATGGAGATACCAATTTTTGTAATAATACGACCCAATAATTTCCCTTCAAGAACTCTAAAAACATATTTCTTTGGATTTAGAGAAATTCTAAATTTTTAGCAATGAATGAAAATTTCTCGTAAATGGTCCAAATATTTCTTCCTTTTAAGAGAATACACAATCAAATCATCAAGGTAAACCTGAATAATTACTCTAATCAAATCATAAAAACAACATGCATTACTCTTTGAAAAGTGGCACCCACATTAATTAAACCAAAAGGCATATGGTTGTAAGAAAATGTACCTTTTTAGTAAAAGTGGTTTTATTCCGTCGTTTGATTCACAAAGATTTGATTATAACCTAAAATCCATCTAAAAGAGACATCATTTCAGAATCGGTGACCTGTTGTAAAATTTGATCAATGTTAGGCAAAGGGAAGTTATCTTTAGTACTTGCACGATTTAAATCTCTAAAATCAACACAAAGATGAATGTCTCCATTTTTCTTTCGTACATGTACTAAATTGGCAACCCATTCGAATATCTTATAGGGTAAATGAAACCACCTTCAAGCATTTTATCAAGCTCCTTATTGATGGTGTCTTCCAATAAGAGGCTTACTCTCCTAGGTTTCAAGAATATGATTTATTCTAGGTTTGATGGGAATGTCATGTTTAATGATTCTAGTGTCATATCCCTTTAAATCCTAGTATGAACAGGCCAACGCATCAATGATCTCTCTTAGTAATTTTATGAAATCCTCCATTTTTAGTCAAACAAGCACTAAGATAGAATTTTTTTGGCTCTTCTTCTGTGCATATATTGAAAACAATGGTTTCACCTATGATTCTACTAGATGGTTCAATAGAAGAAGAAATATCAGGTTGATCATGTGGAGAAAACATGGATTCTAAACTCGCCAAACCAGTAAACAATTTATTACTGGACAACTGTAAATAGTCACTGTAATTAAGCACATAGTCATTTGAATCAAAGTAATTTCCTTTTCGAAAGGTGTCAATATGCTCATCACAAGCGAAAATAGGCCAATTAGTTTCTAAATTAGGTATCATTGGCTTGTATATTTGTTTAAAAATGTAATCAATCTAATCAACATACTTGGGGTTAGAAGTAAAAATAGTAAGCTTCTCAACCCTAGAATTGAATTCTTGTAAAATATGGTTAATGTTAAGAGCCTCAAATTGTTTAATGAAAGACCAAACCTTTTGAGTGTAATATTAAAGACGAGTCTGATTGGTCTTGTATATTTTTTTACTTGTCTTATAAACATCTCAAAATCTCCAAAAATAATTAACTTTTTGATGTTTAGAATTAAAGCTTGTTGTAAATCTAAACATAAGGCTTCAAATTCAACAGCTTTTGTTCATTGTTTCAAATGAGAGATGAAAAGTATAATTGAATTGTCTATCCATAAGTGATTTGATAACCACACCTGCCCCATTTCAGAATTGAGAGCATGTTCCATTTTAACACATAAACCAAATTTCATTTGAAGGAAATAATTTAGCATGTTGATAATCTTCATCATCAAATCTATTAATATCTAAGGCATTCAAACCGTAGGTTCTCATACCAACTTCTACAAAAGATATTTGTGATGAAACTCCTTCAAATGATGTTCTAGACTGTTCTTCCCTATGTATGAAAGCAATAACATTGCCGATTTATGTCCAAGTAAGATATTTTCCCATGAAAGCTCCTGTAGCCTATGACCAATCTCTTCCAAACAACATAACATAATGAACAGGAATATCTAGGATATGTACATTTCTAATAAATCTTACTCTTTCATCTTGTGTTATCTTAATGATTATGTCCTTAAATTTACCACAACATCTAGTCTGATGAGATTCAAAACCAGTCAGCTTTTCTCTTGTCATGTTCATAAAGAATGCCTAATTGGTCAACAATAGATTTAGGCATGATATTTTTGATGCTCCAGTGTCTAGAATACAATTGTGAATGATTTTGTTTTGAATTTTAATTGACACATAAAAGGTGGAATGTAATCAGGTGTAAAATTGGAATGATTCAACACTTGATATTCACTACTATCTTCTTTGCTATTAGTTTCATCTTCTTGTTCAACCACTAATGGTTTTGGTTAAGACCTATTTTTATGAACAAATTCCAAATTTTCAAATTGATCAGGTAAACCAATACTCTTAAACATATTTAAATTACTTCTAGAGTTTTTCATGTCATCCACAATATCATACTCGGAAGGAAATATAGATGATTTCATGAATGATTTACCTTTATAGGGCTGATATTGAGCATTATTCAATCTGGATGGGACCTCCTCAAAAGTGGGTTTACTTGACTTATCTAATGGTTTTTTTTTATCATGATGATCAAATTTTTTCCTTATTGGACATCATTTTTGGCATAATATTTAGACCAAGTTTAAACTACATTAACTTTAGAATAAAAAAATTGTACATTTCCGAAATATTCTCACCCTTAACAAACTTCCTAATTTTTTCAGTAGCCTTACATGTTTTAGGATCATAGTCTAATTCACACACTCCATAATACATCTCTTTAGGTTTAGTATTAACTTTCCATGGTTCATTTTTACCTTACTCGACCCTACAAATGTAACTTTTAAAGATGATGGTTGATCATTTAATTTCCTCTTTACGATGACCAACTTATTACCTAAACTCTAAATGTCATTCAAAATTTCTTTATTTTCTATGAAGCGTTAGATGATGATATATCTTTAAAGCCAATCTTCTTTAACTTATTTTCATATACCAAATAGAATGTAAGAGTCTCCTCAAAATTATAAATCTCTTTATCTTCTAAAACCAACCTATGATTTGATGGAAAAACATTACAATAGTACAATCTTGCAATGTTTTTAGGAGGTCTTACTTTCGAAGGTATATTTTGTCCTAGTTTGGTGAAACAAATGGTAAAGTGATAAATGGTTTCACCAGGATCCATGGTCATATTGGAGAGTTCGTTAACTAATTCAAACTCTTTGTATTTCCTAAATAAATCCTCAAGCTAATATTCTATGTCAGACCATTTAGTGAGGGATTTAGAAGGTAGGCTAATGAAAGCTTTATAGGCTCTTCCTTCTAATGTTTGTGAAAAGATTCTTAAAGAAGATATTTTGTTAATTACTCCTATGACAACACATATTAATTTTAAAGAGTCAAGATGATCTTCCCAAGAAGAACCATACTCACCGAAAATTTAGGAATTTGAATACCTTTTAATGATGGAAACTTTGGAGGGTTTCTTCCAATGTCAATAGGATTACCTTTGAGCCAAGGACTAAGGTTCTCCTCATCATTATTAGAAGCTTCATCATCAGTCAAGTTATATCTATTGCGTTTAAAACTACGTATTCTATTTCTGTTGTGATTTGGACTAGGCCTTCTTTCTCTTTCTACCTCAACCTCCATGTTAAAGAAATAAGAAAGAAAACAACACAAGCTAAAAGATTGATTGAACACAAATGTTTAAGAAGTTTCTTATCGTTAACAATATCTAAAGAAAGACTTTAAATTTATTCTTAGATTTCAAATTTGCTTCTCTTTAGTTTTAACTCATTTATACTTTTATACGATGTCCTGTTTGGTTTGGATATTAGACCTTACGAGCCTTTGAATATCAAGGTGACGAGCGTTGTTAGTACTCACACTTTAGTTATCTTATGTTTGTCAATCTAGGGCTATTTGCAATCTAGGGCTATTTGCAATAAAGGAAATAGTTGTAATTGTTCTTAGTACTTATTTGGTAATGAAGTTAACAAAATACGATACTAAGTGCCATAAAAATGAAGTTAGTTGGTAACAAAAGATTACTAAATGTAGAATTAAAAGTACTAAACATGATATAATGCTGATAAATCAAATGAATGTAAAATAACAGAAGGAAAATAAACATGAAATTATCCCTTCACATTGGGGAGGAGTGGCCCTTGCTCCTTCCTGTCGATCCAGTTCAAAGTTGCAAATCACACAAGTAGAGTTTTCCCCTGAATCCACACTTTATTAATTGAAAGAAATTCCTTTTACAATGATCAATCGAACTAAATTTTTAATCCTACAACACTTATTATTTTATATTCGAGAAGACCTAGTATTTTTGAAATAGGACTAGTTATTTGAAATAAATGACAACTACTTAACTGGAAGATACCTACAACACTAATTGTTTAAGAAGTTACAATCATGGAAGGATTAATCTATGATGTGTTTGGATTGAATTCATCCTATTAACTATAGATGAGGCCCGTAATTGACTCTTTTTAGAAATTAAATCAACACCAGAATATATTGTAGATATTGAATTAATTCCCTATAATCATGATGATTATAAGTCCACGAGTGTTTGTCTGCTTCATGTCTTCAAGTAATTGGAGTTAAGTTGGGATTGCATGGACCTCATAATCTGCATGAAGGTTTGGTAGTAGTACAAATTTCATGCTCCTATCATTGTGTTAACTGTTGTGCTAGCTACATCAACTCATCGTTCAACTATCTAAGCCATTCACCTCTTTTTGTGACTTCCTCTTTTCAAGCGAGTCTGAATTAGTGATCTGGACGAGTCCTACACTCCACGGCGAGTCCTATGCTAATACAAAGGTGAGTCATGCACTATAAGGTGAGTCATGCGCTAGTGCATAAGTGAGTCCTGTGCTAGTATGCAGTTAACTCCTATGATGACTCAAGATATGCTTTCCCAAATACACTGTTAATACTCATAAAGGCTCATTAAAAACATATTTGAAGAAGAAATAAAAATATGAAAATAAAAAGAATATGTACAATATTTCCTTCTAAAACATAATAAAGTATTAATTATAAAATGTTAATATTATACATAGTGCAAAATGATATCATGGTAACACAGGTTTCACATAGGATAAAACATGGCAAAACAGGGTTCATCACTCCCCCACACTTAAGATCTAATAGGTCCTCCTGCTACCTATTCAATCTCTCAATGATCCTTGAACAATTGTATTCATTGGAAAAGGTCTACCAAGTCTCATCTAACTCAGTGTTACAAAAACTAAATAACTTAATGAATCCATTCCTCCATGTTGTATAACTATCTTCACATTGATCATCAATAGTATTCCATCATGGCACAGGGGATATTACTAATGGGGGCCTATACCTCATTCCAACCCATTTTTCCTACATGTTTAGAATAATATTACATATATCCTTGGCCCTCTTTAATGAAGAATGGAGGTTAGCGAGTGAAATCATCTTCTTCTTCTTATAGTGCTCTGCGAGTAGTTCATATCTCAACTAGAAAGCAAGGAAATTAACATTAAAATTGGGAGTTCCCAATCTCTGAAATCCTATAAAAATTCCTAAGAATTACCTTATACCTATCCACCAACTATAAAAAATATACCTGAGATTGAAATCTTGTGAAAAACTAGATGGGGAAGGGAGATCATGCCTCATTAAGAGGCCTATATTAGCTTCTTCTCGGACATATGTTCCTCTCTGCTCCCTCCATTTGGAATGATGCCTCAAGTAGAGATGAATTCCCTTAGCTGTACCTCTCCCATATATAAATTAATTGGAATCTCAATCTGTTCAGGGAGAAGGAACTTATGAACATAAAATTCACAGAGTATATTCTTAGCAACATCATTTCCTGTTGTGTATGCTCCAACAAACTATTTATCATCATCAAATTCTATATCCTGCATAGAAAAAAATCTATAAATCTACCACTTTAGGAATTACTCCTTTAAAAACAGGGCATAGAAGTTAGAAGGATCCTTCGCATGAGAGGGCTTGATCATACAAATAAAAACATTAAGCATATTATCTCGAAGCAACTTGTTCTCTTCCTTTAAAACCTTATTTTCATCATCAAATCCCCTGAGCGTATAAAACTCTTGCATCCACTTAACCATTCCTCTTAAGACAATAATTTGAGAAAAATCAAAGTTTTTTTGAGTTATTTTTTCTATGGTGGCCACATGCTCTGTTTCCTTATTTTCTTGCAAAATTGTAAGTGATGTGTTTAACTCCTTTGTCTTGGTTTGAAGGAAATGAATCCATTGTTCCTTTTCCTCTAGAGCATGCTGAAGTTGAAGAGTGGCCTCTTCTTGCTATTCTATGGTTTGATGGAGCTGTTGGATTTTCTGATCTTTTTAGACTCCATTTGGGAGAAATTGGACTCTTTAGCTTGAAGGAGGAGCTATAGGTGTGTAATTATTTCTTGGGCCTTGTTGGAGTTCAAACTAAATTTTGGAAAGAGACAATACTTGTGGAAATTTTTATCATAATCTAGAGGGGAACTAGGTTCTCCTTCTATCGTGGGGTGCCTTACCTTTGTCCAGAACATGAGAGTTAGCAACAATGGTTAGGGTTTGATAAACTTATTTTTCAAAAAATGGAATAGAGGGTGATATAGAATGATGGGGAGACACAAATGGTGTCTGGAGTAGGGTTTTCATAATAACTACCTCCTTTTCTTCTTGGGAAGGGACAATTTATACTTAGGGATCATTGAGGGTCTAAGCAAGCCTAGATGTCCTAGGGCGTTTCTTATGTCATTCTAAAGTGGAATTTTCTAGTTCTAGAACCAATTTAGGATCTAGGGCATAATTTTTCTATAATTTCATCCACTTCTTAAGGCCATGTCTTTTCTTAACAAAATGATGCTTACAAATTAAATGTATTAGGCCTTGGAATTTCAAGTAAGAGGTGCCCAATGGAATTTTTTAGTGGCAGAGGAGATAAAATCAAACAAGAATTGAGGTAAATTTACTTTTTTATGGGATTTAACTTGGCCATGGTGAAGGTGGATAAGAATTCTCAAAACAGGGCCCAAAATGATCTCATACTGACCCTCATAGGTGAAATATTTGATTATCCACTTAGCTACTTCCACCTAGGGCTTAGGGAGAGTACTTATTTTTATACCTTTAGCCTTTCCCTTATTGTCCACAACTAATTCCAATTTTCCTTCTTCCCCACAAAAATACTTTAATAATTTTAGAATAGAGGGTCCTATAGTTAACTGATTGACCCTCTTCTGGTATCCCTGAAAGATGGCTAATTATAGTGGGACTGAACAAAATTTTCTTACCTCTTATGGTAGCATATCCCTCCTCCATGTTCTTTGTGAACTCCTCTGTCATTTTTGGATTAAACTCTTCATATGCAAGCATGAAATCAAGCCATCCCGACTTTTCAAAAATTTCCACTGACTTTGCATTAGTTAATAGTTCAACTAATTTTTTTGTTCATGCCTAAGTCTGAACCCCATGACTAGTGCTTAAAACATAGCAAGTGATTGCACAAAGTTGGAAAATAATGGAGCACAAGACTAGAGATGAAATGCCATAGAAATGGGAATAAGAACAAGAATGAAAATGGAAACAATGCATGAGTAAAAATTTGGTAAGAGATAGGGAGACAAAACAATTATATATAAAACAACATGAATTGGGAAAGTTTTAACAAATCCCAATGTGATAGTGATAAAAGGAGGGAGTAATTGGGTACGTGTGGGTGATTAATATGGAGATGGATGGCATATTTTTTGGGATATGTGATGTGTGGGAAGACATTGGGAATGAGGGAGGTTATCAATTCACATGAGTATAATAATGAGCATTCCATGAATTAAACTTTACAACATTTAAGAAGAGAATAATCGTGCATACTTGATTAATTTCACTTGTCACATCATTGGCTATCATTTAAATGTTGATTTGATCCTCCCTCCATGTATTTTTCTTCATTTATTTCCTACATGATTCAGGGGTGGTGACCGCCATTTCTAGTTTTCAGCCACCTACTCTTATTATTATTTTCCACTTTTTTTTTCTTCTTTTAGAAGCGTGGACTGCCATTCTTTGCTAGTTTTCGCCAATAATTCGAGAGGATGATGGCTGTCATTTATGGTTTTCAAACATCTCCTCTTCATTCTTAATGATAAATAACTCAGCTCTGAGTTGAATTGAATAAATTGACTTTATCCAAAAAATTCAGAGTTGAATCTTCTTGAAGCATATTATGGAATTCTTCTCTAGATGCTAGTTTGTGGTACAACCTCAATCTATGCCCATTAACCAAAATTACTTTCTTCTCACCATCAATTGGAATTAACTGAACTGTCTCATTATTAGATACTTCCTCAATTTGATATGGACCCATCCACCTTGTCTGCAAATTCTCAAAATCCTTGTATTTTGAATCAAACAGTAGGGCCCAATCTCCTTTTTAAACTTCCTTTGCTTAATATGTTTGTTAGGCCATACTTGCCTTTGATACTGAATGATCTTGGTATGATGCAAAGGTGTGTATAGTATCATCTCATCCAATACATTTAGTTGAAGAATCCTCACTTGTTGTGCTTCCGATAAATCAATTCCTACTTCAGTATCTATTCTCAAGGTTTGGATTAAAATCTACAGAAGAACATGTTTCTTCCCATAAAACCAAATCATAAGGAGTGAACCTTGTGGTCATTTTCCAAGTGGTATTGTAGGTCCATACTGCTTCAGGTAACTTTTGAACCCAATTTTTTCTTGAGATATCCACTTGTTTTTGTTAGGATGTTCTCCAATTCCTTGTTAGTAACTTCTACTTGACCATTGGATTGTGGATGGTATGGTGATGAATTCTTGTGCTTTAGCTGGTATGTTTCCACAAAGGAACTAATTACACCTGACATAAATTATGGTCCTTAGTATGAAACAATGGATCTTGGTGCCCCAAATCTCTGAAATATATGTTTATATAAAAATCTACAACTTTCTCATCCGTTGCATATTAGAGAGCTTACACATCAACCCATTTGGTGATATAATCTGTACAAACTAGAATGTACTCTTTACCTTGAGAAGTTGGGTAAATTGGTCTAATGAAATTGAATCCCCAATTCTCAAATGGTTCTAAAACAACTCAAGGTTGGAGTGGCATCTTATATGTAAAAGTTTGTTTTCCCATCCTCTGACATTGATCACACTTCCACACATACTTTTTTACATCTATTTGCAAGGAAGGCCAATAATAACCAGCTCCTAAAACTTTGTGAATGGTTATTTTAGTTGAATAGTGTCCTCCAATGGCTGATCATGACATGCCCTAAGTATGTAAAATATCTCATCCTCAACTACACACCTACGTAAAACATGGTTAAGTCCAAATTTAAAAAGAATTCCATTTAACCATGCATACATCACACTTTTTTAATCAATTGATTTCTTTTCTTATGTGTAAAAAGGTTGGGAACATCCCTATAGCCAAGTAGTTAGCCATATTTGCAAACTAAGGAGAGACAATAGAAATTATAAACATATGTTCATCTAGAAAATCATCATTGACCTGCTCTTCCTTTCCTGAAATGGTCAACCTTGAAATAAAATCAGCCACCACATTTTATTTCCCTGGTTTGTCAATAATTTTAATATTAAATTCCTAAAATAACAACCATCTTACAATCTTATCATGGACTAAAGGTTTATTCATTAGATGCTTAATGGAAGAGTGGTAAGTGTGAACAATGACTTCATATCCTATGATATAAAGGAAAAACTTGTTAATTACATAAACAAATGTAATAAAGTCCTTTTCTCGTGGTAGATTAGTTCCTTTCAGTAGGGTAGAGGTTTTTACTAATATAGTATATAACATGCATTGCTTCTCCTTCTTCTTTTTGACCAAGTACAACCCCTACTGCTTCATTAGAAGCATCTATCTAATAGTAAAATTGAAAAAGCGTTGTTGACATAAGGGACCTTGAAACCCTTCTCATGTGACAACCATGATTAAAAGCCTAACAATAAATAAAATTTTGTTCCAAACAAGAACAAAAATGTCATAGGTGACGGTATTATAAATTCTAAATGGGTGCAGGTGGTTCAAAATCATGCTCCCTTGAAACTAGCTAAGGGACCTCTAGCCCTTGAGTTCAAACGTTATACATTTACTCCTCTATATGACTCTATGTCATCAATACTTAAACAATTAGAGGCAGTTAACATGCTCAAGTACCAAAAACAATCCCTTATGCCGATGATGCACCTTAACAATAATGGTTTAAAGAAAATGAATATAGAAGGAAGCTTCCAATTTGGTCCTCTTAATACTGGGGTATTTATCAATTTGTCCTTGATAATATCAAAGGATTATTGGCATGCCTCTTTCCATTCAAATTTAGAGTCTTTAGTTAGGAGAACAAACAATGGAGAAGCTATCTTACTAAAGTATGAAATAAACCTTCTATAGTAGCCATCATGCCCAAGAAAAATTATCACCTCTGTTTGGTTTGTGGGAGATGGGATTTTTACAATGATAATGACCTTGTTAGGGTCTACCTTGATTCCTTCAACTGAAATGTGATGGTTTAAGACTATCCCTTACTCCATCATAAATAATATTTTTCATAGTTTAAGAATAAATGATGTTTTTGCATCGAGAAAATACTTTTTCTAAATTTTCAATTGCCTCTTGGAATGTTTCCCCATAAACAGTGAAGTCATCCATGTAAATCTCAACACAATCATGAGTGAGATCAACAAAGATTGCTAACATGGCTCTTTGAAAAGTGGTAGGAGCATTACATAAACCAAAAGGTAATACCCTATAAGAAAATGTTCCCAAGGGTAGGTAAAAGTGGTTTTGTCTTGATCCTTAGGTGCTATTGTTATTTGATTGTACTTGTTGAACCCATCAAGGAATGAAAAATACCTTTTCCTAGATAAATTATCTAAGACTTGATCAATGAAAGGTAATGGAAAATAATCTCGATGAGTTGCCTTATTTAACTCCCTATAATCCACACAAACCCTCCATTTCCCATTATTTTTAGGAACTATAACTAATGGGGAAACCCACTGAGCTATTTGAGATTGGATAAATGAATCCTACTCTAAGAAGTTTTTCAATTTCAGTTTTTACAATGTCTCTTAATGCAGGGTTTATCCTTCTTTGTGATTATTTGACTGACCTAGAATTAGTCATATAATGTGGTGTGTACAAATACTAGGGTGAATACCATTTATGTCACTATATTCCTAAGAAAAATCTTGAGGATGAGAGCATAAGATTTTAAACAGGGTATTCTCTTCCTGACTAGTCAGCCAACTATTGATTGCCAATGTTTTCCCTGGGAAAATAGGTAGTTGCTTGGTATCTAGATGGAAAGAATTTACAATGGGATAATCTCTCAATAATGCATTCAATGGGAACATGTGGGGAAGTAATATGTGAATAACAGTGATATTTTGAAATATAGACTCGGTCAAGTCTATATTTCATGAAAAAAGGGCAGATGATAGGTTGATTGTTTTCATCCATCATGTCATCTCTTATTTCCACTAGTGGTAGTGCATGACTAGTAATCAATCCAACATAGGATTCATGCTCAGGCGTAGGACTTATAATTTGTCCTACGTTGGACTCATGGTCACCATCCTGAATTTGATCTGAATGTTCTTGAATTATGACCATGGCCAAAGATGAAATGATGTCCTCTGATTCATCTGTATTATCCTTCCACCATTATTTATTTTCTGTAGCAAAAGGTTTTGTGGCTGGGTAGATGGATAAATTTTTGGAATCATGTCCATTTTTAATCACCATATTTCCTATTCTACAATCAATGAGGGTACCAATAGTAGCTAACCAAGGGAGTCATATGGTTAAAGTATTTCATTTTTCCCATTCTTTGTTTTGATAACCATAATATCTACCACATAGTCCTATGACTCAATAGTGATGGTAACATCTTCTATAATCCCTTTTGGCTTGTTTACATATTGGTCTGCCATTTGTAGAACTATTGAGGTTGATTGTGGTTCAGAGAGAGATAATGTGGACAAGATATCAATGGTCATCATATTGATAGTAGCTCCTAAATCAATTAGGACATTTGGGATCTAGACATCTCCTATACAAATTGTAACAATAGGACTTCCAGGGTCTCCATATTTAAGAGGGGTCATATTCCCTTCTAGTATACTAGCAAGTTTCCCATCAACATGGATGGTTTTAGGCTGATTCTTTCTTCTTCCTAGAGTCTTAAAATAGAGCTATTTGATGGTTTTGTTTAATTCTATAATTTCCTTAAGAGCTTGTAACAAAGGAATCCCAATACTTAATTTTCTTAGTCTCTAATTAGCTCGACTCTAGTTGCTCATGGATTACAATTATGTGTTTCTCCAAGAGTCTAGATGGAAAAGGAATATCAACATTTGGTTGAGGTGTTTCTTCAACAACGAACTGGCTGCGTTTCTTCTAGATTTTCTTTATCTTTAGGGATTTCTTCTATAACAAGAGATGAAGGTTTTGAGGTAACACTACCTATCCACAACAGGATGTTTCTACAATCCACATGAGTTCACTGTGGCATTTTTATCTAATTCTATAGTGTATGTTGGGTTACCTTGCCTCACATTTTTGGGGCTCGTAATAATTTGAGTTGTAATATGTGACTCGGGAAGGTTTTTCAAATGGGGTAGCATTTGTAGGCCCAATCAAAGCAAAGCTTTTTGAAATTAGGG
Source organism: Taxus wallichiana var. yunnanensis (assembly GCA_018340775.1). Classification (NCBI taxonomy): domain Eukaryota; kingdom Viridiplantae; phylum Streptophyta; class Pinopsida; order Cupressales; family Taxaceae; genus Taxus; species Taxus wallichiana. Next base: position 29,702,663 of record CM031239.1, on the reverse strand, counting down.
TCTTCTCTGGTTATAATATTGTTGTTCCGATCCTTAAAGTACATTCCACTATTGTTGGAATTGAGGATTAAACTATTGAAATGGTGGAATGTTTGGGTTTGGAGTCTAGGATTGCTGATAATAACTTGGTGGTGCATTCCACTAAGGAATCCATTCTTGTGGGACTTGTTGAGCCCAAGGCTGGGGGTATGGCCATGGTGCATTCCATTAGTTTGGGACCCATTGTGTTTTTGGTGTGTAGGAATGATTTTGATTTGATTGAAAATTCCCTCCTTTCCTTTGAGCCATATAGTTTAACTCAAATTCATCTTGTGTGTTTTGTTTTAGATGGTTATTCAACAAGGAAGTAATCCACATTAGCATGTGGCATACTTTAGATCATAAACAAAACATATGTTTGTCTTATCTAAGGAGAAGTCCTTAAGCCCATTCTTATTCCTACATCTTGGATAGTAGATGGATAAAGGCTTTGTGTTCCTGGCTTTCTCCCTATCCATAGTTATATTAAGTTGAACTAAGAGGTATGTTCTCAAATTTGCAATCTCTTCTCTTAGTTTGGATATATCATCATTGGCCATTTTGATTTTTTTCGATGAAGGTTGGGGTAAGTTTGAGAGTAATTCCTATAGAGGTCAATGATGTCTATAAATTCTAATTTGTTCATGTCTCCTTTTCCCATAAGATTGAAGGCTTCCTATGTGTCTTCATCCAACCCTTTTAGGAATAAAGTTTTAAGAAGGTTTATATCAAGGCCAGTGAGACACCTCCTCTGAAGGAAGATGAACCAATCGAGTTACAATTCCACACTATCATCCTCCTTTTGTTGAATTCTAAATATCTCTTCCTTCCTATCCCTGACTCTACAATAGTATTGGTATTTATCTAGAAAATTGTTTCCATCTCCTGCCAACTATGGATGGAGTTAGGGTTTAAGCCCATGAACCATCTCATAGTTGTATCCTTTAAGGTCGAGGGAAATAACTTGATCTTTTAGGTGTTTGAGGTATAATCATAGGTTTGGCATAGGACTTTGAACTCAAAGAGGAATTGATTAGGATCTTCTAAGACTAATCCCCAAAAGGTTGGTAAAATTGAAGGGGATATATTCTTCATGGGGGCTTGATCATTAGGATCTAATTGTATGGGATAGGTAAATGTCCTTCCAAGTGGAGGATTTCCATTATCTGCACCATTGGGGTTATCTACTTCATCAACCATCCTTTCTTGGTAAACAAGTTGTTCCACAGGTTGGTTTTAAGGGGTTTTTTCCAATTAATTATAATAAATCTACCTCTATGGTCTCTAGGTCTAAACATAAAATCCTATCATATTGAGGACAATTCCCTAACTACCAATACTTAACTAAGTGTTTTTGTTCTACATACTCTAAAGCACAAAATATTCTTGCTTTCACTACAAGGTCTTCTTACTTCAAAATATAGAGTTATGGAAATAAAATTTATAAATGGAAAATTACCAGGAAATCGGAAACACTTCTAGTTAGTACCTTAATCTTTGATAACACCTTGAGTTCCCTAAAAATGGCTCCAAAACGTGTGTTGGTGCCATTTTTGAGCTTGCATAGTGTGCCCTAATTTTTCATATCTAATTTTGCTCAGAAAAGTTTTATCTCTCAAATTGGTGATTTGTAATTTGTCCCCTCCAGTTGAGTGCTTCAAAAATGCCCATAAACTTCTTGTTTTGCCCTAATTTCAAACAATATTCCAAGTTTTCCACTTTTTGTGCCCTAGTTTTTCCAATTTTGTGGGATGTGTCATTTTCCATTTACAGTTATTGTGTAAAAATTGAAATTGATCAAATCTAAATTGTATGGATTAATTTCCCAATTTTAAGGTAAAAATAATGTCAAAACATGATTCATTGATTTAAAATCAAAGAATTTGCAATCCTTGTTGAAAAATTTGATTTCTAGGGCATATTTTAAATTTTCACGTTTTGACGGTCTACGGGTGTCATTTGCTCATCAAATCCATCATCGCAAGGCAATGGCTATGTGGCGGGTTCCTATTGGCCGGGGGTGTCGGAAAATATTTCTAACTTATCATTTTTTGAAATTTTGGCAAAAGGAAAATTTTGAATTTAAGACACCTCTATAAAATTGTAGGTGGAAAATACAGCGAATATCCCAGAACAGGTTTAGTTATAAAAGGTGAATTTGTGATATTCCAAAACAAAAATTTCACCTGGTTTTTCATGGCTCCATCATTGACGTGCGACAAATGAAGGCGTCAATAATCACTCTGACGCGCGCGTCGATGGAACGTCAATGGTCTTGATTGACATCGCGTCAGCTCTAATTGACGTCGTCGTCACTGGCTCGATTGACGCGCGTCACGTCGGCTCGTCGTCACGGCTCGATTGACACGATGTCGTCGCTCTAATTGGCGCGCGTGTGGCGCGCGTGCGTCATCCTGATTGCGCGTCGTCGGCTCCGATTGATCGCGTCGTTGGCTCCAGCTCCATTGCTCACGTCGTTGGCTCCATGGCCGCGTCGTCTAGCTGGATCCGACACTTGCGTCGTCGGCTCCAATTGGCACGCGCGTCATTTGACCATTGTGTGTCACTAATCCTGATCTGACACACGTCATCGGCTCCATTGACACGCGCGTCACGTCGATCCATTGACACATGTCATTGGCTCATATTGACGCGTGCGTCCATCGGATCCTCTTTGACGCGTGTCATCGAGCTCTATGGCGCATCATCGATCGTGCGTCGTCGGCTAAGACAATTGACGCGCGTCAATTGAAGCCATTGATGCCTGATTTAGCCTATAAATACCCTTGACCGGTCATTTTCTCGTTTTCACCTTCCCGCTCTTGAATTTTTGTAGGTCTCAATCATTGTCAAAGATGCAAGTACAACTATAATGTCGACTTCACATGCTTCCCAACTGCAAGTTCAGCAAAAAAATCAAGAGAATCCAATTCAATCGATTTCCAAGATCAACTACAGGAATCCCTTATGCCCTCACATCCATACTGTTTTAAAGATGTCTTCAGAATATAAAGATTTGATGGATGCGTGTGAATTTACAGGGCTCGTTAATATGCCCCATTTCAAAACAGATCCGGATATTTTGAATTACCTTCATCATCCTACAATTGAGGACGACATTTTTATGTGACTCTACGAGCGATGGCGAATGTTCCAATTGATATCGAAGCAAATGACATCCATCGGTTTACGGGCCTTCCGGTTCAAAAATTTACCAATTATTCTGACCAAGGCAACACTCACGGAAGAAGACAAGAAATTTCTCGAATCAACGTTCGGTTTCCATGTTGATTGTAAGTATAATTCGTTTTAATTCATATTTTTATTACTTTTTTTTTACGATACAATTTGTTGTTATAAATTTATAGTAATTTTCAACTGTTTCATTTGCAGCCCATGTCGATAAATCCAGGCGTGGTGTGGATACACAATCAATTGCACACCACTTTCTTGCTGCACTTATTTCATTTTTTCAATCCAAAATTGTTTTGCAGGGTCGTCAAACTGATATACCAAATTGGGCCATTGCATACATTGTTGCCACTATCTCAAAACAAAAATTCGATTGGTGCACATATCTATCCAAAAAAATAAGAACTGACATAACAAATTCAAAACTTTCAGAAAAACCTTTCATTTATTCAACAAACTATCTCCTCGGCCTTTATTATGAGGCACTTTTAAATTTAAAAGATAAAAAAATTCCTACTTGCACTGATGAGGAGTTGATGAAGTTGTCAATTCCATTTGAAGAACAACAGGTATAAACTATTTAGTTTGTAATTGTATTTCAATTTTCGACATTACAGTGCACAATTATTAAAACTTAAATTTTAATGTTTTGCAGAGAAGATTTATTGAAGCCCTTCCCGAAAAAAGCGTTATCGAGAGGAAGAGGCCAACAACACGCTGAGGCTTCGGGGGACTCCCAATCTGAAATGGAAGCTCACTCCTCTCCAAACCCTCAACAGTTTGAACTCGTTAAACGCCAAGGAAGTAATACCTTCTCATATATTATTTACAAATTCCAAAGTTGCATATTTATTTTTCAATTTAAATTTTAACCAAATGAATTGACAACATTTAATATTGATGAATTGCAGGGACTTTGGAACATACACCTGTTTCACAAACTCAACCTTCTTCCCCAACTCACTCCATATAGTCGCATGCATTCATATCTTCTGAACAGACACTGAGTACAACTCCTACAAGGCCACCCATAGCACCGAGAAAAACAACCCCTCGACAACAAGGTACAACTCTTCGATAGTACGTTTAATTTTGAAATTTTTGACTTTATGAATTGTTTTCCTATTTTTCATTTTTTTCTTGTACTTTTCAGCACATGTCAGTCCTGATCAAACCATGGCACCGACACCCACTCAACCAATAATTTTTAAAATGCCAACCAGAGGAACAGTGAAAAAGAACATTGGTAAACGCATGCCTTTTGCTCCGGCCCCTAGTGGGACACTAAACATTGCCTCCTCCTTTTGAATTCCAACTCTCTCACTTGGTGGCTTGCCCAGTGCAATGGGCATATCTGTTTTGAACAATATAAATTTAGATGAAGATTATTTGGGCATTGATAGCAATGACCCAACTGGTTTTTTCGATACCCGCGAGATGATTCAAGGCCAGCAGGTATACTTCAAATTTCAATTTAAATATGCTTTACAATTTTGAATTACATTTCGATTTAAATTTATTTATCTAAATCTTGATTAATTTTTTCACAAACAGGATCAGCCCACCCAAAGGCAGAAACAAGTAGCAGTTGATCTTGCTGAAAGCCCCCATACTTCTCCAGCAAGATCGTCTTCATCAGATTCAGATAGTGAACAGTTGCCACCTTTTCCTTTGGAGAACTTAATTGGTTATGATTGTCAATCCCATGTCAGTGAGTTTATTCTTCCTCATATCAATCAGCTTATAGAATGGGAGAGAAGGGCTAAAGTTCTTATCAATGAGATTATTAGTCGTTATGAAAATTATTGGCAACGGGATAGTTTATACGCTGCAGTCCAGAATCAACCTGCGAAGATGGATTCCTTACTTACCCAAGTAAGAAGTGGGGTCACATATATACAAACAACTATAAAGATGACATTTTAGATAAGTCATTAAACAAATTGGAAAATATTAGTGCGAGGCCCGGGCATATTTTAACAAATGGTCGAGGACAAGGATTTGGTAGCATCGCAAAAATGCCGAAAGAGATAGAGCGGTTGTAAGTACTATTACATTCAAACAATCATTCTTGTTAATTTGAAATTTTCATTTTTTAGTAATATTTTGAATTGACATTACTCTTTTTGTGCAGTTGAAATATGAAAATTTGAAGAGTCAGGTGAAGGTTTTGCAAGTTCACTTGGAAACAACAAAGAACAGCTTATCCATGACAAAAAAATTTGAAGCAAAATATTGTTTTGGTTAACAAACAAAACAATACACTAAAGCGGATAATTAAAGAGCATGGTTTCGACCCTGACATATTATTCAAAGCTAAAGCAGCAGCTGATCCAAATTTGTTGTCGCATGGAGATGCGACAAATCAAGAAGAAAGAATTTTAAAAAATCGGATAGTCTTTGCGGAAGATCTTATAAGTTCGGGGGTTATTTTTAAATGTTGGGGAAAGAGTACAGCCACGGTGGAAGAAGCCGTTGGGGAAGAGAGAGAGGAGTAGAATTGGATAAAGAAAAGAGGGTTTTGAAAACTAGAAACTTTTATTATTGAGGAAACTTTAAATATTGAATTTGAAAACTTCTACTATTGAGTATGTACTATGGTATTTGAATTTAATTATATGGATTTATATACTGATCTTTAATTTTAATTGCATTAGATGGTGATTATCATGAATTATATGTATGTTTCTTGTTTACTTGCATTGTCATGAATTGTATGTGGACGTAGATGATGAATGATGATAATTGATAATTAATGATAGATGATGATGAAAGACGATGAATGACGATAATGATATGATATATATGGACGATGATCAATTTAATGTGGACGTAGATTTATCATCAAGCACAATAATTCTTCTTCTCTAGACTTTTGTACTTGTTTTAAGATAATTATTCTCTATACTTGTAACGATATGATCATAATGTCATTAGAATGGATATAGATGATAAATAAATGGAATGTGTTATAATGGATATAGATGACATTAATGATTAGAATGGATATAGATGACATTAGAACGAATAGAATTGTAATGATATGATTATGAATTATTTTAAAAAAACTGAATTGTTTTAATAAATTTAAATTAGATAAATAATTGTGTTAATAATAATTGTAGTGTCAGGAGTCAGGATATGATAATGATATGGTGATGATATGATATATATGGATGATGAGGAATTTTATGTGGACTTATATTTAAAATTGTATAATGTATTGTTTATCCCACAGTTAAAAAAATATATCAAAGGATTTTGCACATATAAAAAATAAATTAAATATAATTCTAAGAAATCAAGAAAGAATCATCACTGGTAAGAAATTAAACATAATTGCAAATATGATAGGGTTTAGCTTACCTCTTGCGTATTAGATTCTGTGAAATCATCAAAGGGTAACGTCTTTAGATCTTTGTTTTTTTACGACATTGTAGATAGAGGGTGAGTTGCTGACATTGTCGATCTGAGAAGTGCCAGCAACATCTTTAAATATATAGACCAACAATATCTTTAAATAAATGTAAATATATAGAATTAGACCTGTAACATCTTTAATGATAACAAGAGCTGAAAAAATGTAAAGTAACAAACAATAAGATTATGTTGAAGAAGATACCTATTTAAAATTGAAATCATCACCGGTAATGTGCTAGATCTTTGTCTTAAAAAAATTCAACACAAAAAATGGATTAGTAGATAGATGGGTGAGTTGCCTGACATTGTCGATCAGAAATGTGACTTCCTCGGACGGATGTCAACCCACGTTTTCAAAAAAAAAAAGATTGTATTTAACTAAATGTAAATACATAGACTGTAACATCTTTAATGATAACTTGAGCTGAAAAAAATGAATAGTAACAAACAATAAGATTAAGGGGAAAAAGATACCTCCTTAAAGTTGAAATCATCACTGCCACTGGTAATGAGCTAGATCTGTGTTTTAAAAAAACCCAACACGAGAAATGGATTAGTAGATAGATGGGTGAATTGCCTGACATTTTTAGTATATAGACCTGTAACATCTTTAATGATAAAGATAAAAGATAGATAAAGAAGATACCTATTTAAAGTTGAAACAATCCATTATCAATAAGCTTCATCAAACTCGATGTTGTCTTACGTAGAATGTGACGAAGAGCCAATTACACTCTCAAGGTTGGGAATATTTGTACTTGTTGCTTTGTATTATTCACACCTCTTCTTTCATGAGGAATTCTAGTGTGTGTAATTGCTCTGTCGAAAGGAAAGGTTTCGATGGAGTATCGAGAAACATAACACCTCATGCAACTTTCCAGATTTTTATCCAACCTGTTTCTCAGTTTTGATTTTATAAATGACAATGCACTGAAAACCCTTTCATCCTCCACAGACCCCAAAATCATTGTTTGGCATAACTCATATAATCTGAAATATTCACTGATATCTTCTTGTAAGATAGAACTTTGATAGATTCCTCGCCACAACCTTGTAATAGCACCACTTTCAGAAGGTTGATCTAAATTCTTATATTGGTTCCTCATTGTTGTTGCAAAATTTGTTGACTGAAACTTTAATAAATCGGCATTCAGTATACCTTTGATTTCCATACCCTTGAGCTCTGACGTCTTTGTAAATTGTTCCATTATTGTACCCATTGATTTATGGAAATGCTTTCTGACAAAGTCTGCACGGCCACCTTCAGTATTCCAAAAATTAGGATTCATCACACCCATGGCTTCAAGAATTTTATCTTTACTGAAAACGTTCCTAATTTATGATGACAAGGTTTCTGAAATTTTTTAAGCTTTATTCTTGTTTCAACTATAACAGACTCAAACAAATTACGTGTCACGGGAACATCTTCTCGTTCTGATCCTGTAATATCTTGACGTTTTTGCAAAATGTGCATTGGTATTTCCCTCCCATTAACAGTGATGCAGAGGTGATCGTGGATATTAAATCTCAAAAAGGTGTTAGGATTTTTAAGATCTAATAAATCTTTCCAATTTTCAAAAACAGGTGCATCAAAACTATCACAGGAGCAACAATATATCAAGACTTTGACATACCATTTTCTCATCCGTATAAAATCCACAATATAGATTAATCTGCCCTGTGCATGCTTCATCAGTGTATTGATCTCCTTTAACATTGGAAGAATACCAACCAATGTAAGCAATGTCTCCAAATCAATTAAATGGAACAACAAGTCCCTTGCCTATCGACTTCATGATGGTATTTGTGCATGAAACCAACCAATGAAGGATACTCCTCACGAACTCTGCATGCGAGTTCATACAAAGAGATCCATCTAGTCTCCACATCCTTGAAGTTTTTGCCATCTGTAATTCCAATTGCAAATTTTGGAACTCGAGAAAATGCTTTGGGCTGCTTGACATATAGGCATGAAGTTCTCTTATAAGGTCTTCTAATTTAGCAACATTTTCGTGGTTTCTTACCATTTTATACGCTAAATTCATTACATGAGCCATACGGTGAATTGGTAGCATATATGGGGCCACTTGTTGTTTGTAATCTAACACGAGAGCCTGTTCGGTGACCTGCATGACGGATGCACCATCTGCTCCAACGCATACCAACTTCGTAGCAATTTCATAATCAGTCATTCCAGCACATCTTTCAAATGAGAAACAACTATTTTATATAGGTTTTCGGCATTGCGATTTCAACCATTTTCATAACACCCAACATGAGATGAGGTGTCCTTATATGATTTTCTAAAGTATAGATGTGGATACATACCCATGCGGTGTTGTCATTCTTTGTCACTTCATCAATTGAAAGAGAGATAAAGTTTTCTTTTTTACATTCTCTTTCAAATCTTCCTTCTCTATCATCGAGAGGCATTTTGCCATTTCCCATCCACTACTTTCGGACCAATGAGTGAGGTACATTCAGCATTCCGTTAAATTGATACAAAACTTTGAAATCGAGGAAATCAAAATCGCTCTTCCTTTTTTAGTATTTGAAAAAGTAGAGAATTGTATGAATTTTGCATGTAGATTTGTTTCTTTCATCTTACCAATATGCGATGTGATCGTTCCTCCCTTTTCAACGATGTCTATGTTTTTACTCTCTGCCTCATATTCCTGCGTATCTAACATGCATGCATTCTTTTTCGATTTTCCACCTATGTGTTTTGATTTTACGGCCATCCGCCCCGTTACGATTAAATATTGTTTTCCACAATGTTTTTCTATAGTGTCAACTTGATTGCATTTTTGTTGCTTTCCCAATTTCCACGTACATATTGTACATGTACATTCGAGATGGGATTTCTTGAGAATTAGATGATTGTACGGAGTTCAATAAATGGAAATTTAGCTGCCCATCAAACTTGTATGTCCTGCCATGGTCCACATATTCTTGTTCGTTTTGATGCTTTACTTTTTGAGTAGAATTTTGAGCAATATCACAATCACTGGTTTCCTCTTTCTTGGACCGGAGTTTGATTTTGATTTATGTCTTCCATTTTTTGAGTGTTTGTATACGTGATATCTAGCTTGCACTTCTAGTTGCACCCAATAGGAACAATATCTTGAAGATCGGCATATTATCGTAGGTTTCATTTGTTTGACTTTGATCTTTGTGCGAAATGCATGTCCACCTCAATAATACCTTCCACCACATCGGTATTCGATTCTTTGTGGTGGCATCTATATGATTGGTATTTACAATATCTGTATCCATGAGTTTCCAAATACTTGAAGAGTGATTTACGAGATTTCTTACTTACTTTTAGGTTATTCGTATTCTTTGAGTGGCACCTTCCATTATTACGAAAGAGTCTGCGTGTCGTGAAAAGAACCAAGTAGCGACTCTGTCCGATGTACGAGGTCTTGTCGCGCATCCCTGTCTATCGAGGTCTTTGTCACGTGTCAACTCTGCGCTGCTTGTCGCGTCATCAACCCACCCATTTCTGTCGCGCGTCCATGCGAATATATTATCGCGCGCGTCAACACTGCCCTTGTCACGCGTCAACTTCTTTTCCCCCAAGTCACGCGTCAACACTTCCTCTGTCACGCGTCAATACAGCTGTGGTCGCGCATCAACAATGCCCTTGTCGCACGTCAACACTGCATTTGTCACGCGTCAACAATCACAGGCTAACAGTAATCTGAATCTCTGGTGCTTAAGGGTATGCGAGTTCAAATTTCACAGTATTGGTAATTTGTTAAGCTACTTGAGGTATACTACCCAGTGAATCAGCTAGGTTTTTATAGGAGATGTTTTCAAATGAAGGCGAAGCTGACCCCCCCAAAAAAATATACTATATATTTTAGGTGAACAGGACACCAACCCACTTGAATAATTCACCTTTTCAAATTTTCCTAAAATGAAATTTTCACCATATTAAAGCGCAAAATTTTCCAAAATTTTAAAAGGTCGCAAATGCATTTTTTAAAGGCATGGGCCTGATCCAATCATTTTTTGACACGTGTCCCGCCTTATCCAAAGTTTAAAAAGGTAATATTGAGCTTATTTTTGGATTGCATCTTCCACGTGGAGGGTTGATATTAAAAGGTGGATGAGATCGATGGTTACTTGTGCATCCATTTGTTTTGGCCGCCATGGGAGCTCCAAGAAGCTTGGAAATCACATTTTTGCATCAAATTTCATCAAATATTATATGATTTTGTGTCATCTTGGCCTCTGAGAGCATTGGCATCATTTTCATGACTTAATTCTTCAATCTATGGTGTTTTTGATGTAATTTTTGCTCAGGCCCGTGAAAAAACGTGAAATGAAAAAATTAAAAGTTGCAGAGGTAATTTGAAAAGGTAAAAAGGTGAAAATGATGAGTCAAAGGTGTTTGCATGCCTCAATGATAAAAAACGTGCCTGTAAGATGGATAATGATCCAAATATTTGTAATGATTTAATCCTTTTTGACACACCTGGCAACATGCGAGTGTTTTTCTATTTGATGTCATTTTCATTAAATCATGAAGAGTTTGTAACAGACCTAATCCCATGGCATATTATTTGCTTGGGAAAGAAGGCTCCAATGTGGCATAGGGTATATAGTGCATTTTGGAGAAATTTGTAAAGGAGGGAGTTGAAAATTATGGAAAATTTTGAGAGAAAGCTCATTTTCTATGAAATCCACCAAAGAACCAGGTTAATGTCTCATGTGTTGGAAATTCATGTATGTGAGTTGGTTACAAGTGTATAGCCATCACACAGCTCTGAGATTGTTCATGTAACTCTCCCTTGCTGTTGAATCTAACAAGTTTTGAATTAAATATGTGTTTTCTTTGGGCAATATGATGTCTGTTATCATTTTTAAATGAATACAAATAAATTTTGTTGTTCTTGTTACAATCTTGCATTGAAAGTCTTTAGGAATCACAAAGGATCTTCATTTCTCGGTTGATATTTTAGTGGCATTTGCAATCTCATACTCGGAAGAGATTTCATCGATAAGGAGATAAAAAATTTAAAATCACTTTACCTTCCTTATCGCAGAGATTTCTTGTAAGCCTTTGGGGGTAACTTAGGCGTGATTTGATCATGGGTTTTGTGTTTAATTGAGTTCTTTACTTCAAGATTTTGTGGTGAGTTCTCAAATATTGTGTGAAGAGTGCAACCTATGCTTCATTTGTGCCTCTTCTCGGTTGAAATAACACCCCGATTATTTTAGGCATTTCATTTGATAAGTTGTTCAAGTATTGTATAGATTATCAATGATTTGATCTATCCCGATTTGTCTTGTTAATTCCCACCAAAAATCATCTAACAACAAATATCCTACCAAGTACTATCCCTAATTTTCATGTGTATACCCATAGAAGATCACAATCTATTTGCAAAAGTATGCATAATAGATGAGGATTTCCAATGTCTCTAGTAACCTTTGCCTTATTTTGAGAACATACCCATGTTTTGAGAAGTGACAACTTGTGAGATTTTAGATCTAGGGTATTGATCATGTTTTCATCAAGGTCTCCATCATAGAATTTCAAGCAAAGAGAAGGACATCTTCATCTCATTCACCATTACAAGGTTACAAAATAGGTACTCTTACCTTGGTTGCAGTAAACCACAACCTAAAATAGCTAGGACAAGATCAATTCCTATTGAGTGCTATCCATTTCTCCACAAACTTGAGTGCTAGCTAGACCATATCCCCAGCTACCAATGACATACAACATGGTCTAATATGTCTTTAAGCTCCATGACATATCTATGGTGCTACTTAGACTTGAAAAGGAGAACAAATTTGGATACCAACATGAGTGTCGCATGCACGCTGTGGACTTCTTGGAATTTCTTAGTGTTTGAAGAGTTTGAGCATTTATGTATTCAATAATTTGAGTTGCTATATTGTTGAAATATCATTTTATGCTTCAGATCTACAAGTCTTAAGAAAAATTTTCAAGAACTATCTGCCCTTTTCATTTCCCAGTAGTTTACACACTTTGGTTGCATTGTGATTGATTGATCTAAGAAGAAGAAGGTCTGATTTATAAGGCTTTGCAAAGTTTTTTCAGTGCTAACAAACATTTGAAAAATTATTTTAATTGCATTCTTGCACAACTAAGGTGAAATTCCTTAGTGGTGACTCCATGCTGATTTGATCTTGAAAATACTAGTTGTCTTACCTTTCTATCATTTATAATTTGTTACTCAACTCTGCAAAACTGGAAGGAAGAAGATCTCTCTTCATCAAGGACTCTACCAAGAAGTTGTTTACAGATTCAAGAAACTCAGAGCTAGAGGGAAGAAAGGTGTGGAAGGTTGTTGGATACTTGACTGTAAGAAAGGAGATCCCTATTGTTGAGTTTGAAAGTGAGCAACATGTTATTGAGGACTGTAATTCTTCTTCAAGTGGATCTGATTCAGACAATCCTATTGCTGATTTGAATTCCCCATCAGGTGAGGGACCTTCTTGTGCATTTGAAAGGATTTCTCCTAAATCTGCTCCTATATTTTCTAAATTGGCTAGAGATCATCAAGAAGGAGTTCCCTTAAGAGAGATCTATTTTGAAGATTTCATTCCCATTCCCCAAAGACCTTGCACTCCTCATCAACTTGTTTCACCTCTAAGATCACCTCCACCAAACAATATGGATTAGCCTAGATCTCCATTTTTATTAACACCTTTGGTCCTATAAATTTTAGAGGAATGGATGGTTACCCAAATGCTATCCCACAGATGTCGAAATAGGTTTCCAAAATTACAGGGTAACAATGCTATTACTGGTGATCAACAGCTCAAAATTTTTGATAATATGATGGAAGATTTTGAGATAGAGTTTGAAGATGTGTATATTAAGCTATTTATTCATACACTAGAAGAAGATGCTAGGGATTGCTACAAGGCTCTACCCGATAATTCTATTGATTCATGCACTCGAAATGAAAAATGCATTTCGGTTGCAATATGGTGACAAGACTGATCCTAGATTTATTTTATCTGAGTTTGAGAATATCAAGAAGAACCCTAATGAATTAGTCCATGACTTCAACACAAGGTTTAACAAAACTTTGAGAAGGCTGCTAGTTAATCTGAGGCCTTGTGATGAATCTTGTTTAATCAAATATGTAGATGCATTTGATAAGAAGGTAGCCTATTACCTAAGAGACAAGAACCCAACCAATCTAAGACAAGATTTCTCCATGGCACTTCAAATTGAGAACAATATCAAAGTAATTGGGAAACATCTCAAGAGAGATGGTGTAAAATTGATAAACCCTGAAAAACCTCAAGCTAGCAAAGGTACTAATTTAGAAGAGGTTGTGAAAACTTTGGCAGTGGACTGTCAAAGAAATATCATATAAATTAGCTCAGGATGAGAAGGGAATTGGGCAGACTTCACAAGGTCAGCCTAGGTAGCAAGCACAAGATAGATTTGGAAATCATCCTAGGGGTGATCAAAGGGTAGATGACAAAGGTAAAGGGCCTGTTGGATCTACAAATAGACATCCTCAAGCACGTGAAGGAAGAGTGTTGCTTGATCCCTTAACTACTAGGGTTGCTGCTGTTGAAGAGGTTGCTGATATGGATTGGTGTGATAGATGTTTTCTTCCTCATCCTCCATGTGAAGTGGACCAACAGGTTGATGAAGCTGATAATGAGGATGGAACTGATGATGATATTTGCATGATGGGCTATTCTTCAAGCTCACAAGGAGGAGCAACATCTACTGAAGTAATAAGTGCTAGGACAGCTGCAAATTTTTGGGATTGCATCAAACGGGTACAAATATTTCTTCCCCCTCATGCTCTTGAAGTAGATGTAGTGCAAGCTTTTGAAATTCCTCACAATGAATTTGAATACTTGAGAGCTTTGATGATTAAGAAGTATGATGGTGGTATCCCTTTGGAGGAAGATAGATAATTGTTGATGAATGTTGTTGTAGCTCAAGAGAAGGGCTATAACACTAGAAGAAAAGTTGTTAAGGGAAGTGGGCCTCAAGCCAAACCTAAAACACCCTTGCTCACAAGCATTCCAAAAGAAGCTCCTAGGAAAGAAACACTTGCTAAAAGCTCTGCTGTCCCAAGAAAAAATTATAGTCCTCATCATGCCCAAGCTGCCAAGAATCCTTCGCCATCTGATGAATCTTCTTGTCTCCCTTCCGATGTTGTTTTGCCAAAGAGTGTTCCCTATGACATAGCCCATGTATTGAGCCAAATTAAAGTGAGTGTTCCAATCATTGAGTTTCTTAGAATTCCTGAGCATAAGAAGAGAGCATTTGAGTACTTGGGGTTAAAGGAAGAGAAGATCACCCCAAGCAAAAATGTAAATGTTGTTGAGACTCCTCTTCAAATCATTGCTGACCTTGAAACACCACTAGCAGTTGAAGTTCTTGGAGAGACACCTGAGGTATATTTGGGGACATATTTGGTTGATTCCCAGTTGAATGTTGATCCATTCTTCACAAATTTTCTCATAAAAGATAGGCTACTTCACAATTGTATGTTTGATTCTAGTGCATCATGTAATGTCATGCCTCTAGAAGTCATGAATGAGTTGGATATCAAAGTGACTTGCTTATGGGAAGTGTACTACCATGGATTCAAGGGAAGTTCTGGTGGTTGGTTGTGTGAAGGGTTTGGATATGTAACTTGCAGCCTATCCGCGTAAGAATTTGCAGCATATCTAGGTAAGAATTTGAAACTGGATGTTGTAATTATTGACTACCCTGCCAAATGGGGTATGCTTTTGTCAAGAAAATGGGCTGCAAGTGTTGGTAGTAAAGTTTAGATGGATATGTATTTTTCCACCATTCCCATTGAGGGTAGCCTTGTCAAACTTTATGATGAAAAGAAGATGTTGCACCTAATTGAAGATCCCAAGAATGCTTCTTATGAAGTGTTGTTTGCTAATGTAGATGCTGAGAATTTCATTGGTTTTGCTGATGGAAAAGAACACAAGATGGATAGATCAAAGTTCCTTGATATGATAGATTCTCCTTGGAACTTGCTATTTGATGGAGCTTGCTCCAAATTTGGAAATGGTGCTGGTATAGTTCTGCTTTCTCCTAGTTTGGAAGAGTTTGCTTTTTCCTTCAAACTTAATTTTGAATGCACTAACAATGTTGCTGAGTATGAGGCATTGTTGTTGGGGTTAAGAATTGCATGGAAGTATGGAGTGAAAGATATTGTTGCAAAAGGAGACTCAGAGCTGGTTGTCAAACAAATAAGAAAACTGTATGCTACAAAAAATCAACGTATGAAACACTATAAGCATGCAGTTTGGGATCTAATTGAAATTTTTGATTCCTTTAATATTGTGTATCATGATAGAGGTCTTAGTGCTACTCTAACAAGTTGGCATGCTAGGTTCTAGATTTGGAAATTGAACCATTTCACCTTATTGTGAATACAACATTGAAGTGCTGACTAGGCCAACTATCCCTGATAATGTGAAACATTGGCAAGTTTTTAACAATGATGCTCAAGTGCTAAGGTTATTGCAAAACCAAGGTGAGTTTGTAAATCAAAATATTGATTGGGAGCCAATGGTATGCATGAATGAAGGAAGATAAACTTTGTTTGGAAAAGATATCATCCAATTGAAAAAAAACACCATTCCTAGAGGCCTTGTTGCACTTGAGTCAAATTTTAACAATGCTGATTACATCATAAATAGAAACATGTTTGCCTCAAGGGATGTGGAAGAGCATGACTTGGGAACAAAGGAAAAACCATGGAAGATTTGGTTGGGCAGAAATTTAAGTAAAGAAGAAAAACAATCCTATGCCCAACTCTTGAAAAAATATCAAGACTGCCTTGCTTAGTCCTATTCAGAGCTGAAAGCATATAAAGAAGATTTATTTCAGCATGAAATCCCTCTTGAAATAAATGCCAAACCATTCAGACAGAGGAAAATGCCAATTAATCCACTTCTCTCCATGAAAATGCAAGAGGAGTTAAGGAAGTTGAGAGATGGAGGTATTATTCAGAGTCCCACTAGATATTCATCTTGGGTTACAAACCTTGTGCTCGTCTTAAAAAAGAACGGAGACATCGGACTTTGTGTGGATTTTAGAAATATAAATAAAGCATCCATGAAGGATAGCTATCCCTTGCCAAATATGGAAAATATGTTGCAGCTTGTGATAGGGTTTGAAATGCTTTCTACATTGGATGGTTTCTTCGTATATAATCAAGTGGTTGTCAAAGAATCAGAAAGACTTAAGATAACATTCAATACTCCTTGGGGAACATATGTTTTTGTTAGGATGCCCTTTAGTTTGATGAATACTGGTGCCACTTTTCAAAGAGCAATGGATGTTGCTTTTGCTGGTTACATCAATGAGTTCATTGCAGTTTACCAAGATGATGTGACTGTATTTTCAAGGTAGAGAGGTGATCATTTGTAGCACTTGGAGAAGATGTTGATCAGATGTAGGGAGTATGGCATTTCTATTAATTTTAAGAAGTGTCATTTTTCATGTAAAAGGCCAAGCTGCTTGGTCATATTGTGTCAAAAGATGGTGTTATGATAGACCCTGAGAGAGTGGAAGCAATTAGCAAGGTACCTATCCCAAGAACCAAGAAAGGCATCTAGTCTTTCTTTAGTCAGATTAATTTTATCAGAAGGTTTGTTTCCAACTTTGCTGAGTTGACTCTTCCAATCAAAGACATGCTAAAGAAGGACCAAGTTATCAATTGGGAGGAGGCTGCCATTCAAGATTTTGAAGGAGTTAAGGATGCACTTAAGCATGCAACTATTTTAGCAACCCCAAACTATAAGAGGCCTTTCCAAATCTTTTCCTTTACTTCTGAGTATACCATTGCTTCTGTTTTGCTGTAAAAGGATGAGAATGAGGCTGAGAGGCCTATTGCCTTCTTTATCAAGGCTTTACAAGCTCTGAGTTAAAGTATACAATCATGGAGAAACAAGCATTTTCCTTGGTGAAAGTAACAAAAGTTTTCAGGCCTTATATATTGAGTTCAAAAGTTATTGTCTATGTTCCCCACACCATGGTGAAAGACATCTTATCAGAGATGGAGATCTCAAGTAAAAGATGTAGATGGGTGAAAAACTACATGAGTATGATATGGACATCCAAACCACAAAGTTGGTAAGAGGTTTGGGTCTTTCTAAGCTCATGGTTGAGAGCAACTTGCAGAATGTGGAAGTGAATCAGCTAGAGGAAGAAAGGATAGATGTGCTTGAAAAGTTAGTAAATTTTGAGTGGTACAAGGATGTAATATTTTACCTTAGACACCTTTGCTGTCCTGATCATTTAAATAAAAATAAGAAAATAGCCCTCAAGTAGGCTTCTCAAAGATATATCATCACAAACCTTGGGCTGGCTTGGAAGAACCCTGAAGGTGTCCTCTTGAAATGCATAATTGAAGTTGAAGCTCCCAAGATAGTTGCTGATTTCCATGGGGGAGTTTGTCGAGGACACTTTGCTAGAAGAGTAACATCACATAAGATTTTGAGAGCTGGTTATTGGTGGCCTTCTCTCTTCAAAGATGTAACCCATTGGTTAGAAAATGTGATAGTTGCCAATGTTTCTCTGGAAGATTGAAAGCTTTAGGCTCCCTTCCTTTGCAGCCTGTATCAATTGAAGCTCCTTTCAAGCAATGGGGGATGGACTTCATTGGTGAGATTTTAGATCCTTCTAGTGCTGGCCATAAGTGGATTCTTGTAGCCACTGATTATTTTACAAAGTGGGTTGAAGCAATCCCATCTAAAAAGGCAACACACCAAGTGGTAATGGACTTCTTGTTAAATCAAATCATATGCAGATTTGGAGTCCCAGTCAAGATTGTAGTTGATAATGCCATGTGCTTTAGAGATAAACCTTTAATGGAAATATGCAATGAATATGGAATCAATTTGACTTATTCTTCGAACTATAACCCCCAAGGGAATGGACAAGCTAAGTCCAAAAATAAGAATTTGTTGAAGATCATTAGAAGAACATTGGAACAAAACAAGAAGAAATTGGGTGAACAATTGAAATTTACAATTTAGGTTGATAGGATAACTCCCAAAAGAGCTACTGGTAAAAGCCCATTTGAATTGGTGTATGGAACTCAAGCTTTGCTACCTTGACACCTACAATTATCTTCATTTTAGTTTGCCCAACAGTTGGAAGATCAAGAGCTTGGCTTATATGAATCAATGATTAATCAAATTATTGAGCTTGACGAGGAGAGAAGAGCATCCCATCAAAGGCATATCAGATTTAGAGAGAAATTGAAGAAGTTGTTTGACAAGAAGGTTACTCCTAGAGCGTTTAGTGTTGGAGATCTGGTTTTGCTATCGGATAGTAGGCATGAAGAAAAGGGCAAACATGACAAATTTGATGCATTATGGATGGGCCCTTATGCCATTGATTTCAGAATTGGTGAAAATACATTTTTTCTCAAAGATCTAGATGGGGAATTGCTCGATATGACAGAAATTTAAAAATTTTCTTGGATTAATCCCCAAATTGAGGTATGCACAAATTGTACAGTTGTATAGTCTTTGTTTTTGCTTTGTTTTTTGTTGTTTGTGGTGTGTGGTTTTCCCTTTGTTCTTGGCAGCCATTCTGGTTGTTTTCTCGGTTTGTTTTTGGTGGTGGTTCTGGTTTTTCTGCCTTGCGTGTTGACTCCTTTGCCCAATGGTATTTTGGCACTTGGTCTACATTTTGTCCTTGTGGCACTCACTGGGAGTGCCCATCCCCAAGCAAGAGCCGATGTTGGTGCCATTTCTGAGCTTGCATAGTGTGCCCTAATTTTTCATATCCATTTTTATCGAAAAAGTTTAATCTCTCAAATTGGTGATCTGTAATTCATCCCCTCCAGTTGAATGCTTCAAAAATGCCCATAAACTTGTTGTTTTTCCCTAATTTGAAACAATATTCCAAGTTTGCCCCTTTTTGTGCCCTAGTTTTTCCAATTTTGCGGGTTGTGTCATTTTCCCTTTACCAGATCGTGCAAAAAATCGAAATTGATCAAATCTAAATTGTATGGGTTAATTTCCCAATCCTAAGGTCAAAAATAATGTCAAAACATGATTCAGTTGATTTAAAATCAAAAAATTTGCAATCCTTGTTGAAAATTTTGATTTCTAGGGCATCCTTTAAATTTTTCACGTTTTGACGGTCATACGGGTGTCATTTGCCCGTCAAATTCATCATCGCAAGGTAATGGCAATGTGGCGGTTTCCTATTGGCCAGGGGGTGTCGGGAAATATTTCTAACTTATCATTTTTTGAAATTTTGGCAAAAGGAAAATTTTGATCCATGGCTCCGCCTTCTGCAAGAGGTGCCTACGTGGCATGTTTTGATTGGCTAAGGGATTGGTGGGTGGTGGAATTTCCTTAGGAAATTTTGATTTCATTTTGCAAAATTTTCAAAGACAAATTTTGGCCCGAAGGCCCGCAGTGAATAGGGAGAGGACACGTGGCACATATTTTGGTCTGAGGGCATGCGGATGGGTAGAGGGACTTGGAGAATTTTGATGTTTTATGGCTCAAAGTGATAAAGTGAATTTTTGCCCGAAGGCCCTCGGCCAATCCCTGGTGGACATGTGTCCAGGAAAGGATAGGATGGGGCAGCAGGTTTTTGCAATGACTTTGAAGTTTTTAACTTCAAATGGTAAAAATCAAAATTTTGTGCGTGGCCCCGACTAGGTGTAAGTTTGAAGCTTGTGTGGGATCATGGAGCTTGAGGACAAAGTAAAATTTTGCCTTTTTGACAAAGAAGCTAAAGTGTAAATGGGAAGCGTGCCTCCACAGCCTATCCATGGTGGACATGTGGCACCTTCTAAGAAGTCAAAGGAGGAGCATGGGCCCACGGTAAGTTTTAAATTTTTCAAATTTTGCAGGAAGGTTTGAAGGCAGAATAAGAGGCTTGGCCCCACAGTGAATCGAGAGTGCCACGTGGCGGGGAAGAGATCGGGTGTCCGGGCCCATGGAGGTTTTGTGAAATTTTTCCTTTTTCACACAAAAGAGGCAAAATTTATAGAATTGGTTCATGGTTTCAATGGGACCCACCTTTGGACACGTGGCGGGCCCAAGGCGGGGAAAAGTGGTAAAATTTTCCAAATTTTCAAAAGGTCGCAAATGCATTTTTTAATGGCATGGGCCCGATCCAATCATTTTTTAACACGTGTCCCGCCTTATCCAAAGTTTAAAAAGGAGCTTATTTTTGGATTGCATCTTCCATGTGGAGGGTGGATATTAAAAGGTTGATGAGATGGATGATTCTTCAGTGCATCCATTTGTTTTGCCGCCATAGGAGCTCCAAAAAGCGTGGAAGTCACATTTTGCATAAAATTTCATCAAATCTTATATGATTTTGTGTCGTCTTGGCCTCCTGAGAGCATTGGCATCATTTTCATAACTTAATTCTTTGATCTATGGTGTTTTTTATTTAATTTTTGCTCAGGCCCATGAAAAAATGTGAAATGACAAAATTAAAAGTTGCAGAGGTAATTTGAAAAGGTAAAAAGGTGAAAATGATGAGTCAAAGGTGTTTGCATGCCTCAATGATAAAAATGTGCCTGCAGGATGGATAATGATCCAAATATTTGTAATGATTTAATCCTTTTTGACACACTTGACAACATGCGAGTGTTTTTCTGTTTGATGTCATTTTCATTAAATCATGAAGAGTTGTTGTAACAGACTTGATCCCATGGCATATTCTTTGCTTGGGAAAGAAGGCTCCAATGTGGCATAGGGTATATAGTGCATTTTGGAGAAATTTGTAAGTGAGGGAGTGGAAAATTGTGGTAAATTTTTGAGAGAAAGCTCATTTTCTATGAAATCCACCAAAGAACCAGATTAATGTCTCATTTGTTGGAAATTCATGTATGTGAGTTGGTTACAAGTGTATAGCCATCACACAACTTTGAGATTGTTCATGTAACTCTCCTTCTGTTGAATCTAACAAAGTTTGAATTAAATATTGTTTTTCTTTGGGCAATATGATGTTTGTTATCATTTTTAAATGACTGCAAATAAATTTTGTTGTTCTTGTTGCAATCTTGCATTGAAAGTCTTTAGGAATCACACAAGATCTCCATTTTTGGTTGATAGTTTAGTGGCATTCGCAATCTCATACTTAGAAGAGCTTTCATCCGATAAGGAGATAAAAAAATTTAAAATCACTTTACCTTCCTTGAATGCAGAGATTTCTTGTAAGCCTTTGGGGGTAACTTAGGCGTGATTTGATCATGGGTTTTTGTGTTTAATTGAGTTCTTTACTTCAAGCTTTTGTGGTGAGTTCTCAAAGATTGTGTGAAGAGTGCAACCTAGGATTCTGCTTTGTGCCTCTTCTCGGTTTAAAGAACACCTTGATTATTTTAGGCATTTCATCCGATAAGTTGTTCAAGTATTGTATGCATTATCAAAGATCCGATCTATCCCAGGTTGTCTTGTCAATCCCCACCAAAGAATCATCTAACAACAAAGATCCTACAAAGTACTATCCTTGATTTGCATGTTTATACCCATAGAATATCAAAATCTATTTGCAAAAGTATGCATAATGATCGTGCTTTCCAATGTCTCTAGTAACCTTTGCCTTGTTTTGAGAACATACCCATGTTTTGAGAAGTGACAACTTGTGAGAGTTTAGATCTGGGGTGTTGATCATGTTTTCATCAAGGTCTCCATCATAGAATTTCAAGAAAAGAGAAGGACATATTCATCTTCTTCACCATTACAAGGTTACAAAATAGGTCCTCTTACCTTGGTTGCAAGGCACAACCTAAAACATCTAGGACAAGATCAAGTCCTATTGGAGTGCTATCCATTTCTCCAAAAACCTGAGTGCTAACTAGATCATATCCTCGGCTACCAATGACATACAACATGGTCTAATATTTCTTTAAGCTCCATGACATATCTATGGTGCTTCTTAGACTGAAAAGGAGAACAATTTTGGATACCAACAAAGTGACAAACGTCATTGGTACTCACACTTTAGTCATCTTATGTTTGTTAATCCAAGGCGGTGTTTATGGCTATTTGTAATAAAGGGACCAATAAAAATTGTTCTCAGTACTTATTTAATAATGAAGTTAACAAAATGCTATACTAAGTGCCATAAACAAATGAAGTTGGTTGGTAACAAAATATTACTAAATGTAAAATTAAAAGTAATAAAAATGATACAATGCTTTGATAAATCAAATGAATGCAAAATAACATAAGGAAAATAAATAGGAAATTATCCCTTCACATTGGGAAGGAGTGGCCCTTGCTCCTTCTTGATGATCCAGCTTAAAAGTTACATATCACACAAGTAGAGGTTTCCAAAGTGAGTCCACACTTTATTGATTGAAATAAATTCCTTTTACAGTGATCAATTGAACTAGAATTTTAATCCTACAATAATTACTTTTTTATATTGAGAGTAGACCTAGTCTCCTTGAAATAGGACTAGTTATTTGAAATAAATGACAACTACTTCACTTGAGGATATAGAAAACAACACTAACTGTTGAAGAAATTACAATCATGGAAGGGTTAATCATGCCATGTTTGGATTGAATTTATCCTGTTACCTATAGATGAGGCCCATAATTGACTCTTTTGAGATATTTAATCAACACCAGAAGATATTGTAGATCCTAAATTGATTCCTTATAATCATGATGATTATAAGTCCACAGTGTCTGTTTGTTTCACGTCTTCAAGCAACTAGAGTTAAGTTGGGATTGCATGGACCTCATAATGTGCATGAAGGTTAAGGTAGTAGTACATATCTCATGCTCCTATCATTATGTCAATTAGTGTGCTAGCTACATCAACTCATCATTCATATATATCAGAAATTTTCCTCTTTTGTGCAAGTTCCTCCTTTCAAGTGAGTCCGAATTAGTGATCTGGATGAGTCCCGCGCTCCATGACAAGTCCTATGCTAATGTAAAGGTGAGTCTTGTGCTAGTGCATAAGTGAGTCCTATGATGACTCAAGATATGCTTTTCCAAATACATTGTTAATACTCATAAAGGTTCATTCAAGCCATATTTGAAGAAGAAATAACAAGATGAAAATAAAAAGAATATGCACAATATTTCCTTCCAAAACATAGTAAAGTATTAATTATAAAACATCAATATTATACATAGTGAAAAATGATATCATGGTAACACAAGGTTTCACATAGGATAAAACATGGAAAAACAAGGGTTCATCATAAGGGATTTGTCTTCTTCGTCATTAAGAACTTCATTAGCTTATGCAAACCGTGCAAATAATAACAAAAATCCCAAAGTGTAGTTTGAATGTTAGAATTGACGTCTAATTGAGTATTCCCAATAAGAAAACCAACCTTGTCAAGAGGATAAAAACCCCTAATGGTCATTTGAAAGATAATAGAGAGTATATAGTTAGAATAAATATACTCTCAAGGGAAACTTTTAGAAATGAAGAAGTGGATAGTAAGAAGAAATCCACTTAAATATGAGAAATAAAAATGAGATCCCAAGCGAGTCACCAAATTTGTTGTTGATAAAAGTTAAACCGATAACTAATCAACCCTTTCACCTAACAAAAAGATTAAGAAAAAATAGACCAGTTTAATCATGATGATACTTAAGAATGGCTTAAGTGTGGGTAGTTTAAGTATAGGTTAATCATGAACTAACCTAAGATAATGGGAAAATTTTTATATCTTAATAGAAAGGGAATATACAAGACAAAAACAAATAAAAAAAGAACATGCAAGAGAAGACATGATAATACCACAAATCATTAATTCAGATATGATAATGAGATCATTCAAATATCTTGAGAACTTTCCATTGTATTTCATATTAAATGATTAATCACTTATTGACGAAATTGATTCCTTTGATAAGAAATTATTACTAACCTTTATTCAACAAAGTGAATCCTATTGATTAGATAACCTCTTGAAAAGGTGAAAATATAAGTGATATCTTGTTATTCATAATTATTTTCCCAATAATGTAATGATTTTGAAGAAAAAAATAGAACAACAAACGAAAGAAACAAACATAAACACAATATTCACATATATAACATATTTACACAATTTTCAAGATGAAAATGAAGATAGACATGTTGAAGAGAAACAAATTTGTATTTATTAAATGTACAATGATTACCAAAACAACATCTAGAAAGAGTCATCATTCAAGTAAAAGCCACATGTTTGTAAATATACATTTATCTTGAGATCAAAATGAATATATCATTCAAGGCCTACTCTGGATATGACAGATAAAAATCTACAATCAGCTTAGATGAGATACATAATAATAAATCAGATAATCAATAAAATAATATTAAAACTGGATATACCTAATGTATATGATATTCATACTCAAAACTCAAAAAAATGTCATTAACACTTGTAAGATAACTTATCTCGAAAACAATATGCACAAAAAGATTCCGTATGAGAATAAGCTTCACAAATTGCTACAATACTTGATTTATCATCATCAAAAATATAACCTCCAATCCTTTTATAATCTTCCCTTGTGCCAAAGCAAAGCTTATAACCGATGGGCTCCAAATAATAAATTTGAATAATAAATATTACTTTATGTTTTTAAATGAAAATTTATAAAATTTTATTTGAATTTAAGTGAAAGGACTCATGTAACCAACTTTTAATAAACATGACATTAAAAGTATGAGGTATACAACATAGACAAGGGCACACTTTAATATAAATGCACTACATAAAATACAAACACATACATAAAACATTCTAATCATTTAAGTAAATCCACCATCATAATAAGAGAATAATCATCAAACATCATGAATCCAAGGCTACCATTATCATCTAACCACATATATATATAAATATTATAATCCACCACCATATTTCATCAAACATAATCCAAAAACTATTAAGTATTTGTAAATATTTAGTAAAATTTATGTCCAATAAAAAACAACAAGCTATATCATGATAAACTATTCATCCCCGATAAGATCACACAAAGGATTTCTAGCCTCTGTCATCAATTAAACATATTCATAGGGTTCAACTATAAAGATAGTGTGAGTGATGACTCCCATCTCTTCCTCTCCCTCAAACTTTACCCTCTTCAAATCTTTGGTCACCTTAGGTACCGTAGAAGGTGACCTAAAATGATTAGAAGGTAGATATGAATCATGTGAATTTGAAGGCTAGGTTTATCCAAGTTACAATGGTGAATTGGAAGAAGGAAATACATCATGTGGAGGCAAGCGAGATGGGGCAGATTAGGCATAACAATTAGAAGAAGATGGATTATGATCTTCCCGGGTGTGGTCAATATTTTGATGCATGTGACTATTATGGAAACTACGGGAAGGTTGAGCACGGGGGTAAGACTCAATAACTTATAGCACTTCATGTAAGTCTGGCTCATTTATGTCAAAATTTATGGAGAAATGGGTAGGATCAGTTCTTGCAAAGGGCCTCCTACCCCAAATCATACTAGTTCCCCTTCGGCTACCCCTAGGTGAACCTCTTTGCCACTATGGCTGACCACAAATATTATCATGACCTTAGGAATGAAGGGAACCTTATATTCTAGAACTCCCCCATCTATCCCATCCCGACATGCTAAGAAAATTGAGAAAAATGACAAATTACCAAATAGCTCAATTCACAAGCTTATCAAGTTTCTATTAAACATAGTGAACTGATGTGCCAATTAATATGTGACAGATGGTGATCATTTTTATATAACAACACTTTGAACCTTATCAAAGTGAATCAAAACTACTCCAAATAAATGTAAAATCTCATTAATATTTAAATTAATTACTTTAAAACATTTTTGTATTTCTCAAGACAAATTTACCTTTCAATCACAACACATTATTCTTTGAAAGTCATATCTTGTCAATACAATACTAAAAAAATGATTATTTAAGAATATCACCGTACTTACACAAAACCAAACTATCTTCTTGCTTTGGGCATTATTCATATTAACATGTTCAAAACAGAGTGCATTTCAAAAGAACTCATGCACAAAAAAAATTTCCTTATAAAATCAACAACTCTACTTTGATTCCATATTATTTCAACTTATTCAACTTATTTATTCCATGTTTCATCTTCTTCAAATAAAACTCATGTTGCGAAAGGAATATCATCTCAACTAAGAAACAAACTAGTGCTTCAAAACATTCCCATATACTCGTATGTAATATTTCAAATTGAATACGAACCAAAAGTACTTTTATCCCATATAGTCCACAAATGGAAGCACCTTCAATTACAATGACATTCACATACACCCAACATAATTTTAAACAAAGGTTAGAATTGATTTTCAATTTTGGGTATCAAACTTATGCCAAATAATCAAACAAAGTGTATGCTAAATGGTCATGTATAGAGAATCATTTCATACAAAACTAGTCATCACTGCCTTAGTTGCCTTTATCATTATCATTTCAGTTATACCACTCCTTGGTTTTTATAACAAAAACTAAAAAATATGTTGCAAGAGAATGAAATGGCTCAAATATGAACTGATAGACCATATTATTCCTACCAAGATTGAGAGCTTTCATTTTGACCCAAATGAGAAATGCATGCAATACGACACTACCTTCAAACATAGATTTGAAATAAAGAATAAAACATATTCATATCAAGCTCGCTTAAAGACAAATGAACAAATGAACGAAGATTTGCATGCTCTTTCCATTTTATTTTTAACAACTAAAGATAAAAATGGGTGTGAAACCAACCGCATATGTTGAAAAATCAAATAACGGCTCGAGAAAAATGTTTCTTTATTCCATGAAAACTTCACCCACTTCACTATCTATTAAAAATAGAAATTTTGACATATGGGTAATGAGAATAAAGACCCAAATGTGATTAAACTTCCACAGACTTCACTATAAAATCAGAATAATGATAAAAATCATAGACTTCATATTTGCATGCATGAAAGGTAAATATAAATTACCTAGATGGAATAAATACTACTTGAAACAAGAGCTCCATACATGTAAACTTACGACACATACTTTCTTGCAATGAAGTAGCTCAAATGAACAACCAATACATCTAACAACGCCATGAAGAAAAAAACTAGATGAGCACTCGATACTAGACTTACTCTGTAAGGAACGAAAAAAAATAACCCAAAATTCTAAAATCTCCATAGTTCAATGCCACTAATGAAAAATTCAATACACACGTACCTCATTCATTCATTCACCACGATGAGCTTACCATTACCCATTTTCCACCTCACTCTACAAATACGATGCCTTGGAAATAAAACATACACTATGGTTCAAACAAAGGTCGATAATATGGTGGGTGCTTCAAATCTATCTTAATATATCACCCTTTAATGAACTAGTGCCATTCAAAGCATGTTTATCACCCATACAAGATAATACCAAACTTATCAAAAAATATGAACCCATATTAGGACAATATCAAACTTCAAGAAAAATGGAGTATCATATCATGTGATCCCAACTATGTCACCTTTAACGTTCTTTATCAAAATGAGATAAATCTAGTCATGAGACTTGTTAAGATATGCGAAGTGACATCCAATTAACAAACTTACACAAATAATGATCATTTCAAAACCAACACATCTCCTTTATGTCTCCTTTAACAAATCATTTCCAAAATGGAAATAAAAATTATATCATAATGCACGCTGAAAACCGAAAAATGATATCACAAAATGAAAGTTAATTTCCATTGCTGAAATCACACTATCCAGATTCGGTAAACAAATGACGTATACATCAATTCCACAAAAGGCAACCGATATAGTAAATAATGCCATGAAACCACTTAGTGTTAAATTAGATAAATAATGCATAAATATCAAGTGGCTCCCACCAGATCATCATAAATGCAATGCAAGTATGAGTAATGAACATATGGAAGTCTATAAATAATTTTGAAAAAGGGGTGTGTTAAATTTTTATCAATAACAAGATCTTCACATATAATAAATGAATAATTTGTATAATATAATGAATATCAACACAACATGATAGATATTTGTGGGCCAAGATTCTTTAATTTTAAATATATTTATAAATGGAATAAACCCTTAAGGTAGGGAAATGCCATACAATACTCCTTAAGGAAGGAATAAATTTACAAGATATCCCAATATTGGAATTCCACCTCAAGGGGGATTCCTACAACTCCTTATAAAAAGTATAAGACTCTTCACATATATGAAATCCTCATAATGATAGTAATTTCCTTTATATATGCATACATTACTCTTATTGGGTCATAACACCTAACCCTAATGTAGGCCGACTCATTACCCATTAAAACTAATTCCAAAAGTTACATACGAGACCCCATATATTATAAACATATAGCTAACTAAGGGGGATGTGTGCCACATGTATTCATCTCCAACAACCCATAGACATTATAATATTATCTCCCTAGGTACATAAACTTGTTTTGACACCTTTACAAGAGTTTATTTTGTTTGATAAGTTTTGATCTTTCGATGAACTATATTATACAGTAACAGAAAGATAACTCAATCTCTTTATATTTAATAAACCTAAGTACGTGTCTAATGCACCAACTACCTTTGCTACTAAAATTCAAGGAAAAAAAATTACAAAGCAAAATCTAATGATGGGAAACACAAATTGAAAGTGATAATCAATGTTATTGTAGACACTCAAATTTGGTAATTCACTTTTTGAAACTGTTGGTTTTGATAATGCACTCTTGATAAGATAAACATAACCTTTCCATTATTTCATATCACATTTTAGGTCTCTTGTCTAGCTTGTTTATACTTACATATTGATATGCTGACACATTATGGGATTATAGTACGAAAATCCATAAACTAAGTCAACGTGATAGGAGGAAAACTTCATTTATCATGTTTTTCATCCCCGATCGGGGCCATATTATTTGGTCAAGAATTTATATCTGGTCTTGACCTATCTATATGGTTTTGCACCGCATATCCTCCATCTTTTATTTCAATTCCAAATTCTCTAATGAGTCATTTAATCCCTCTCATTTGGCATTTCTTTGATAATTCATCTTTAGAACCCTATATAAGAAAGCTAAAACTACCTCATTTTCTAACCTAAAAATCATATGGAACTACATTGATACACTCACTTCAAACACTTTTAAAAGGCACAAAAGACTCCTAAATCTCATAAATTCACCTCTACAATCATTAAAGAAATAATATCTACATGTCTAAATCTTCTTACCGAATCAAGGAATGAGTCTCTCTTATCCAAAAGTAATCAAACATCCTTTATCCAAGTATTTTAGCAAGATCCCAACTCAACTCAAGAATTATCAAATATCTTACCAAATCTAGTCGCATCCATTTAGATATCACATGTTAGGTAGAGAACAATGTGTGTTTGAGGCCTCTTCATAGTAGTACCACATTGAATATGCACAGGGGTGCCTAGAACCTAGCTAATGTTTGTTTTATAGGGTTTCCCATCCATGTCAAGGGTTTTAGGTCATGTTTAAGATGTTCAAAGAGATTCACAACATGATTGACAACTAGGGTTTCATAGCAATCAACATTTCCGGATAGACAATAATCTCAAAGTTTACAAATCAAAAAATCAAAAAGGCCCAAGAAAATACAGAAGGGTTAAGACCCTATAGACAGTCTTGAAAGAAGTGTATCATCTTGCCTTAGATAAATTTCTAGTCATAGTTTCCAAAATGAAGCATCATCAAGTTTATATCCTTTTGTTTCTACAATGCAACCTCCCTAAATTTCCCATCATATATGTAATAAGAAAAGTACACCCATCCTCTTGTGTTTTCAAGTTTGTAGCACATCATTTATGTATTAAATGCGTTATTCTAATATTGTATGATTAATTTTGGAAGTTAATTAATCAAAATAAACCCTTATATCTCCCCTTACATCCTTTAGTGTAATTAGTTACTAATTTTTTAGATTTCACATAATTTAATAAGGGTGTAAACGTTTATATCTCAACTAACTACTAAGATTCAATTGTAAGCTCCTCAATAAAATTACCATCTTCACCACATATTATAATTCAATAATCAATTACATGTAACAATATATATCTTCCTCCACCTATGGAGGTGGATATGAGTAAGCCTCAACCTAAGTATTCCAATTCTAATACCTATTGTTATTATTGTCGATGTATTAAACATTATACCAACCAATGTTTCAAGATAAAGCACATAATTTTAGATCTTATTGAAAATAATTCTATCAAAGTAAGAAATCCTTAAGAAGAGTATATACCTTAAGAAAATGAGAGTGAAAATATTAAAATATTCAATGATCTGCTACCCAACCATGGTACAATGTGGAAAAATTGGATTTTGAGGTCAATCATGCGTAAAATGCATAAGATACTCGAATACTTATGGCCACACTTTATATGATCTTATCAAAACTATTACTATAACTCCACCTCCATGGCCTATGATGACATTAAATGATAGTGACATAATGGGTGACATGTCTAAGATATACATTTACTCTTCATTTACACTTCTAACAATCTATAAACAATTCATAGTGTTATGGTCAATCATGATCAAATGATAATGTATGCATCATGGCCTTACTCACTACTTTGGGATATACCAAACAACACCTACAATAGAATTCACGAGATGTTAAAGAGTTGTTTTACACCCTAATAAATTTTTGGATGTGATTTGATCATGTGAGGATGTAAGATAATAATCTGAATAAATTAATTAAAATTATTCAAAAAATTGAGAATAAATATTTAATACTTTGCAATATGATAAAATGATATAAAGATTTATCAAAAAATAAGAAATGATAAGTACTTAGTTGTACAAAGTGATATAAAAGTGATTTGGGCATGTGTACTTTTTTTTTTTTGATAGGAGGTAAAAAAGGGTTGAGGGGACCCTACCCCATAAAAAGTATTACCAGATCATTATAAATAGGCCAAAGGATTTACCAATGAATCCCAACCAAAATACAAAAGCATCGCGAACCAAACAACCAAGAGAAACAACCAAAAACCAAGAAGTAAAATAACTAACAACAAACTGACATAAGAACTAACAACAAACAACTATTAACTAACAATACAAATTAGAAACATCATTATCCCATGTGTCTTTATCATTGTTTTATCAGCTCCCCCACGTATTCATACAACCATTCCATTCTTTGACAAGGGAGGCGATAGTAGATTTCCAATACTTGTAGTTAGGCTCAGGAATCTCCACTTTGGGGCCTTTTCCTTCTTTTTATTTTTCCTTTGAAAGTTCCATAAAATGAATCAAATCATGTTAAGAGTTTGAGGTGGTGGATGGTTATTTTAACATTGAGGAGGTGGACATCATGAATCTGTAGAATGATTTATTTCATCTTCAACATTTCCTTTTCCATCTCCAAGCTTCTTTCATTATCATTTTTGAGTTGTTCACTAAGAACAATAGAAGATAAATTTTCCACTTTTTTAGTTCCCTCAGGTCCATGGACACCATACTAATCTTATGTCTATTAATATCAGTATCTAACCTACAATTCTCAAATTCTGCATGAAGGCATGTGATTTGACTGCAGAGTCCTGGGTGGTAAACAATTCCTTTTGGGTAGTTTTAAGAGCATGCAAGCTTTCAATGGCCTCCTTCGAGTTCTTTGAACACTTGCCCTCAGATTATCTAGAGATTTCTCACTCTCCATCTCATCACTTGCTTTCCCCTTTAGCAACTTCTTTATCCTTACTGGAATCAGAATGGGTCGGGTTTCCTTCTTGGTTCTCACCCGAGTCTAAGATAACTTCCACTTCTTCAACTATCTTTGGTGCCTCCTCCACCCTGATTTGTTTCTTGAATCCACCTTGACTCAGGTTGGATCTAGTTCTTTTTGCCACAGTTTACTAGTCAGATCCCCAATAAAAATTCCCTCCTTGGGCTTTGAACATTCAGCAACTGAAGCCCCATTTTTTTCATTTTTTCCCAAAAGGGGAGTTCCTAACTGATAAGGGATTTGATGAGGCCTTGGTGCAGTGGTAAGGTGAAGGTACCTTTCTCGACCATGGCAATAGATTTTGAGAGGGAAGTATATAAGAAGAAGGGGAAATTATAGGGCTTAACATTACATACATAGTTCAACATAGGGAAGTGATATCCATATATCACTTTGTATTGCCCTTCTAAGGTAATGTAGACCATAATCAACTGAGAAATTTCTTCAAAAGGAGGGGTAAATTTCCCAGGGATAACCATTATGGAGAGAGACAGGCACCCCCTTACCTTGTATAAAACATTCAATCTCCGGATATAGTCCGACTTAGTTTTGTATATACATCTTCCTTCCAGAGCTAAACCAGTAACTTTGGCAATAAGCTTGGGGGTAATGGTGAAGGAGAAGTTACCACCTGAACATGGCCTTCTTTCCAAGTTTTCACCATAGCTTCACTCAAATTTTCATTGAAGCCATCAAATATGTTGAAGAAGGGTAACATTCCCTCCTTTTCAAGTAGGATCTCAGCTTCTTTGGATATCTCCTATCTCTTGCTAGGTTCTGTTCGCACTAAGTCACCCCCCATTCTTCTAAACATGTTCTTCTTTCTATTCTAAGAATGGTTACCTTCCCCAATCTTCTTGTCTCACTTCCGGAAATAAAAAGATCTAACTTTGCCCTTGCTAATATTTGAAAGGATATTTTGCACGAGTTTGGGAATCATGAGAAAGTGATGTCACGAGCCTGAGGATTTATTACCTCCTCATTTGTAGGTGTATTATTAGGGATACCTTCCCTTTTCATGATTTATTTAAATTTGTCTTTCATCTTATTAAGATCCTCGACCAACTTAAGACCCCATATTGGCCATAAAATCAACAAGAGTGTTTCCTTCACGATACACATGTTGAAAGGATATAACCTCAAAAAGGATAATAAAAGCTTAGTTTCATTAATGAAGTCAATAAAAAATAACAGGTTGGGATTTTCCTTTCAAACATGAGATGATATACAAAGATTCCCCTTCCACTTCAAGGTGTTTTAAGCCTTTCTCCTTGGCTAACTTCACACCCTAGAGCAACGTAATCGCCTCTGTAACATTTTTTGATTGAAATCCCAGTCAAAGAAATAGGCAAGAAGAAATGGGCATATATACTAGGTGAGAAGGCTACTTTAAATTTAGAAATTATTCATCTCTAGATATAGAACTAGAAAATTCTCTTCTACATGATCGCACATCTCATTCCTGGGTGTAGTGCGGTCTTGGATTTATTTGTAAGGTATTGAAACCTTACACATTTGGGGTTTTGTATCTATGATATGGAGGGAGTCTACTACAAAATTGTTAATATGGAATTCATATTTTAACTAAGGCATTATTATCAAGCTCTTTTATAAGTAATACCCTTAGGAATGCTGTTATAAGGTGTATTACATCCACCGATTGTTATCTTTCAACACAAAACTACTTATGTAACCCTTTATTGAACAAGTACTATGCTTTTGAATGAGGGTTATTGAGATATCTTGAGTGTTAAACTAGTTACAACACTATGAAACATGAAAATAATAAGGAAAACAAAATAAAAAAGAGAGAAAGGAAATAATTTTACCCTAGAGAAAATCAATGTGAGAAAAGCGTAGAGCAATATTGAAGCCACACTTCCTCATCTCCAGTATGTTTTATAGTTTAAAAGTTTCATACCTTCATGGGATTACAAATATACCAATATCATGAAATCCTTGACTTGCAATGAACTTTGAAATATTTGGTGGGAGGATCCCCTTATTGAAGAATAATAAACCCAACCATATCAATTGTGTATTGTCTTCATCTCATTTCTTCTTAGAGACACTCAAATTTGATAATTTACTCTTTCACATAGTTGGTTTTGACAATGCACTCTTGCTAAGATAAACAAAACCTTTCTATCCCCACTCAATACATCCTGAGGTATATTTTCTAACTTAGTATTACACACCGATATGTCATCAAATTCCAAAAATTAAATTCATAAAATCCATTAACAAAGTCAACCTAACATGATGCAACCTTCAGTTCTCATATTTTTCATCCCTATGAAAACTGTATTGGTTTGGTTGGCTTGTGATATCCAGTCCTGATCAACTTTTAAGGTTTTGAACTAGCATATCTTCAATCTAATCTTCTAATTTCCTATTCTTTATTAGGTCATTTGCTCCATGTGGTTTGGTCTTGTCATAACATTTCACCTTCAAAACCCTATATAAGCAAGTTAACACTACTGCATTTTAGAACTGGGGAAATCACATGGAACTACATTGATACCTTCACTTCCAACACTTGTAAAAGGCACCCAAGGCTCCCTAAATTTCACTAAAACTTATGCACATTCATTAGGTTAGAAATTATTACAAGTTTGAAGCATCATACCATGTCAAAGGATCAATCTCTCTCATTTGCAAGCACTCAAACATCCCCATTCCAAGTATTAGTAAGAGCCAAAATCAACTCAATCATTGTCAAGGAGTCTTTAATTTCCAAATTTATTTGCATTCATTTAGACATCACATGCTGGGTGTAAAACGATGTGTGGTTTGAGAATTCTTTGAAGTAATGCTTATGTTTATGGTGGAAGGATTACACCATAACCCAAGTAATGATTTTTTACATGTTCTCCTACCCACGACTAGGGATTGAGACCTTTCTTAACATATTTAAAGGGATTAATATGATGAGTGACTATTAGGATTTAACAAAGTGAAAAACATTTCTAAGTAGGTGATAACATCAAGAAGTTATAAAGCCAAATTATAAGTAGGTCCAAAACTATACAAAGTAGGGTCATGACCATACAAAAGGTCATAGTAGAGTTATATGGTTCTACACCGGCTAGTTTCAGCTATAGTTTTAGTGTCGAGGAATTATCGATTCATATCTCCTAGTTCCAATACTCTACACATCTAGAACTACCGGATCTATCTGTAATTAGCTTAGTGCAATCATCCCATTGTTTCTTCAAGTTCATATCCTACTTTGTACATTAGCTTCAAGAATTGATGCATTATTCTAATATTAGATAATTAATTTTAGAATTTAACTAATCAAAATAACCTCTTGTAGCTCCCCTTACATCCTTTTAGTGTGCCTAACTAACTAATCTATATTATAATATAATAAGGGTGTAAACATTGCCTTATATGGAAAATGAGAATAATGCAAACATTAATTCTCTTCTCCTCCCTACTAAGTAAATATAATTTCCCACTCCCTTTCAATGGTAGATGAATGCAAATCCTTTCTAAAATGAATAATGAATGAATTATGAACCAAGACTCCAACTTACTTTCGTTAGTAATGAGAATCTAGATTTAAAACTCCTATGATGTTTCCTGATCATAAATGATCCTCATTAGACCTGTAATGATTCCCTTTACATCAATAATCTACTAAGAAACCATTTTAGAAGTTGAAGCATTTTCATCTATTTTTATCTAGGCATTTTTTCGAATGAAGAAACTACCTTTATATATAGGTGGTAGTTTACACAACCATCATGTCACTTACGAAAATGTCATTGACACCTATATAATCACCATTTTTCTTCCACTTGTGGTTCTAAAACCTCAAAACTGCCTGTAATGTTTAGATACCATAACTTTTGCATACAAACTTGAAATAGGGTGCCATTTGTTTTTAAAGTGTGTATTTTTTCAAGAGGAACCTAAAAATGTAATAAAAACATATATATGATGAACTCTATAAAATTTAAAGTCATTTTAATAGGAAGTAATCTAATTTTTGTAAGGCTTTGGCATGTTGCAAACCCTACACCAAATAAATTGAATGATCTTCATGATCCATTTTTGGATCATCCACCCCAAATTAGAGGATTTTGGTCCCAAAATTCTTAGAATGAAAATTTATGTATTATCTTCTCAAATGTGATACCAAATTTTTCACTCACTTGGATTACACTTCCTTCCTTTATCACTTGGAGAGTGTCATCCCAAACTGAAACTTGTAAACCTAAGTTGAAAAAATAATGAATGAATGCTTTCAAACTTAGCCAAATGATCTTCTTGCACTCTTAGTGTCTTTTTTTCCCTCTTATTTATCCTCTTATCCTGTTTATACCATAGATTTTAAAATATTATACAAAAACTAAACAGGATGTAAGGGTTTGCAACATGTAGACTATTCTAGTCTAACTAAATTACAACATCAATTATACATAATCAGACTAATTCATTCAAAATTTAAATGATTTAAACAACTGATAAATGATAAGCACTTTGTTCAAATACACAAGAGGAGAGATAACATTAATTGTTAATAATAGGGTCGAGATAATATAGATATGTAGGATAATGGGAAAAGTTGATCTAGAAATCAATATTCTACATTGGAAGTTCTATAAATGTAAAATCAATAGGGGAAAAATCATACAACTGTTATATGATCTAAACGTTAAATATATAGTCCTAACTTTGGGACCGTATGGTCTTAGACACTTTGAATTTATAGATCTACACATTTTTGTGTGTTTTTTTCCTAGAAATGATGTTCATTATATATAACTCTTATTCACATGACTTTGAGATTACTTGTAACAACCTACAACAAAATAAAAACCCTATCATCTTGTAAAACCCTTCATTAAAGAATTAACAAATCAAATAGATAAATTATGTGTGTGTGTAAATAGGTTAGAATACCATTAGTGGTTAGAATCGCAATTATTGAACCAATCCAAGTGTTCCACTACATTCCATCATTACATAATCAAGCCTCATGTAGTTATCCTAGGTTTTTTTTCAAGTATGAATAGTTAACCAACCCCTAGGGTTGCCCTCGTGTCTCTTGACACCATGATAACAAGCTAATCGTGTAGTATAGAATGTACCCAACATTGTAGTAGTGAGATGTAGTGTGCCTCATCAATGTGAGATAACCCTTTATTAATTGAAACCCTTATACAATGCTTGGATTGAATTTTTCTTTCTAATACATGGATCTATAACCTTTACATGCTTATAAATATATGAATTGATAATATTTTACCTAGTTAAGTGCTTCAAAATTATATTATGAACTACTCTAGATGGCGTGCAACTAATTTAGGAATATTTGGGAAGCGTTTAAGTGATTTTGAAATGATATTTACAATAGTAGCTTGTAAGAATATTAGGTGAGTTATAAAGTAATAATGACTTTTGTAGACACAAAATCACACACTTACTACTATATTACTATGTCAGCAAGTATGATGTTTTTATGTATGGATCTTGAGAAAAAGAGTATTCACTAGTAACACATTGCCTTATCCCCCTTTTGTTTTTCACTATCTTCTATTATTTATATTTTCTTCTATCACTCCCACACTATTTTTTGGTCAGGTCAAAGAGATCCATGTCTATCAATATTTTCACTTTTTCATCATTTGCTCTGGGATACTAGCGCCCCATACTAGACTCTAGTACCCAAGTGCTTCTATCTAGTACTGGGCACTCCTTTTCCCCTTATTTATTATCTTTGTCTTGATATTTATGGTCAGTATTTTTGGTTATCCTTCCCCTATCCCGAGGTACCTAGTCGGCATGTTGTGTTACTAGTGTCAAAATTAAACAAGAGATCCCTATATAAACACATCATACATACCATATTAAGGGCTAACAACTATTGGGCTATCTACATACAAAGGGATTGCATTCTTTGGGCTTCTTACATCTACATACACTATATAAGAGGGGTTTATTTTATTACATCCACACATTCTTGCATTTTATCTAGCCATAGCCCGCTATATCTTTGGCATCATTGGTGCAAGGGCACCTAAGGACACTATTGCACACACAATCACATATAACTACATTGGGTCTGAGATGTAGTGTAACGATCAATTATAAGATCACCATTATGACAACTGATGATAGTCCAACCCCTCATTCCACATATTTCGTTTTAGAGTTTGATTCATTTTTGGGGTCTTGTAGGTGGATTATATATTGTGAGTTATTGATGACATCTGTGGGGGTTGTGCGACATACTAGTGACTAAAAGTGAAGATCATCGATAACCTCACAACCCTCAAAATTCAGATTATGATATTTTTCATAGACCTGGCACACCGGAAGGGATCCTAACACCTAGGTACCATAATACTAGCCTAGGTTCCCTAGTCCAGGAACATCTAACACTTTTGTAATTTTCTCGCGCATCGTTGGGAAAATTTTCCAGATTCAGTTCATCAATATTCCAAAGATCAGTCACTCTAGGAATTCAGTGATTATCAACTAAGTCATTCTTCCTTTGTATTACACTTAGGGTTTTGATTTTATTAGATCATATACTTGTATTATTAGAATTTTTAAATTCAATTATAGCATACCTAATTTAACAAAAGTAAATATGCAGATTTTGTTAAATCATTTGGTGAACCCACTCTTAGTTGAACTCATTTCCCTAGGATCCTCATGGCTAAATCTTCTCCCCTAGGAAAGCTATGTCTCATGAAAGTGTGAACCCTATCCTTGATGATGAGGCTATTATAGTTGAACTTATTGACCTTTATCATTTCACTCAAGTTGATCACAAAGTTCACCGTAGTATCGCTGATAGTGAAGCTCACCTTCCTACTACTACTCCTAATGACTATGGTCTTCATGTACTTTCACCTGAAGATGCACAAGATTTTATGAGTTGAAAAATTGTTATCCCAAAGGATCTCTTGATGTTATTGAGTTTTCCTCCATTGTTGGCATGCATACTGATGTTATAGATGCTATTTTTGGTGATATGCGTTCTCCACGTAGATGCAAATAATTCTATTTTTGAAAATGTAAATGCACATGTACATGATATTGTTGCTACTCATAGTCAAGATGATTTTAATGCTTTATCTCATACTATTTCTAGTGATTGTAATGATGTATCTCATGTTAGTTCTTCTATTTCTTTATATGTTGATGATAGTTTAGAAGAAGTAATTTCTTGTGAAAATATGACTGATAGTGACATAGATTCCATTTTTGATCATGAGCATATTATTCAATATGATCCTTCTTTCCATATTGTTTAGTGTGAATTTTATTTCCCTCTTTCTACTACTTATGAGATTTCTTCTAATGTCATGCACGATGATTTTTCTCCTCTCATGGCTACTCTTGAATCTTCATCTAGTGCTACTATCAAACCTCCATGCTCTCCACCTCCTATTTGTACTCCTATCAACCTACCTTTGTGCAGTCTCCATAGGGGTTCCATCTATCACTCCTATTGAGTCTCCATCTTCTACACCTCCTTCTACATCCACTATTTCTCCACAAATTCCCATGATCACTCACAATGGAAAGGTTCAACCACTTAATGTGCCTCTTCTTTCACCTACCATTCCATCACATGATATTCTATCACTCATTAATTTTTTAGCTCGATCCGACTGTCAAATTGGTGGGAAATCGACAAATGAGAAGTAGGGCACCAAAATGAGTGTTTAATCTAAAAAATGATCTAGAGCATCATTTGACATTTAGTTTATTACATTGTGATGGCCTTTAAAAATGAGGAGGTCTGAAAAAATTTCATCTTAATCCGTTGAACGGTTCGAAAGATATGAATGAATCTTTGTCTGGTGACTTCGGGGTTTCTTTGAAAAAAATTAATTTCTTCACCATTTTGATTTGTTATTTTTATGATTTTTTTTTGTTTTTAATGTTTTATCCTCATCTAATCATGGAAAAATGGTAGCAATGGGTCTAATCTTCTGATTCTTCTTGAAACTCTTCCAAACATGACATTCTTCCTTGGGATCACTGAGTGTTCCCGCTCAAAATGAACTTACCTAGGAAGAATGAAGTTTTTTTTGAAAAATATGAATGTTCCATCATGTAGAGGATATTATCATATTTTTGATGAGTATTTTTTTCCCTCATAACTCCTTACAGAGCTCATGTAATCATGTAATGAAGATCAAGTACATGTTTTGATTGCCTTCTCCTCACAGGGGCTGAGACCAGGTCATATGAAAAACCATGTGGAAATAAGGGGAGGGCACATTTTAATTTACCCTTTGTTTCATTTTATAAATGGAAAAAGGGACATCAATTTCCACTTCACTCCGTGGTTTTTACACTTGGTGATCATCCATGCAATGAGAGGAAAGGCTCCAACTAGCTCGGGGACTAAACTGACAATCCATGAGGTCACGTTGGTGTCTTGGGGGAAAAAAGGGATGGGTGAATTTTTGTGTCCCATTTGTACCTTTTCCAAAGGGAAAAAGGGACATGAAATCCCACTAGGTTCTTGAAACGACATGTGTCCTCTTGAAAATTAGCTAAGTATTTAACTCTTTCCCTGAGCCAACTTGCGACGACGATAACTCGAGCTTGGATGAGTTAAGAGGTGAAATTTTATATGAGTTGAATGGTGATTTTTTTGATATTTAATTATGACTGAATCACTTTAAAATGACCCATTTTGTTCTCGGGACATTGATTGCTCACTAGAAGAATGAGTTACCTAGGGAGGTGCATGATGTTTCATGATGTCTCATTTTTTCCAAAATTTAGGGAATGGAAAATAACTTCCATAGGTACTTTGTTGGGATATTTAATCTTCATGAAGCTCCTATAATATTTTCTTGAATTTTAGGCACTCCTTCATAGTGTATGCTCCTTTAGGCCCAAAAACCCACTTTTGTTGAAATGGCTCCAAAACCTCCAGATCTTTCCAAAATCCCTCAAAACTACTCAAAATTGACATTCCCAGAAAAATCCTAAAATCACCTAGGGGGAATGAATTTTCTTTCCTAAATCACCTAGGGGATTGGATGGACATCCAATTGAGGACCATTACACAAACTGAGTAAGGATTGGTGTTAAGAATGGGTAGACCTGAGGTGTCTTGGAAAGGTAAAGCTTAATTTTTTTGACATGGGGTATTGTCGTCCTGTTTTCTATTCAATTTTGCCCCTACAAAATGCATGACAACAACATTAATACATGACATACAGTTTTGATTATATCTTGAGCTTTGTTAATAAATTTTCATCCCTGCTTGTGGCATTTGCTTTAGAATTCCCCTACTATCACATTGAGTACATTTCATGACATTTTATTCTAATCTCGCACATTTTTCATCATTTTTCACACAATCTTAGAATAATCTTGTATATATCATTTGAGCACTATTTCATCATTATGTCTATACTTTCATCTCAATGCTTGTCATTACGTCCCTTCACCCTTTCATCAAAAGGGGGCATCTGATTGGGATCACCCTTACGATCCCTCTCCAAAGATCTATACAATTAATTGATAATCTTCACACATTTAACCATGAAAAATCTTACTCTGATTTCACTCAAACAAACAAACAATTCAATCTACTCATCATTAAAATATATTTTCATTCCCCTAATGACCAAATATGGGGGCAAAAAGTGTACTTTTATCAAAACATTGTACTATTCATAACATAATCATTCCCCTAATGACCTAATATGGTGGAAAAAAGTGAAAAATCTCTCTATTCTACTTCAATCAAATCAATCAATCAAATTTTTTCTATCATCAAAATAATTCAATACAAACATTCCATCATTCCTCCCAGATGACCTAACATGGGAGTTACATTATTTTATAGTCACAATCTCTCCCATATGAAATAACTTGGGAGTCTCATCTTGATCTCTCCCAGATGACCTAACTTGGGAGTTATATCTCTATCACTTCTAGATGACCTAACATGGAAGCCATCTAGCATTTGTGATACCCTTGGAGTGGGGCAATGAGACATCATTGCCTTTCCTATACTGATCCTATATGGGTTATTCAACTTGGATCAAAATTGAGAAAAATTTATCTTTATACCATTTGCAGTGGTTAGACCTTTGAGGATGTAGTTAAAGTTAGAGAGTAACACACCTTTCTCCCTACACTCTTCCTCTGGAAGAAAGGACACCCAAATCCTTTATTTATTTAGAAAATATACAAAATCAAGTTGGGAATTGATCACTCCTGTCCCCCTTCAAATATCAAGTTTGTAACACAATCAAAATCTCCATGTTCTCTGAATCAAATCATCAAATTTCTCCAATAGTGTTTATTATCATGACTTGCTTTATCTATTTACAACACATGGATTGACATACTGATCCATGGTTTTACATGCTACATATTATTCTACACATACTTTTGAAACAAGGGCTTCTCCAAATTTCACACAAGTATTTTCCTTAATTCCTTTACATCACTTGACTTACATTCAAATAACATAAAGGGGGGAAAATGTAGACACAAAATCATGCACTTACTACTATATTACTATGTCAACAAGTATGATGTTTTTATGTATGGATCTTGAGTGAAAATATTATTCACCAAGAATAACACATTCCTTTATCCCTCCCCTTTTGTTTTCATTATCTTATTTTATTGTTGTTTTGCTTACACTTACTCCTACACTATTTTTGGTCGAGTTCGAAAGAGATCCTTGTCTATCAATATTTTCACATTTTTCATCATTTTCTTTGGGACACTAGCGCCCCATACTAGACTCTAGAGCCTAGAAACTTCTATCCAGTACTGGGA
Source organism: Taxus wallichiana var. yunnanensis (assembly GCA_018340775.1). NCBI lineage: Eukaryota > Viridiplantae > Streptophyta > Pinopsida > Cupressales > Taxaceae > Taxus > Taxus wallichiana. The sequence continues at coordinate 29,659,482 of CM031239.1, read as the reverse complement.
GCTCCTGTCCCCCATATTTCTTATCTTTGTCTTGACATTTATGGTTGGATTTTTAGTTATACTTCCCCTATCCTGAGGTACCTAGTCAACATTTCATGTTACTAGTGTCAAAATTAAACAAGATATCCCTATATAAACACATCATACATACCATATTAAGGGTTGAAAAACTATCATGCTATCTACATACAAAGGTACTATGCATTCTTTGGGCTTCTTACATCTGTATACACTGCATAGGAGGGGTTTCTTTTATTACATCCACACATTCTTGCATTTTATCTAGCCATAACTCACTTTGTCTTTGACATCATTGGCTCAAGGAACCTAAGGAAAATATTACACACACAATCACATAGAACTACATTGGGTCTAAGATGTAGTGCAAAATTCAGTCATAAGATCACCATTGTGATAGATGAGGATAGTCCGAACCCTCATTCTGCGTATATTTATTTTTAGGATTTGATGTATTTTAGGGTCTTGCAGGTGGATTATACATTGTAAGTTATTGGTGACATTTACGGGGTTGTGCAAAGCATACTATCAACTAAAAGTGTAGATAAGTGATAACCTCACAACCCTCCATAATTTAGATTCTAAGATTTTGTGCACCACATTGTACATGAAGGGATCCTAGCACCCAGGTGTCACAATACCAACCTAGGCACCCTAGTCTAGGAACATCCAACACTTTTATTTACAATTTTTGTGCATCATTACAATAGTTTTCTAGTTCATTTTACCGGTATTCCAACATTAGTTTATTATCGAAGTAATTCTTCCTTTCTATTGCACTTAGGGTTTTGATTTTATTAGATCATATACTTTTGTTATTAGCATTTGTTTAATTCAACTGTAACATACCTAATTTAACAAAAGTAAATATTCAAATTTTATTAAATCAAATTTCTTATATAGCCTTTCGTAGGTGAAATATTCTAATAATTATGACCATAGTAAGATGAATTGAACCAAATAATTATTTGAATTTGAAATCAGAGTCCATGACTATAAAGGGGTTGGAATGTATAAGTAAGCCAAGACTGGACCTTACATCCCAACCCTTCCATACATTTTTGAACATAAGAGAGGAATACCAAAGATGAAATTTGTGTCATGAATGTAAGATATTTTATGTTTCTTTGACTAAATAATATTCTCAAAATTGATGACAAAGCAAAGTGTAAAGATAAACAAGTTGTAGAAGAGCTAAAGAGATGAAGAGATTGGATTCTAATGTGATCATTTGTCTTAGCAAGGGAACACAATGGAACTTGGAATTTCACAAGGAAAAATTACTAAATTCTAGTGTCCACATTTTTTCCCTTTTAAGTGTGTATTTTAAAATTTAATTATTAAAGGAAAAACACACCTAAGTGTGCACATACAATTTACCTTTGCTTGAAAAGGATTTTTGATGCATTGATGTTGGCATGATCCATGATGAAACCATGAACATAGAGTGTAGTTAATGTCTATGATAAGAACTAAACTTTAATTAAAAAATATAGATAATTCTTGTAAATTTTTAGATTGAAAAAAGTATGCAAAGAATATGTAACAAATGAAAGGAATACACATGTTCGTTTTATAGAGGGAGGATCTTTCATTGTTACAATGTCTTGGATAGTTACAATTTTCTTATGGAGTTGTCAAAGGATTGAGGGTAATTAGTCACCAATGTCATGTCATAAAATATATTAGAGAAGAGGAAGGATTTAAACTAAAAATAACCCATGAGCTATGATGGCTCTTTGGATAAATTTTGTGAGAGATGAGGAAAGATAAATATACTAAGTGTTCATTTTTACTTCAACAGTTTCCACATATGAGAATATGGTGAGAGAAGAGGAAATAATAGTCTATAAAGCTCTTAGTTTTAATTATATATATTTTCACTAAACCCACAAACCATGTTGATATAGATGAAACTAGGCCCAATTTGTATCGACTTTAAAAATAGACCTCGAAGGAATAGACATTTCCATACCCCATAAGGTGTTACTATGACCAAAATGATCATATATAATTTTGAAATATTGAAGGGGATAAGGAGGCCCATACCACGAAACCCTATTTTGTAACTAAATTAGAATAGTTTCATGAAGAAGGAATGAAACACTCATGCCCCTATAGCTTGCTTTGAACTGTGTCATCTGTATTTGTAATTAGGTATGAATTTTATAAAAAAAAAGAATCTATATAAATTGAAATATTGAGTGAATCTTCCTCTATTCAATAATGTATGAAATGGTCAAGATCATACCATGTTCATGAATGTATTGTATGGTTTTGACCCTATTTGAATTGTTAGGATAAATTTTATTATCCTATTATTAATTATGCATAGTAGGATTATTTAATTAATTTTATTAATTAAATAATCAATGATTAAATTGTTATATGGTTAAACAACCATATTTGTCTGTTTGCACATTGTTATATTGTTATAAACAATATATTTGTCTTTATGTAATTTTGCTTCCCGGATGTTATTGGAAGCTTGTGAAATCTGGTTTTTGGTTGCACCTGTGCAACTCATTTTCCCGGATGTATTTGGCTGTGCAATATCTATAAATATTGCAGCCCATTCTCTGTAATTGTTTACTGATTGAGATCAATAAAATATACACAGGCTTCCGTCCCTGTTTCTCAATCTACATTTGGTACCAGAGCGAAATTCTGGCCCTGTGAAGGTGTGGAAGAGAGAGCAGCAGAGAAAGAGGAGATTGGAGACGTATTTGCAGCATTCGAGAGCCTGTGCAGCCTCGTGCAAACTCCCAGCCCCATCCCTGCCTCCCCCACATCAGCCTGTTCCTTCCAGGTACTTGGAAGGCAAATTTTTTTTGCACTGGTGCACTCAGCACCAGGCAAAAATTGCTACAGGTATTGAATTTAAAAAAAAAAAAAAAAATTTCCCAATCAGGGTTTTGATTTTACTGCATTTAGAGGTATATTTTGTTTTGGAGGATTGCTTTGCTGTGTATATGCACCTGCAGTGAACAAACAGAGCAAAGAAAATAAAAAAGAAGAAAGAGGTGCCCAAGCTGGAAAATATACAGTGGGAGGTGAAAAAAAAAGAGTTTTTTGAGCATATGCGCCCATTCTCAGTCCCTGCGCGGCCTGCATCAAGGAAGTGTTGTTTTTGGAGCTAAGAAACGCCTTTGCTGTCTCACACGGCCTGCTGGACGTCCGCATCCACCTGCACACAAAAGAAAACAATAAAAAGTGCGGCCAAGCATGTAAAAATCCGCGCCCAGCAAAAACAGCAAGTAAATGAAGGCAAACAACAGCAAAAACGTGCCATTTCTGTCTCCCACGGCCTGTCCAAAGGAAGACAACAGCAAAAACACAGCCAAAGCAAACAAAACGTGCCATTTTTAATCTTCCACGGCCTGTACAAAGGCCAGCAACAAAAACACGCCCAGGCATTGAAAACACGCGCCCAGGCAAGGAAAATGCGGCCAGGGCAATAAGAAACAACGGAAAAGGAGAAAAACGCGCCCCAACACAAAAAACGCGGCCTGGGAAGGAGAAATTGCGGCCTGAGCAAAGAAATAAAGTCTCAGATCCATTTTTTGGGCAAATAGAACCCTAAAAACGTCCCTTCACCAAAGATGCGCCACGTGGCATTCATTTTTCAAGAGGTAAGTCAATTTATTTGACAATAAATACAAATTTCTTCCTTTCATAGTCCAAGCGCCCCAAGTGGCCAAGTTGGTTATTGCATGTGCCTTAGGAGTGAGAGGTTTGAGGATCAAATCCCACAAAAAACACTCAAAAACTCTCCTTTTGCATCTCAAGCGAAATTTTGCGTAATCACTAAATTTAGCAGCTTTTTTGAATTTAGTTATCACTAACTAAATTTAGCGGAGAATCCCTAAATTAGGGTAAATTTTTTTTTTTCTCCCATTTGGTCTGTTTTCTCATTCCAGACATTTTTTGCAAAAGGAGACCCACCTAAAAATTGCATTTTCAGCTATTTTTTTGCAATTTTTAGCATTTAGGGCTCAGGAGGTCACCAGGACCCCAAAACTGAAATTTTTTGCCTGTCATTCAAATTGTATTATATATTGTACTAATTTGCAGGTTGCCATAGTCAACTGCAAAACTTTGTAACTGCTCAGAAACTGGCAGAATTGTAATAAAAAAGTAAAATTGGTTCTGTAACACTCACGAGATCCTAGATCTCATTCGCAGCGTTCGGTATATACAGTGCCTCTGGGAAGCGCTTACGGGTAAAGCCGTCGCGACTACTACTGCACTTAACGCCTAATATAGCTGCAACAATGTCGTCTGGGCATCGTCCCTATAAATCGACGGGGAGTAATAAGGTCACAGTGCACACACTATGAACCATCCCATCCGTCTGTGAACGATTGCAAGACATAAATCCGGACTGAGAAATTATCCGAGTATATAGCGAAGTTACGCGCGCGTATGAGGATATTTCTTTGAGCCGGTGTCAATAATCGCACAGACCCCATCAGTACTATCTTGGTACCACGTATCGAATTCTTTCACGTACGTTAACGCCTCTTTCACGTACCGCCGGGTATATAGAAAGGGCGAGCTTCTTCCACGTACCGACGGGTATATCGGAAGGGCGCGTATATAGAAAGGTTCGGTATATCGGACTGACGGTATATAGATTGGGAGACCTTATACCTGGAGTGATAAGAGCCAAACCCTGTCAGTGATCTCTGCAAAATGGGCACCAATGCCCCCAAATTTTTTCTTCCGGATTCACAATTGCTCAGAGGAAGCAACTATGCTGCTTGGAAGACAAAAATCAAGACACAGCTTGAGTTTGAAGAAATCTGGCCTGTTGTGACTGGTACTCTAACCAGATCACCAACGGATGCAACACAACAACGACAATTTGATAGAGCAGATCAGAAAGCAAAGCTCATCATCTTGTTTGGAGTATCCGACGATGTGCAAGTCCACATTCGAGATGCTACATCAGCAAAAGAAGCTTGGGATAAACTGAGCACAATATATGAGGCCAAGAACAAGAATGTCATACTCAATTTGCAGAGTCAGTTACATACGTTGAAATTCAAACAGAATGAGAAAATTGAAGCCTTCCTAAGAAGAGTTGCAGAGTTGAGGGCTTCACTTCTAGCCCTAGGAGAAGAGGTCAAAGATGAGTCTCTCGTTCCCATTGTTCTGAGAGCTCTCCCTTCTTCTTACCGAATTTTTGTCACAACTCTAAACTTGTCAGATACGACAATTAGTTTTGACAAGTTAGTAAACCTACTGCAACAAGAGGAAGCAATGCACAACAAGGATGATGAAGAGGAGCAGGCACTGTCTTCACATCAAAAATGGAAAGGAAAAGGTAAAGGAAAACCTAAATCCTATCAGAAGTCCCCACATCAGAATCAGTATCATGGGGACAATCAACAGAAGAAGCGATGTCCCATTTGCAAAAGAGGACATGACTTGCAAGAATGTTGGTTTAATACATATAAGAAAGGTTCATCAAGCAATGATGGACCTCAACAACAACAAAATTACAAGGGACAGTCAAACAATTATCACGGGCAGAAAAAGGGGAACTGGAAAAGAAGACCCCACCAGCAAGGTAATATTGCTGAGCAACAAGATCAGTCAGACAATGAAGACTTCTTGTTCACTGCTCGATCAAGTGAACCATCCACGTCATCTAGTGAAGTCTGGTATGTTGATTCGGGAGCCACTCGACACATGAACCGCCCACAGAGACCGGTTTATTTCAATGAGGGACACGCCATCGAAAAATCATGTTTCGTTGGGAGATGATTCTTCATATACAGTACAGGGGATTGGAAACATTTCTCTACCCCTTGGTTCACGCAAATGCAAACTATCAGATGTTCTATATGTCCCTAGGTTGACAAAGAATCTTCTTTCTAATCAACTCCTAGATCACAACCTGAAAATTGACTTTGATAGTCAATCCGGCAAGAAAATGTGTTTGATTCGAGATAAATCCAGAGGCTCGAAAATAATTGCAAAAGCCTCAAATGTGGGAAGAATGTTTCAACTTGATTTCATTCACAAAATGATCAAGCAATCGTGGCTAAAAACTCCACCTCAGCTCAGTTATGGCATAGGAGATTTGGTCATGTAAGTTTCAAATATCTCGACACACTTCGCCGGTGCAATATGGTACATGGGCTACCATCTCTTCAGAAGGATACAGACAAGTGTCCTCACTGCTTAGCAGGGAAACAACACAGAGTTTCATTCCAAACAAGTACTTTTCGAGCTCATGGAAAACTTGACCTGGTTCATACCGATCTGTGCGGTCCAATGCAGCCAAGTCATTCAGGGTTCCAGTACTTCATGCTCTGTGTTGACGACTATTCACGCAAAATGTGGATTTTTTGTCTTCGTAAGAAAAGTGAGGCCTTTGAAACGTTCAAAAGGTTCAAAGTGGCAGTTGAGAAAGAAACTGGTCGTCACATCAGAACTCTCCGCTCAGATCGAGGGGGGGAATTCACCAGTGATGAGTTCAGAGACTATCTACAAACTCACGGGATTCGTCGACAAATGCCTCCTCCACACACACCGCAGCAAAATGGTGTTGTTGAGAGAAGAAATCGTACTATCATGGAAATGGTGCGATGCATGATCGATGATTCTCGAACTTGCAAAAGACATTTTGGGCAAAAGCAACAAAAACAACAGTGTATTTGTTAAACAGAGCGCCCACAACTGCTCTTGATGGAATTACACCACAAGAAGCATGGTCAAAAAGGAAACCATCCATTGCACACCTCAGAGTATTCGGGTGCAAAGCCAAGCATGCACATACCCAAACAGAACAGAAAAAAATTGGACATGAAGTCACAAAATCTCATCTTCATTGGATACAGTGAAGAGACTCTTGGGTACAGACTGATGGATCCTAAGACCAGAAAAGTCTACACAAGCAGAGATGTTGAGTTTTTCGAGAAGAAGGAAGCAGAGACTCCTCCTCCGGACTCGCAAGATGTAGATTTTTCACCAGTTGTAAAAACTGAAGCAAATGTTCCCTCAGAAGATGAAAGTGATGATGGGGATGATGGTGTTGATCAGATAGGACCACAACCCATGGGAACAGCTCAACGTATGCCTAAATGGTGTACAAGCACATTACGAGATGCAAGACTGGATGCTCCACCGGATACATCCACCCCTGGACCACGGACTCGCAGTAAAGCAAGAGAAGAAGTTAACTTTGCTTTGATGAGTAGAGTTATTGAAACAGACGAGCCATCTACAGTCCAGGAAGCCCTACAGTCAAAAGCTTGGAAAGATGCCATGGATTCTGAATATCAATCAGTGATGAAGAATAACACTTGGCAGCTTGTCGATCTTCCACCAGGGAAGAAACCCATTGGTTGCAGATGGATATTCAAAACTAAGTACAAAGCAGATGGGACAGTAGACAAGTGTAAAGCAAGACTTGTAGCAAAGGGGTACGCACAGAAAGAAGGCATTGACTATGAGGAGACATTTGCTCCCACAGCTAAGATCAAAACGATCAGGATGATCTTTGCTCTAGCTGCTCAGTTTGGATGGAAAGTTCACCAGATGGACGTAAAAAGTGCCTTCCTGAATGGAGATTTGCAAGAAGAAGTCTACATGACTCAACCTGAGGGATATGTAGTACCTGGTCAAGAAGAAAAGGTATGCAGACTCAGGAAATCTCTGTATGGCCTCAAACAGGCACCCCGGGCATGGTACATCAAGATTGATGAGCATCTCATACAACATGGATTTGTCAGAAATCCATACGATCCCAATCTCTACCTCAAAAAGCAAGGGGGGGAGATGGTGATTATTGTAGTTTATGTCGATGATCTAGTCATCACTGGCAGTTCAGTGAAGATGATTGATGAAACAAAGAAAGATCTTAAGCGATCATTCGACATGACAGATCTCGGGCTTATGCATTATTGTCTTGGACTGGAAGTATGGCAGAAAGAGAATCACATATTTGTTTCTCAGATGAAATATACCAAGACAACGCTCGAGAAGTTTAGGATGATGGATTGCACACCAATTGCTACACCTATGGAGAACAGATTACAGTTATCTCGTTCAGATCCATCTCCTGAGGTAAGTGCCACTCTCTATCGGCAGCTGATTGGGAGTCTCATTTACCTGACCTACACTAGACCAGATATCAGCTTTGCAGTAAGCTATCTATCCAGGTTCATGCAAGAACCCAAAGTTTGTCATTGGAAAGCAGCAAAGCGCATTTTAAGATATCTCAAAGGATCAGTGGATCTTGGTCTAGAATACAAGAAGAACGAAAACTTCTTCTTGACTGGATATTCGGATTCAGATCATGTAGGTAACATTGATGATAGAAAATCCACTTCTGGATTTGTATTCTTTATGGGATCTGACCAATATCATGGGGAAGTAAGAAACAACACTTTGTTTCTCACTCTTCCACGTTGAGTATCGTTCTGCAGGAGAAGCTGTCTGTGAAGCGATTTGGCTACGTCGCATACTGGAAGGACTTGGAATACCACAGGACAAACCGACCACCATGTATGTTGACAACGAAGGTGTTCTCAAACTTGTTCGCAATCCAGTTTTTCACGAGAGAACAAAGCACATTGAAGTTCAGGTTCATTTCATACGCGAACATGTATTGAAGCACAACATCCAGCTTCAATTTTGTCCAACAGCTGAACAACGAGCAGATATTTTCACAAAGTCACTTGCACGTGACAAGTTCGAGTTGTTCAGAGCATTTCTCTCCTCATCTCTTCAGACAATGCACAATTAAGGGGGGGAATGTTAGGATAAATTTTATTATCCTATTATTAATTATGCATAGTAGGATTATTTAATTAATTTTATTAATTAAATAATTAATGATTAAATTGTTATATGGTTAAACAACCATATTTGTTCATGCTTGCACATTGTTATAAACAATATATTTGTCTTTATGTAATTTTGCTTCCCGGATGTTATTGGAAGCTTGTGAAATCTAGTTTTGGTTCACACTGCAACTCATTTTCCCGATGTATTTGGGTCATGCAATATCTATAAATATTGCAGCCCATTCTCTGTAATTGTTTTACTGATTGAGATCAATAAAATATACACAGGCTTCCGTCCCTGTTTCTCAATCTACATGAATTCTGTCACATTTCAATATTTGTGAAATTTTTTGAGGATATGAGCCATGTGAATTTTTGTTATATTATGTAATCTATTAATAGATATAGAAATATCCTAATGAATGAACCCTCTTTTGAGGGAACATGTAAAAATAATAGATGTACACCCATGTACATGATATGACTAATAATCTATGTAGGATCACATAAAAGGTTGAATTGGTGGCCACCGCAGAGAACTTATACCTACAAAAGGGGTTATGCATAGTGTTAACCATGGTATTAAGAAAAAGTAACATGCAAAAAGAAAAAAACAAGAATAGATTTGTAACACATATAGTAATAACAAAGAAACATAAAAATCATGTCCTAATCCATAGTAAAACAAATATAGAAAAAATAGGAAACATGTCATAAGCCATAATAGAGACAACAAGTAGAAATAAAGAATGTCATAAGCCATAATAAAAACATCACTATAATAAAAAAGTATAAACCATGTGTGTCATAAGATATCTAACATAGATCAATAAAAACAACAATTTACAATCAAGTAAGCAATAACATGTAGAAGCATAGTCATATGGAACATAAAACATGGGACACCCACAATGTCGAAAAACAATCAAAATAGAAGGTACATTACAACATAGTCGAGAAATAAGTGCCTATACAAAATATAGGTATGAATCCACACAAAGATGGGACACCCACGGTTTCAAAAGACAAACAAGGACTTGTTATCCCAAAATTACAACACCCTCAAAGGAAAGTATGTGAATGGGGAATTTGGTGTAATTTTTCTAACATGGATTTATCTTGAAGTGTGGGACCTTGCGAATCAAATAACACTATGGAGAAGGCCGATTCCTCTTCCTAATCCTACTAACCAAAAATACCCCAAATTTAAGAAAATACCTATTTATACATATTCTAATCTTCCAAGGAGATAGGGAAAGAGATTGCATGAAATACAAACTACACTAGAAGTAGTGATATACCAAGAAAAGGAGTTTCAATCACTTTCCCAACCTGCAAAATGGTGAAAGAAATGAACTTAGAGAGGGTGGCCCTGCACCATAGACTAGATCACATTCAATGCACCATGGAGAGGGTAGACATTAGTACCAAAACCATAATATAAATTTTTCCATTCTTTTATAAGCACACAACACCAAATCTTGCAATGAAAACGAAATATGCATAGATCCTGTAAGCATAATGAGAGGAAAGAACACAACATAAATGATGCAAGAATTGATAGATAAATCACAAAACACCATTTTTATTACTATAAAATATGCACAATACATTACTATAACAAGAGGAGGCAATATTTTCCATTACAATCTTCAGATGGAAGGCTTAAAGCCCCAAAATCACAACAACCTAGTTGTGGAGAAGAGGGGAGCATGGGGGAGAAAATGACCAACAACCTCTACAATAATGCATCCCCTTACAATTTATAGAATTTTGGAGAGAAGAGAGAGAAAATTGAAAGACCTGAATGCATGCCTTGCTTAGCACTCAAAATCAATTACTAATGTGAAGGAAGCATGGGACACATGTAAATCCCACTCCCTTTGTTCTCTTTCTTTAGAGGAAGAAATTGGCCTCCATGCCTCATTAATGGTGGTAGATAGTTGCATAGTGAAATTAAGTGCAAGATAATAAATGACATTTTTACCCCATTACAATTTCCAAAGTTTAAATATGATGTTACGAATGCATATAAGGCTCCAAGAAATTTATAGAAAGTCCAAGAATGTGTGTGTGAAAAAGCTCCCACCAAAGTTATGGTCATTTAAAGTTTGTAGTTCAGTGGGAAAACCAGGGTCCATTACTGTTGCATCTCCTTACCTATGGTGATCCGACCCCCAATTACTTCCACTAGTCATTGGTCTTTTCCAATAGCTTTAATTCACTTATTTTGTAAAGTAAAGTAGTTTGTATTCACCACATTGCTTTACTTCATTTTTTTCCCCAGGAAAAATCTGCGGCCTTTCCACAATGCTTTACTTCTCTTATTTTTTGGGAAGTAAAGTAGTTTCCATTTCCCACTTACTTAACTTTTGCATTAGTCCTTCATTATGGGAAAATGAGGGTCCATTACTACCTTGGGTGGTAAGCTAACTCACCACCCAACTCGCTTCTTAGATTGGTTTATGGATCATTACGCATCTCGGTGTAACTCAGCCAAGACTCACCTCTTAACTTGTGTATATCCCAACATCTCTCCTTCATTACGGTGAATAATATTATTTTTACTTAGTTAGCGGGCTGTTGGAGAGAGCTCACTCACATTAGGCTTCGTTAGCTTAAGCCATTTGCCCCAAAGTCACCGATTCAAATTACTCACTCGATTCCCATTTAGTAGCATTTCCAATGTCTTGTGCTTGCATTGAGGTGTTCCCACAATGCAAGACTTATCATCTCCAAATGCCGATTGACTCAAAAGGGGAACCTACCCATTTATCGTAGCTAACTCAAAATATTATGTTTTGCTTGGCTCAAATATTTACGCAAGACTTCATCTTCCCTTTCACCGCAATACATAACAACTCACCCTATCTTATCGCATCGATTTTAACTAGCTTTACTTCGTAAGTGGCCCTTCGCAATGCAAAATCTTCCTACCCCAATTCACCGCATTGCATTGTTTTAGCTCAATCTTTTCAAAGCCTCAATCCACTTTACTTATACTTCATTCTATCTCTTTTCCTTTCGGTGAATCCACATCGTTTTACTTTCCTTAGCGTCAAAATCTCCACCTAAGACTCCTCCTCCCACATCACCAATTTACTTGGTTTGACTAACTCCTTCTTTTATCAACCTTTGCATTCACTTGGCTTTATTTGTAGTGAATGCCTTTACTTATACTCTCCTTAACTTGCCATGTTGTTAAGTCTCAACTCACCAAATCACCGAACACTTTCCGATCAGTTCGCTATTCATTATGGTGATCTCGATTGGCTTGGCTTAGCTTGGGTTTCACAATGCAAGTTTTAACCTCGCCATTCAATGCTTTGTATTAATTTCACAACTCAAAGCCTCCACACAACTCACCTCTTCATGTGGCATTTTACATTTTTGTTTCTTATTTTGTGGCCCTTTTACATTAGAAACCTCCCCCTTCAAAACATCGTAATGTACTAACTTGACTTGCCATGCTTTACATTGAACTCGAGATACTTGTGCTTTGTGATCGTTGAACTCTTCCCACTTGACTTGAAGTTTCCCCTTTAAATTGCCACAAAACTATGAACAAATTTCCCATCCGAAACATTATTTCCCTACGTCAAGATCAATGGATGAGATCAACCCTTTGTTACTAGCTGATCCACCTCTTCCCCGCATTTTTGATATGCCTCGGTGCTAATGGCTTGACCCTTATATTTTTGTGCCCTACATGGCTCACCGCTCCAACCCACCACCCATTTCCCCAGAGATCTTGTTTTATTTCCCCCAACCCCAAATCCCATTCATAAAACTTCGTATGTCCGAGCTTAGGAGCTTAGACCTAAATAATACCTTGCGATGTGATTAGGACCACCTCGTTGGGTTGATATTGCCCCTGACCTCTTCTACAAAAATCCTCATGAGATGCCTCGACCGAGTCCACCATCCACCCATCTTCATTCTCCTCTCGCCCCTAGCTTCTTTGATCATGTGTCCAACTTGCTGGCCAAGCTCACCTGTAACCTTGGGCTCATCACCAAGCCACTTAAACTCCATGCCAAGATCTTCGAGCTTGGTACTTATATCCTTGTCGGATTACACTTTGTTTCCCACAACTCATATAGGCTCAAGGTCCCCCATTTTTTCTTGTTCGAGCTATACACTCTCACCCTTTAACATAACCCACAACTTAGTAACTTGAGCTTGCCGCTTCATCCCAATATTGGCATTTCAACATAGCTTGACGAGTTACTCGACGAGCTCACCTTTTTCATTTCTCAATAGTTAGACAAAACTCCCCTTTAACTCACCCACTAGCTTGATCGAGCCGGGTGGGATTGTTGCCAACCTTAGGAACCCCATAGATAATTTTTTTATGATATCTAACCTTTTGGAGAACCTTTCCAGTCAAGGATTATGATGATGGTGTTGAGCTACAAGGAGATATTTTCGATTTACCTTCCTTGGCTTCCCGTGGGGTCCACTGAGATTTTCCTCATTTTTTCCAACTAAGCTATTAAGGCTTAAAACATAGAAGAGTAAAAATTCTCTTATGACCTCAACACCTCCAAAATAGTGAAATTATTCCCAAATGAATACCTTAAGCTCCTAGATCAAGAAACTACTTGCTACTCGGTGTGAATTCTCTCGTGGCCCGACAAGTGTTTGACTCAAAGGCCTCCTAGTTGTCCATTTTCACCCTAGGGGTGAAAATGGATAACAATTTGGTGACTCACGGGGCCATATGCTTGCTAGATGGAGTAGACTAGTTTCCTTGAAGCATCCATTGGGCATGGAGTCCTTTGAAGCAACTCGAAACTAATTTGAAACTGAAAACTTACACCCCGAGCCTCTTAAACACTACCACACGCTGCTTTCTTTTCCCAAAATTTTGTAAGAAAATCTTGAATTTTTTTTTGTGAGAGTGGAAAATTGTATTAAAACTTAAATTCCACCTTTCCCTGCAACTGTGATCCATGAGGCTGAATGATGAACACTTATAACTGCTGCCTCAACATCTAATTCTTGCCAATATGAAGCAAAAACAAATAATTTTATTAATAAGATAAGGCATTGTAGGACTTATAGGTATATGCTGATTTGGGAAGCAACATGTTACTGCAAAAAAAATGATATTATTTTCTTTTTCATCTCTACAAACCCGATATGTGGGACGAAGGGTGACACTCTCCAAACCTATCCTAAAATATGATATTGTCAAGTATGTAGCACATTGAAACCAATGATTTCTTGGCATGTATAACACACTACAAATTTTTAGTAAAATACCTGCTAGTTTGGACAACATGGAAACTATTAAAATCTAATTTTTATACTTCTTCCAATATTCCACCTCCGACATGTTTCTTGGAATGTTCTTTGAAGACCAAGCTCACTAGAATTTAGGAAGGGTGCTCTATAGGACTGATTTTCTGATTTCTTGCAAGGCATTGGAAACTTAACTACTGATAGGAAGAGACAAACAAATGAAAAAGCTAAAAAACCTGTCCCTTATCTAATTTTAGTTTCTCTACATTTGGAATTATTGAAGATAACAACTGTTTATTGCAAATATGATCTACTTGTCAGAATTACTCACGGGGACGTGATGTACTACACTACTTGGAGAAAAATTTACAAAGCCATGTACAAATAAAATAAATCATACATGCCTCAAGAAAAATGTAGAGTGTGCACAAACACTTATTTTTTTGAAAGAAAATATAATCCTACCCTACACTAACTAGAGAAATGAGCAACTCAAATAAAACTTGACTTTGGCAAGGCAAAGTAATTTCCCTTTCTCACCAAGTTAGACCATGCAACTGATTTTTCAATGAGCATCGCCATGTGCTTGAGTGAAAAACTGATATGGAATCAATTCTTCACCCAAATATCCAAAGTACCAACATCAAATAAAGGATATACGTCCTCTAGCTACTTATTGTTTTGATCTTGGAGGCTTTGATGTTGACCTTTGGTGCTTTGAGAATCATCCTCATGCTTGTAAGTAAGCATGAATGGATGTGGCTCCTCCTTGTTCTAATGAAGCCAAATACTTGATGGGGCAAGGTATGATCCATTGAGTTTTCCCACCGGTCTAAATTTTGACTTCAATAACAAAGTATTTTTACAAGCCTTCCGGAAAGGCCACTTCATGTGAGATGATATTCTTATTTTTTCTCATCTACAAACAAATGATGTTTTTCCTTAATGATTGGTATGAAAATGGTGTCACCCTTGATTTTATCTTCCTCTTAACCACATGGATCTCCTCCTCAACATGCAGCTCACTCAGATTTCTTGTAGCCTCAAATGGAATCACTTATGGATCATTGCGAATCAAATGTAACTTACTACTTACATAAGAGTTTTTCTTCCTTCACTTGAAGACCACACTGATCTTGAATGACTTCCTCTTCCAACATGAAATTTTATAAATCAAACTCTTCAATATGCTACCCTTGAGGGATGTTGTGGGTAACGAGGTCTTCTTGAATGTTCTCCTTCACTATGGAATCATTAATCAAACCGGAATCCCTAAATGAAAGAAAGAAGATCTCAATGATGTCATCCTCATTCAATGTCTCTAAATATGACTTGTTGTCTTCCTCAATGAGGTTGATGCAAGAATTCTTGAAAGGTGGTGTGGTAAAGCCAATTCCACTATGGTCAATGTGTTTACAGGTGGTAAATGAAATGACAAAGATGGCGGCCTTATTCGTAAAAACCAAAACCAAAGCCTTTCCATGTCCAAATGGTGAAGGAAAGTGTGAGAAAAGTGGAAATTAGTAAGAGATTGGAGGTTAGATGAAAAGGGGTGTGTTTGGGATGGGGGTTTGGGTGAATAGATGGTAGTATCAAGTCCCCCATATGTTAGGTTGGTGTGAAGGTGGGTAGGACCATAAGGTAAAACTTCTCCTATGAGGTAGTCATAATGAGGGTGTTGGTGCATGTTTCCATACTCTTTTGGAGTGAGGAATGCATAGATATTGTATAGGCACTACTATCCCAGAGTGAAGCATTGAAAAACACCTTCTAAGGGATTAGTAGTAGATATATGGGTAATGAGGATAGACGAATCACTAGATGATTGGGAAGGAAGGGTATCTGTTGGTTAGGACATAGATGGATCAGCTACAGAGGCTATGGCCGTAGTATGAATAAAAGAGTTAGGTCCGGGAGAGGTGGTGGAAACATTGGTAGATGAGATCATGGGTGAAGGAGAAGTGGGGGTAGTGGTAGATGACTTGAATAGTACAAGTACATTGTTAGGTTGGTTCAACATGTTACAAGTTTGGAATGACGATGGGTCTGGAGGGGATGGTATAATTATGCCCTTCATGTTCAAAATTTACACAATGGTGTAAAGTTGAATGGACACAACCCATGATGTGAATCCAAGGTCAGTAAAGTAATAAGTTATACTTTGAACTCCCCTCTAAGATGTAGAATGATTCCACGATAGTATGAGGACCTACCCGAACATGGAGAATAATGGTGCCAAGGGTCAAGGTGATGGCGTCGTTGAAGGAGTGTAGCATAATCTGGGTTATTATACCTATAATTGGAAGAGATTCATATTTGATTATACGTGTGGTAGGATATGTTGTTAATGCTAGCACCACCATCGATCATGATGCATTGTAAATGTATGTTATCGATATAGACGGAAATGAAAAGGGTGGGATCTGGATCATCTAAGTGGAGAGGTACAATCTCCTCATCAGAAAAGAAGAGGGTGATGACTTGAGGAGTGGGCATGGGGGTAGAAGAAGGGTATGATTTGGTAAGTGAGGCCACATGGTGAGGGGTGATGATGGAGGCCTTTGGTGTGGGGTCATTGGGTAAAACTTCAATGTATTTCAAAACCTCCACAAGGGCTTGTCTATGAGATTCAAAATTTTGGATGAGGTCGTATAAAGAAATCTTTAGAGGAGACTGATGTAATTGTTTTATCATTGTAAGATGGGTGACCCCATCAAAAATAGGGTATGTGGGTCCCTGAATGGTGATTTTGGGCATGGGTGTAGATGGTATATTGGGCATGAGGTTGGTTGATGGGCTATTTTCTTTTTCTTTTCCTTTGTCTTTCTGGGTGCGAGTGGTGTGTGCATGTGTTGTTTTTAGAATAATGCTAAATGTGAATAAAGGCTAACACCTAAATAGCCTTAATTAGCAAGAATTAAACAACATATTAAGCACCATCATGATAAGAATTAAACAAGGGTTAGATGCTAACATTCATCAATACAAAACTTTGAAACTAACAATGTTAAACATCTAAAATCCTCTATTCTCTAACAACATATAAATGAAGGGACCTAAGTAGGCTCCATGGCTATCAAAAATGGTTGTCCTTAGTGTTCCAAGAACCTAGGAATGAGGGCTTGTCAAAGTTGGGCTACAAGACCCTTTTGATACCTCCCATATGACCTAAGCACTTAAGAAAGAGGCTTAACTCTTCAAGATGATGAACTCTCAAGAAAACAAAAAGCAAGCTCTTAGTCTATTTTGCTATATGCTTTGCATTTGATTTCTCAAGGAGTTTAGGTGTAGGTATAAAGGAAGAAGGAGGGATCCTTATACAGCCCAATGGATAAAGGAAACACTTCATCCTTTCGCATGTGGGATAAAGGTAAAACATGATTAGGAATGGATAAGGTTGCTTTATAAAAGGTAACCTTACTTTAGAAGGGTTTAATTTATATTTAGCAAGTCATGGGAGTTGGGGGTGCTTTAATTAATCAAAGGTGATTAACTAATAGGTAGATGTAAGCTTATAGAAGCTAATTAGAGGAATATTAGTACAATTTAGGATATTAGAAGGGGATTAAATCAATTAAATATTGATTTATTGGTTAAATGAAGGGGAAAGCTAATTAATTAGTCTAGATAGAAGGGGTGAATAATTAATAGAAGTTCATTAATCAGGATGTTAGTTGGATAGGCTACTTAATCAATTAGTGTATTGTAATTAATTAATGACAATAAGAGGGAATATGAGTGCTTTTGATGATATGTCATCAATTTGTGGGAAATGAGATAATTAGCATAATTTAAGTATTTAAATTGCTTAGGAGTAATTATGGGTGTTTACATTTGCCCTTCTTTGGGGTGGCATACATGACACCACTTCAAAGATAGTAGACGGAAGAAATTTTGAAGGGATAGAAGAAAAAGTAGTAGGAGGGAGAGATGCCCCCCGAGTGTCGATGGGGTGATGAAGGAAGATGATCGACGATCAAAAAAGGTGAGAGATAGATAGAAGAATGGGAAGGGGCATGATGCCCTATGAGACAAAATATTAGAGGGGAGAGAAGAGCTTAGCCTCTAGCCATTGTGTATCGGAACAATTTTGATATCATCATATTGCCATAAGAGCTACGTCATCGGTCCTTATGAAAAATATAAGCATATGAAAAAGGTAGAATGACATGAAAAGCCATACTACGAATAATTATCCATTACTGAAAACAAAAACTCCACACACCATATAACAATGCAATACAATTTGAGAAGGAAACAAGCTCATTTAATAGGGAAAACAAGTACGAATGCACATATCCAACCCAATAATGGTTAAGACAGTTGTACAAATGTTTTGTTATCAAGCTGAAGAGATCCACATGTTTGTGATTGATGAAAAGGGTTAAAAATGATGCCTTGAGAAAGGATACATGCAAGGGGAAATGAAAATGGACAGGGGGTCCAAGAAAAGAGTTGTGCAAGTGATGAAACAACACTAGGTAACAAATGTACCTTAGAGTATAGATGAAGCAAACAACTAGCTTTGTGAATGGTTATGAATCCGTGATTTGCAAGTCATATTAATCAAGGAAGATGTGAAACAAACTAGTAGGATATGGAGAAAATACCATGCGCAAGACACAAGTTTCAGCCATAATAAGCAAGTTACCATTTTTGTAGGTTTTTTACTTTTTAGGATTTTGTGAAATTTTTTTCCCTGTTTTTGGATTTTTGATATATATATATATATATTGTTTTTATTTTCTATTTTCTAAAATGCGGTGGACAGTAGAAGAAAATAGAAGAAATAGAACGAAGGTCCTAGGCGCAAAAAAAAGTGCCATAGGTGGAAGAAATAAGAAACAAACGACAAATAATGTCCTTGTGTAGTGGAAAAATTAACAAAATAATTATTTTTGAAAAATAATTATTTATGAGAGTGAATAAGAAGAAAGCCTAGGAGCAATAAAATTGCCCTAGGGGAAGAAAGGGGTATTAGACAGAAAAAAATGCCCCAATATGGTAAAAATAAGAGAAAAATAATCATTTAATAAAAATAATTATTCCACGGTGAATAGAGGAGAAAATGAGTCAAAACGGGCCTCCAGGCCTTCACGGCGGTGAAAAATGGGTTAATATACCCCACCTGGGGTAAAATCATCGCGACCAATTCATTTTAACCGAGCCCTATAGAATTTTTTTCTGTGAGGCTCTGATAATGATGAGGAAAATGGTGATCGCACTAGACCAAGTGAGGCAAGTAGACGCGGTCCAAGGGTACTGCGGATCACGGGCATTTACGATCCCTTCGTGAGTATCGAAACCTTGCTCATTAATTTTTGTCATTAATGCCCTAATTTGAGTGATTAGTGCTAGGAATTCATGTTGACATGTAGGAATAGATGTCAAATTAGGGGTGCAGACATCACGTTGGGGCGCACACACCGCAACACATGTGTGCACGCACAGCACAAGTTGTACACACCCACGCGTACGCGCACAAACTACACATGCGCGTGCATGCACACACACTTGAAAGGGGGTGCACATGCAAAAATTTAGGTGAACACATGAAAGGAAAGGCACACACATAGGGGACATGTGTGTAAGTGCAAACATAGAAATGATGGCACAAGTGTCAAATATGTGGCACACATGCCCAAAAGGGCGCACTGGCACCTGAATGAGGGAACAAGCACTATAAGACAAACGTGTGCATGCAAACATGCCAAAAGGAGGTGTACATGCCCAAAAATGTGTGCAGTGTCCCAAGCCGCTGGTGGATAGAAAGAGAAATGCTAGAAATATGACACTTAGAAGAAAATTTTAGGATTTGTGGGTTAACCCTAAAATGAGAGATAGATTTTTAGAAGAAATGTTAGTAACTGATGAGTGATTTGATATTTTGCAGAGATGGTTACAAGTATTGCAGAAGCAGGAGCACCACTCCTAGATAGTGGAGTTAGAGGGGAGCATGCATTGGTGAGACCGATGAGCCATGGTGATACTTCTCAAGGTGGTGGGGCTAGGCCCCATGTCTTGGATGCCTTCTATTACACTGGACCATGGCCTACTGACTGCGCTAGCCGAGCGATGGCATAGCGAGAGCCAGTGCTTTAGATTTCCTACAGGGGAGATGACTATGACCCTAGAGGACATATGGAAAATTCTCCACATACTCGATCATGGGCACCTTGATTGAGTACAGCTCTGATGTAGGGCTGATTAGAGCAACATGTAGTGATCTCTTTGATATAGATGACATACCACATGATGGTATGACCATAGCCCTGCACGAGTGCATTTCGACCCCACACTGCATCGGGGGCCTCTTTACATTATGTCTCTTATCAGTGGGTTTTTTCTCACTGATAAGACAGGACTTCATTCTCGAGAGGGTTATTACCACTGGTACATGAAATTTTTAGTGGAAAGTGATACTTATACTGGCCCACTTATACTAGGATTTGCATTTGATTACATACCATGGTTAGAAGACCGTGGGGCTAGCTTCTTTGCTACAAATTTGGTCATGGGACCATATTACGATCGAACACCCTGTGGGCACTTTGTGTGTCCGAGACCTAGAGGAGCCATCTTACATGGCATGGGTATTAGTAGGTGGTGATGCATGAGGCCACCTAGGCAACCTATTTAGATATATGTGAGAGTTTGATGAGCTGCCCGAGATTGATATTATATGGTGACCTTACCGATATATCCAGTGGCCAGAGGATGCCACAGAGCTCAATGTATGCTCAGTAGAGCACTTTATCATCGGTAGCCATAGCTATATTATAGAGTTGTATCAAGTTGACAGGTGCTAGTAGAAGCTTGGCATAGTATAGGGGGTCCCACAGCCGGATATTTGGTATGCCTATAGAGATTCAGAGAGGCATACTATGGGGCCTCGCATACCGGTGGCCCAAGCTAGGGTGAGATTTTCATAGGTGGTCCCACAGGCATGGGACCTAGCACAGCAGGTGCGAGACCCAGGGACGACAATAGATTATACGGCGTGTTATGCCACTATGTTACCGCGACATCTCACTATCCCAGAGGAGGCTTGGGCAGCAGGCATTCGTCCACCCATAGAGATCTGGCATGGTTCAAAGCGTAGAGAGAGTAGTAGGAATTGATAAGGATCCATTTGATGGCCTTTTGCATGATGAGAAAGGTGCCCTACATGCACAAGGACCGAGGCCATAGGACCCAACATAGGTACCAATGTAGATTCCAAGAGTCAAGGTCCTTGAGTAGGGCCAGTCATCAAGAGCACCTTAGGGACCAGTCTTAGTGGCACAGCCAGTGGCACAGATAGCCACATTACAACAATAGCTATAACAGGCTTTAGCCAAGAGAGACACAAGAGAGCATAAAGAGATGAGGCTTGAGGCTGGTGTGTGACCGCAATAGTTGAGCGCGATCAGCGTTAGACCCAGATTGTCACATTACTATCGACCGACATTAGGCTAGCCCAAGAGGTGACAAAGGCTTTGTGATTTTCTAGCAAATTCAATAGATGGCTACTAAGATGGCCCAGGTTATAGGTTTACATCAACAAACATAGGCTCAGTGCACTGTGATATTAAAGTGAGACAGGCTCAGGCGAGGTGAGTAATGGGCCAGGATGAGCTGGCCCGAGCCCGAGCCAGAGATAGTGTCCTATTGACACCACCGATGGTACCGCAGTGATCACCCGATATATAGATATTTGGCTACGGAGAGGAAGGGCCTCATACTATAGATCTTTATACTTTGAGGTAGTGCCTCCTGAGTGACGGGTGCCATCTTATAGTCAGTAGTCTAACAGAGGGACTAGATCGGAGAGGCCTTAGGCCTCAGTGGAGCAGCCACGACTAGAGAGAGCTGGTGATGCTCATGCCATGCGACCTCCATGAGACTAGGCCAGCCACACCTTCAGAGGGTTCGAGTCAGCCCTGAGATTTTGTATATCTACGTACACCTCTTTATGAAGGCTATGAGCAGATTGTGCTCCATGTATATTCATTTTGTAGTGGTATAACATTTTTGACACATGCCTCTGATGAAGGAATTTTTAATATAGGGTAGTTTTGATACATGCCTCTGATGAAGGCTTTTATTCCCTTGCTACATGTACCATTCTTTTATATGCCTCAGATGAAGGCTTTTATGATGTACTGCCATGCTATATACCATTTTTGATACAGATATACCACACATGTATGATTTGGACATTTGTGACACGACATATGCGTATATGAGATGGACATTTGTTTATTATTTCCCATGGATAGATAGATGTGTTTATGATGCTTTCTGATTTGATTTGACATGTATATGTATCGATGATCTTGTTGATGTATCACATGCATTTTTATTTCTAGATGATGTGATCTTGTAGAATATATCAAATGTGTTTTGTTTATGAGATGTGCCATACTTAGTGGATGGGATGATATGATGATAAGGGTGAGGGGGATAGATTTTGATATTTGTGATCCCTCTTACCCCCATTTGATGATACGATATGTGATGATTAGCTTAGCATTCATGTATGATGTATACTTAGCTATTTCTTGATTATATGATGTATAGATGATGTTAGATGTGATGATATGATGATAAAGTGATGTTATGATAACAAAACAATGCACATACAATAAACAAAATTAAATGCTAACAATAAACACAATCAAATGCTAACAAAGAACACAATGAATTAATATAATAATGCTCCACGATTCACTAGCATGTAAAGATAGACCTCAATAAGCACAAACACGAATAAATCTAATCTAAGCAAGAAAATATGAATCCTAACAAAGTATGCCCAAGCAACAACACAAAAGCACAAATATGAAAAAACTATATAAGCAACAAGCAAAGCAAGAAACAAGATAATGCAAGTAAATGTAAGTAAATGTTTTTGTAAGATTGTTTTCATGCAACAATTTTCTATTGTTTTGGATTTATGTGAAACAATTTTCTATTGTTTTGAAACAATTTTCCATTGTTTTTATGTTGTTTTCTCTGACGGTTTTCTAGAGTTATGTACAAGTAACCAAGAAATCATGGATACCCCTAGTTTTAGATGGGGAATGTACAAGGAAAGAAGCCACACACTTATGAACAAGAAGGTGAAGTCGTTGGATTGCCCCCAGCGTAAGATGGGAAATAGTGAAAGACCATGTCCCTCACAGACGAATAAAAGAAGACAAATCTGGATCAAGGCTTGACAGGATTGGGCTCACAGGGAATCTTGAAGGTAGAACTAGGGCTAGGCCAAGTAAAAGTACCCTCCAGATGCAAGATGCTTGTGAACAACGAATCCTCCCAAGGTGCCGGAAACCAGTTTTCACCCAAGGACCTATCCAAAGTGCCACAATTACGTGGTTTTCACTTGTGGATGACCTGTTTTCTCTTTTTCTTTTTCTCTTTTCAATTTTCTTTTTGTATTTTTGATCATTTTACCATGTTTTTTGAGTTTTTTGCTTTTTTGATGCCATATTTAAACATAGAACCGTTTACGATGCATGGCATTCATGGGCTCACAAAGCTCATCACCGTTAGGGTGAGTAAGTTTTATGCCCCTGTGCCGTATTTGGCCACAATAACATAGGGTCCTAGCCAATGTGGTTTGAACTTCCCTTTCTTTTCTCATTTCACTCTTGTGTTGAACTGATTCTCCTTCATGACTAAATCACTAACCTAAAGCGACGGGGTGTTATCTCAGTTTTGAGTTTACTCCAAAACTATCAGATAACCCCTATGAAATTTTTAAAGCTGGTTTTACAAAATTACCTTTATTAGAGAAAGTCGGGTTTTCGGGTTTCACCAACAGGTCAACATGTGTTTTGAATGCTTTATGTCTTGTGTTTCCCGAAACCCGAAACCCGCTTCAAGTGAGTCGAGTCGGGTTTTCGGACCTTCGGCGCATCGGGACATGCCTTATCCGGAACATGTTTTGTGTCGCCTGTCTTCCGATACCCGAAGTCCGATTTAGTCCTTTGTGTCGGGTTTTCAAAACTTTGAAGCATCTAAACATCTCATGCTTTGTGTCAATTGTTTCCCGCGACCCGAAACCCGAATTACTCTACACACCTTTGTGTCAGGTTTTCGGACCTCCCGAGCATGCTGACATGGAGTTAATGTTGAGTTGTCGGGTGAGTTGGCACGTGCCAGCCGAAGTGTATTAATTGCAAATTTTCTTATAAATATGTGGATTTACACGTCATTTTCACCGGACATGTTTTTAACTCGTGGATTTTCACGCATGCTTTTCCAACCTTGAAACCCGAAAGCTTGCCTGCATGCACCTATTTTCAATATTTCCTTTCTGGTTGAAGGTATTTCTCTCTCCATTCTTTGTTCCTAGTTTTTATGGATTGATTGCGCATGGATTCTTCTCATTTTCTTACCGGGTTTTGTGGGATTTTTATTCTTCTTCTTTCTGGAGTTGTTTTCTAAAAGGGGTTTAGGTTTTAGGGTCTATCTCTTTGAAATTACCACTTGGTGTTATTTCCTCAGAATTTTCTTATGTGCTTGGTACATGAATGGTAAAAAAGAGATTGCATGTTTGAAATTCAACAAAAACCCTATTTTCTCTTCTCGGGTTTTGAAGGGTGTTGTGCAGTGTCAAAGACCCGAAGTATTTTGGAAGGTTTGGCATGTCGGACTTTCCAGAGTTTCCGACATCATCACAAGTGCCGGACTTTCCAGAGTTTTCGACATTCTTAGCGCATCGGGTTTCCTGGATTTCCTGACATCCTCCTCAGTGTGTCGGACTCTTCCGTTCTTCCGACATATCCAGTAGGTCAGGTTTTTCACAGTGTGCGACATCCCCTGATCTTTGAAACTTTCTTCCTTCGACATCCTTCATGTCGGACCCTAGTCCATCTCAAGAAAAGACTGAGAAGTCAGGAAGAATGAAATCGAGTTTAGAAAGGCGGAGTCTCCATCATATATTGATTGCAACTACGACATCCGAGATACAGAGCTCGGAATATAGATATTGAAGATTTTTGGAGTAGGGTAAGGAGTTCCTCCCAAACTCCACGGATGAAATCTATAGCCGATAGTGGCTTACCTCTCGTAGCGGGTTTTCCCATGGCCGCTCAGTGCCCTGAATTCATTTTGGCTGTGCCTCCGATTATGACTCGGCTTCTTGTTCGTGAGGAGTTAAGCGGGAGAAGTAGTGATCAAATTGGATGGAGGTTACTTTGATGACCTCCTTAAATGACTCAATTTTGAAGAGTATGGAGTTTGGACATCAAGTCAGCTCGAGAAAGCACGGGATAACGATCGGAAAATTGTATCAAGCATGTAAATAAGAAGTTCTGATCAAGGCCAAACCGGTGTCTCAGATTTCCAAGATTTATCCCCGGAGTGATTTCATCCAAGAAATCAATGACATCATCACTCTGAGTCGGTTTTGGTTTACCCGAATCGAATGTATTCCAAGGGTGGATGTATCAATTCATGATCACTATCAAGAAGAATCAACAAGGGATTGACTGGGGCACTCTCATTAGTAATGAGATAGATTCCCAACTGACAACAGTCTTGTCCACAGGGAAATTTTATATGTCTTCATATGTCACATATGCAGCGGCCGGGATGAGGAACTATCCCGGATTGGATACTAAGGGAAGCAGGACGGGGAGTCATGTGTATCAATACTTCCCTCAACTGACAAGGAAGGGATCCCAAGATCAATTCAGAAGGGTGAATGACGCCTTCTTCTATGAAAACATCTGCAGGCTAAACCCTGAATTGAGGAAGACAAGAGTCTCAGATGAGGCTTGGGCTGAAGTTTCCAAATGGGGATGTGTCTTCTTACAGTTCAAGAAGTTCACATATCTTTGGGTGGTCATGTACTCGGGGATCCTTTTCACCTGCCCCGATATCCAGGGGATAAACTGATATTGATGGAATTGGTTAGGCAGCTGTTGGATTTCCATAAATTCCAACAAAGTAAACATAAGGCTGTTGTATCCTTCCTAATTTCTATTGGGAGATACACTTGCTCAACGATGGTGAAGGATAAAAATAATGTCCATGAACTTTAGGACAAATTGAAGAAGCATATGAAGCCTCGAGATAGTTTTGACATCCGAGAAGTGCTCAGGGCGTATGGAACCCTGCATCTGCACAGGCCAAACATAGAGGATATTTGGATTGATCTGCATAATGAGGTTGCTTTGTTGGCGAAAGGATAATAGCAGATTGATAATTTTGAGATTCAAACAATTGAGCTTGCTGATTTACCCGAAGGTACCGGTGATAATGAAAATGTTTTGGATCTTTCCTATGATGGACTAAATGAAGATCAATATGTTTTCCCACCTATTGATTAGTCAATCAGTGAAAAAGCCTCCATTACAGATAGGTCGGCTCCAATTCTTGCACGCACCAAAGCATGGCTCTCCTCTTGGGGAATGAATTTTAAAGATGATAAGTTTTCAAAGTTGGCACTTGAGGCGGGGCCCTCCAAAAGGAAAAGGACAGAAAATCTTCTAGGGGGCCTATAAAGGTCAAGATTGTCAAAAAGAGGAAAGAAAGAGAAATCTCTTCAATTGTTTCTCCAGGTTGAAATGGTGAATGTGCGGAATCACCAACACGCCCCCTCTTGTGCCTCTTTTTATTGGATCTACTACCACGTTGGTAACTATTCCTCCTCCACTAGTAGAATCTTCTCCCCTTGAGAGTATGATACCAGCTTCTACAACCGTGGCAACTCCCTCTGATACACCGCAATGGCTACTCGAGAAAACTCCAAGGAAGAGGAAGGTGATTGTGCCCCTACCAGCCTTTGATTTCAGCTCACTCAAGGCTCCTACTGCTAAATCAGGCAAGAAACCCAAAACAGTTTCAAGGGTTTTGGTGGACGCTTCAGGAGATAAGTTCGCAGAGATAGCCACTCCCGCGACTGAAAAAACTAAAGAGGACATAATAGCCTCTGATTATCAGATAACCAGGGTGGCTCTAGGAAGAGTGACAGTGGAAGGGGCACAACAAGATGCACAGATGCCACCCTGAACGTCTTTGTGTCGAAGTTGAAAGAAACAAAAGACAACGAGATGAGCTTAAAGGAAAAGTGGAGCGCTTGATTGGCGAGGTTTTGCTTAAACTCTCAAAACCCCTTGAATCCACACCATCTTCTTCTCGTCCCTGCCGGATTCAATTTCTCATCGAGTACCTACGAGCTTGAGAAGATTGCTAAAAAAAAGAAGAGTGGTCGATGAATGGATCCAAAGGTTACTCCAACGGGGAAGGAGGTGATACAAGACGTTGTGAAAGTTCATCAATTTGTGGGGATATTCGAAGGATGGAGAGAAGATGGATGATGAGTTTTCTCAAGAAATTGGACATCTTGATTTGACTTATAAAGCTCTCCAGTATTAAAGCAAATACCAAAGCACATCTCTTGGTAGAAGAAGGCGTTATCCCACATACGAGATAAGCATTTTCAGCTGACTAAAGCCATCAGGTTCAGGTTGAGGATTCTCAACGAAGCCTACGGTAAGTTGAGAGAATCAAGGGATAAATTGATTGATGGAAAAAGTGATTTGGAAGAAGAGTTGCTGAAGATTTGTCCAAAGGTGTCAGTTGGAAACTCAGGTGTCCTATTAGTAGATGATCTTTTCAAACAAGTCCAAGAGTTTGTTCAGCATGAACCAACACACGGATTTGGTATTGAGATCATTGATCGATTTGTAAGAATTGAACATTCTTTTGAGGCCTTGAGAAATCTTAGCAAAAGATTGAAAAAGCTTCCCAGTGGTGCTAGTGATATCCATGAAACCTGTGAAATTTGGAATGATCATTCTACTGCACCTGACGAAAACGAAATGCAAGGCATAATTCAAAGGTTCCAAGAATTTCGGAACAAACAGGTGCAGCTGGAGGAAGAGAAAGATGAAGGAGCGAAAGATGATGATTCAGATTAATTCTTGATGTTTCATGTCATTTCAATCTTGAAATTGACATGTCTTTTTCATTTCTGTTTCGTCATATAGGAAGCAAATTTTGACTTGGTCTCCTGCGTGAGGATCAAGCAAAATAGAACACTGTTTAAAGAACACTATTTTCTGGGATTTATCCTATTTTCTCTCATTCCCTTTTATTATAAATAAGGGATGCTTATGCATTCCAAAGGGTCGAGATTTTTGTAATATTCGAGCTATTGGAAAGAAGAAAAACTTTGTGTTTTCGTTCAATCATTTCAAGAATAGAAGTTGATATTATTTTGTAAACTTTGTGTTGTGGGATATATCTGTCTTAAGACATTGTTCTTACGTTCATGATCTTAAGCTATTCTTTGCATAGCATCTTATTGTTTCTAATCATCTCAGACATAATATTTATGATCTAAAGCTCGTATGATTATTTCGTGCTTTGCATTTACTCGAAAGAAAATACGTTTCTCTCATTTCCTTTCCATTGTGCTTCTTTCATTGTAATAGTTTCTAAGCCCATTCATTTACGAAAGTAATACCTTTGAATCGTGTGAATGTGGATTTCGGGATTCTATCCCAACCCCCAATGGTTAGATTAGTGTGAATACTATATATATTGTTTTCGTTGTGTTTTAGATTAGTAGCAAGCAGGCAGCCTCACCTATCTTTGAGGAGGGATTTAATCCCATATACTGTGGTTGAACCTCATATTTTGGGTTGAAAAAATATCCAACCAACAGTTTTTGGTGACTCACTGGGAATACGGATTTATAGTATAAAGCTTATCCTCTTGGTGTCTGGCGACTCCGTATTTGCCTTATTTTTAAAGGTCTCTTTCCCAGTTCAAGCTGGCCAGGAAGATCTTCACTCGGTCCCACCGAGCCCAAGGTGAAATTGACCCACTCTTTGAGTTGCTACAACAGCACAATTTCAGCTGTCTCCCAACAGCATTGTTTCTAACCGAACCAGAAGTTCTTACACTTTCGGAGACACCGATCCCCATGGAATGGGAAGCGTCTGTAACTTGTCATGCATTACTCTTTTCTGATACTCGAGATCCCTATACGTACTCTTTTAAGAAGGATGGCAGTGCAACCTGTGCCTTGGGGTGCAGTTATTGGTCCTCTTTCTTTAACTCCACCATTGCATGAGTTACCACATGGATCACGTAAAAACATTCCCAAATTTAATGGGGATGGGAAGCAGCATCCTGATGAACACGTTGCATCTTTCTTTGTAGCGTGCGGCGTTCTTGGAGTAGCTCACGAAGATGTTTCTGTGTGACTTTTTGTTGAGACGTTGCACGGTGCAGCAGCTGAATGGTTTTATCATCTTCCAAATGCATGCATCACAAACTGGACTACCATGCAGACCAAGTTCGAAGCATGTTTCAAACCAGCCAAAGATTCTCATGCCTTGTTAGCTCAACTTACTCATATGAAGAAGGAATCTCATGAACTCATGCGGGACTTCGTGGAAAAGTTTAATAAACTGATTCGGAAGATTTTGGAGATAGATGTTCTAACTGCGGAGAATCAGAAATGATTCTTCATTAATGCTCAGCCTCCTGATGTGAGATTTTTATTAAGAAGATCGGTTATCCCAGTTGGTCATTTGCTCGATCAATAATAGCTATTGAAATAGAGGATGATCTCATTTTGGCGAGAAGGATCAAGAAGGACATACCCAAACCCAAAAATCAAGGCTCTTCTCAAGGTAATACTGATCCTATGTTTCAGAAAATGGCTAATGATTTGATCGCTTTAAAAAAACAAATGTCTCAAATAGGTGAACAATGTTCCATATCGGGATATCCCTCGACAAAATTTCAATAACAATAATGGTGCACTTGCGAGGATAGGCCGTGATTAACTCCCCTTTCAACCGAGGGAAGCAATTGAAGCCCCTCCCGTCAATGTGACAGTAGAAATAGTTGAAGAAGATGAAGAACCAGAAGAACAAGATTCTGCAGAGGCTTTTGAAGCTTCAGGATATGCCGATGAGTCTTATGATGATTCGGATGGTGAATCCAGCATTGGGTATTTGGAATATGATGAAGATGAATGTGCACCGGATGGTCGATCATTTTTTGTCTTCACTCGATCCCAATCTCAGAATCCCAGAAAACCTCATTTCAACACAAATGAAAGAGAGGTCACCAAAAAGGCAAGCTGCTCCTTATTGTCCTTCTCCTAAGATTAGTTTCTCAAGGCCACAGCTCATGTGATTAGAACCGAGCCTATCATCACCCCTTCTTATCTGCTTTTGACATCGTTGATCATGCAAAGAGAACCAAATCCAAATGTCGAAGTAGAATACCTTCACCAAATCTGAATAGTTTGAAAAACTTGCCAAATTTATCGAAGTAAAGTGGCTATTCTCACCCTTCAAAAGGTCTCCTTCCAAATCCTACTCAATCCCCATCTCGAACAATCGACCTCTGCTTCTTCTTCGAGAAAGATTGAACCATTTTATTTGTCTTTACTTATAAATGGGTTTAAACTCAGCAATTGCATCATCAACTCGGGGGCCTCGCTTACTTTAACTAAGTCATATGGATGGTGTTACTCTATGGAAACCAAACAAGTTCCTTTGATTGGTCAAATCAAAGATGCACAGTTCACATTTGTTTCTTTCCCGAGAAAAGAGAGTGAAAATGATCATTCTAGTTCTTTGACATCCTGTAGCTTACGGTATCCTCTTGGGTAGGGGTTTTTGTAAAGATGTCGGAGGAAAGATTAACATGGATTGGACCAAAGCCAAGATCCCGATCAATGTGGTTCATCAGGTTCTCCATCCTGAACCGCAGGCGAGGTATTTGGTAACTAAATCAGAAGATCCTAAAGCTCAAATTCTTTTCGAAGATGCTAGCTTTGGAAATTATTTCATGACTTCAGAGATACCCACTGTAGATGTCGAGGAAGAAGATCCTAATGCTATTTGGACCCTCAAATTTGATGGTAGCTGCTCAACCACCGGATCAGGCACTGGTGTTGTTCTCATATCTCCTAATTCAGAAATTTTCCCATCAGCTTACAAGTTGCAATTTGATAATACTAACAACACGGCTGAATATGAAGCCCTGTTATTAGGATTAGAAATGGCCAGACAGAAGGGAATCCGAAATCTCAAAGTCCAAGGGGATGCGGAGCTGATTGTCAACCAGGTCCAGGGAATCTATCAGGTGAAAAATGATCGCTTGAGACATTACAGGAACAAAGTTTGGGATAGTATAGAATGCTTTGATGCATTTTCTATTAAGGCAGTTTTGAGAGATTATAATGACAAGGCTGATTCTTTAGCCATGTCTACATCCCTCCTTCTTCCTCATCCTCATTTCAAGCAAGATACATACTCCATCGAGATTGTGTACCGTCCCAGTATCCCAGATAATGCAACTCACTGGCAAGTGTTCAATGATGATCAACAGGTGTTAGCTTTTCTAGAAAAGGCTGACAATTTCAGTGAGTTATACTTTGAAGGTTCTGAATCAGCCTTCCGTGAAACTATCTCAGATCCATATCAAGAGGTTGATGGTGAGTTTATTTAGCTTAAAGGCAACAAGATACCAAAAGGTTTGGTTTCTTTGGAGGGTTTGTTTGATAAGCATGATCATTTTATTCAAAACAAAAGGCAAGTTGAAGGAGCTTCTTCCTCTGAAGTAGATCAAATCAATCTAGGTTCGTTTGATCAACCTAAGATGGTGAATATTGGGAAATGTTGTTCCCCTGAAGAAAAAGCAAGATTCACTTCACTTCTGAAGAGATACATGGATGTGTTGGCCTGGTCTTATGCGGATTTAAAATCCTTGAAACCCAAAGATGTATAGCACAGTATTCCTTTGAAACTTGATGTGAAACCGTATAGGCAAAAGCAAAGACATTATAATCCCAAGATCTCAGGGACTATCCTTGTGGAAATTCAGAAGATGTTGGATGCCAGGATTATTTTTCCAATCCATCACTCCACTTGGGTTGCTAACATCGTCCCTGTTAGGAAGAAGAACGGCGAAATCTGAATCTGTGTTGACTTCCGGAACCTGAATCAGTCGTCGCTGAAGGATAACTATCCCTTACCTATCATGGATCAGGTATTACAAACTGTTACCGGATCTGAAATGTTATCCATGCTCGATGGATTTTCAGGATACAATCAAGTTGAAGTAACTACGGAAGATCAACACAAGACAACCTTCACAACCCCATGGGGTACCTTTGCTTACAGGAGGATGCCTTTCGGCTTGATCAATGCCGGAGCTACCTTTCAGAGAGCTATGGACTTGGCATTCAGAGACCTGATGGGCAAGGTCATAGTTGTGTATTTAGATGACTTGACCGTTTTCTCTAAAAAACGGAGTGATCATTATGATCATTTGGAGCAGGTACTTTTGAGATGCAGGCGTCACGGGATTTCATTGAATCCCAAGAAGTCTATGTTCGGGGTGACCGAAGGAAAATTGCTGGGTCATATCGTGACTAGAGAAGGAACAAAAATTGACCCAGAAAGGGTAAAGGCCATTCAGAGCCTTACCCTACCCACAAGTAAAACTGGAGTTCACTCTTTCTTCGGAAAGGTTAATTTCCTAAGAAGGTTTGTACCTGATTTCGCTGACAAAACCAAGGATATCCTTGGGATGATGAAAGGCAAAGTTCCATTTCGATGGAGTACAGAAGGGAAGCTTGCATTCAAAGAAATCAAAAGGGCAGTTGCTGGCGCTCCTATCCTAGTATGTCCAGACTTCAAGAAAGATTTCATCATGTACAGCTACGCCTCTGCTCACACAGTGTCAGCCATCCTGATGCAGGAAAACAGGGAAAGCATTGAAGCTCCCATCGCATTTATGAGCTGCCCATTGAAGGAGCATGAATTGAAGATGTCTCAAATTGAAAAGCATGCTTATGCGGTGGTACGAGTGGTGAAGCATTTCAGGTACTATGTGCTAAATTCCCATACTCTCGTTCTCATTCCCGACACTGCCGTTAAATCCATTTTGACTCAACAAGAGTTGGGGAGTCAACGAGGTACCTGGATAGCTAAAGTTTAGGAGTACGACTTGGACATCAGACCTACCAAGTTGGTACGAGGAAGGGGCCTGTGCCAATTGATTGCAGAAAATCATGTTGAGGCAGAATGTGAAAAGACTCAAGATGCTTCTTCAGAGCTGCCCTTGGTGCTTTTCGTGAGTACAACTGACGAATGGTACACGGATATTGCTTTCTTCCTAACTTATGGTGAATGCCCCCCACATTTAAGCCATAAGGAGAAGAGGACAGTCAAGCTGAGATCTACAAAATACCTTTTGTGGAATAACGGAATATACAAGAAAGGTATTGACGGTGTCTTCCTGCGTTGTGTTGATAAATCACAACAGGTAAAGTTGTTAGAATCCTTCCATAGCCTAGCATGCGGAGGACATTTTTCATCTTCTGTAACAGCTTATAAGATCCTGCGGGCTAGGTACTATTGGCCTACTCTCTTTCAAGATTCAGCAGAATGGGTGTCAAAGTGTGAAGCTTGTCAACATTTTGTTGGTCGTCCCAAGTTAGCAGCTCTTCCCCTGAAGCCCGTAGTGATTGAAGAACCTTTTCGCCAGTGGGGAATTGATTTCATTGGAACATTGAATCCTGCCTCTAGTGCCGGACACAATTACGTGCTGACTGCTACAGACTATTTTACCAAGTGGGTAGAAGCCACACCAATCAAGCAAGCAACCTCTGAAGCTGTTTGCAAGTTCCTTAAAGAAAATATAATTGTCAGATTCGGTGTGCCTCATAAGATTGTAGCTGATAATGCTTCTAATTTCTCGTCGCATGAGTTGACAGAATTTTGCTATGGATTCGGCATCACCCTGGCTCACTCATCTGATTATTATCCCCAAGGCAATGGGCAAGCTGAATCCAGCAACAAGAACCTGGTTACCATAATTAGAAAACTAGTAGATGAAAACCAGAGGACATGGCACAAAGCATTGTATGATGCGTTGTGGGCTGATCGGATTACCCCAAAGCGGGCTATAGGAATGTCCCCTTTCCAAGTACTGTACGGGATTGATGCTGAGATCCCTATTTCAGTAGAATTGCCAGCCTTACAGTTGGAAAAAGTAGTTGAAGATACGACCTTTCAAAATTCTATTGAGAAGAGGGTTATGTACCTAGCCAGGCTAGAAGAGGAATGAAGCAAGGTGGTTGATCGCATCACAGATCATCAGAGCAGAGTGAAGACAATTTTTGACAAGAAATCAAAGCAGCATAATTTCTAGATTGGAGACCTGGTGTTGCTTTGGGATAAGAGGAGGGAACAAAAAGGAATGCATGGGAAGTTCGATTCTTTGTGGAAAGGGCCTTTCAAGATCCATGAGCTGAATGGTGAAAATAGTTTCCTTCTATCATATCTGGATGGAGGGTTACTCCCTTTACCTTTTAGCAGACAACATCTAAAGTTGTTCCATCACTAATGCAAGATGTTCTCTTGCATTGTACATACTTTACTTTTTGTTGTGTGTTTGCTTTTAATTTTATTTCTTTCTTTGTTTTGTTTTGTTTTGGTTTTCTTCTTTTCAGACTCCGTAGCCCAATGGATAAGACCAGAGATTCTGAGTTCTCTTCCTTTGGTATTACAAAGGAAGTCCCAAGCTGGAGCCAGCTGTTATCTCAGTTTTGAGTTTACTCCAAACTATCAGATAACCCCTACGAAATTTTTAAAGCTGGTTTTGCAAAATTACCTTTATTAGAGAAAGTCGGGTTTTCGGGTTTCACCAACAGGTCAACATGTGTTTTGAATGCTTTATGTCTTGTGTTTCCCGAAACCCAAACCCACTTCAAGTGAGTCGAGTCGGGTTTTCGGACCTTCGGCGCATCGGGACATGCCTTATCCGGAACATGTTTTGTGTTGCCTGTCTTCCGATACCTGAAGTCTGATTTAGTCCTTTGTGTCAGGTTTTTGAAACTTTGAAGCATATAAACATCTCATGCTTTGTGTCAATTGTTTCCTGCGACCTGAAACCCGAATTACTCTACACACCTTTGTGTCGGGTTTTCGGACCTCTCGAGCATGCTGACATGGTGTTAATGTCGAGTTATCGGGTGAGTTGGCACGTGCCAGCCGAGGTGTATTAATTGCAAATTTTCTTATAAATATGCGGATTTACACGTCATTTTCACCGGACGTGTTTTTAACTCGTGGATTTTCGTACATGCTCTTCCAACCTCGAAACCCGAAAGCTCACCTGTGCCCGATTGAATCACCTGTTTTCGATCTTTCCTTTCTCTGGTTGAAGGTATTTCTCTCTCCATTCTTTGTTCCTAGTTTTTATGGATTGATTGCACGTGGATTCTTCTCATTTTCTTACCGGGTTTTGTGGGATTTTTATTCTTCTTCTTTCTTGAGTTGTTTTCTAAACGGGGTTTAGGTTTTAGGGTCTATCTCTTCGAAATTACCACTTGGTGTTATTTCCTCAAAATTTTCTTGTAATCAAAATGTGCTTGGTACATGAATGGTAAAAAAGAGATTGCATGTTTGAAATTCAACAAAAAACCCTATTTTTCTCTTCTCGGGTTTTGAAGGGTGTTGTGCAGTGTCAAAGACCCGAAGTATTTTGGAAGGTTTGGCGTGTCGGACTTTCCAGAGTTTCCGACATCATCACAAGTGCCGGACTTTCCAGAGTTTCCGACATTCTCAGCGCATCGGGTTTCTGGATTTCCCGACATCCTCCTCAGTGTGTCGGACTCTTCCGTTCTTCCGGCATATCCAGTAGGTCGGGTTTTTCACAGTGTGTGACATCCCCTGATCTTCGAAACTTTCTTCCTTCGACATCCTTCATGTCGGACCCTGGTCCATCTCAAGAAAAGACTGAGAAGTCAGGAAGAATGAAATACAAGTTTAGAAAGGTGGAGTCTCCATCATATATTGATTGCAACTACGACATCCGAGATACAGAGCTCGGGAATATAGATATTGAAGATTTCTGGAGTAGGGTAAGGAGTTCCTCCCAAACTCCATGGATGAAATCTATAGCCGATAGTGGCTTACCTCTTGCAGCGGGTTTTCCCATGGCCGCTCAGTGCCCTGAATTCATTTTGGCCTGTGCCTCCAGTTATGACTCGGCTTCTCGTTCTGTGAGGAGTCAGGCAGAGAAGTAGTGATCAAATTGGATGGAGGTTACTTTGATGACCTCCTCAAACTACCCAATTTTGAAGAGTATGGAGAGTTGGACATCAAGTCAGCTCAGAAAGCCTGGGATAACGATCAGGAAAATTGTATCAAGCATGTAAATAAGAAGTTCCTGATCAAGGCCAAGCCGGCTGTCTCCAGATTTCCAAGACTTATCCCCAGGAGTGATTTCATCCAAGAAATCAATGACATCATCACTCTGCTGAGTCGGGTTTTTGGTTTACCCGAATCGAATGTATTCCAAGGGTGGATGTATCAATTCATGATCACCATCAAGAAGAATCAACAAGGGATTGACTGGGGCACTCTCATTAGTAATGAGATAGATTCCCAAATGACAATGGTCTTGTCAACGGGGAAATTTTATATGTCTTCATATGTCACATATGCAGCGGCCGGGATGAGGAACTATCCCGGATTGGATACTAAGGGAAGCAGGACGGGGAGTCATGTGTATCAATACTTCCCTCAACTGACAAGGAAGGGATCCCAAGATCAATTCAGAAGGGTGAATGATGCCTTCTTCTATGAAAACATCTGTAGGCTAAACCCTGAATTGAGGAAGACAAGAGTCTCAGATGAGGCCTGGGGTGAAGTTTCAAATGGGGATAAACTGATATTGATGGAATTGGTTAGGCAGCTGTTGGATTTCCATAAATTCCAACAAAGTAAACATAAGGCTGTTGTATCCTTCCCAATTTCTATTGGGAGATACACTTGCTCAACAGTGGTGAAGGCTAAAAATGTTGTCCATGAGCTTCAGGACAAGTTGAAGAAGCATATGAAGCCTCGAGATGGTTTTGACATCCGAGGAGTGCTCAGGGCGTATGGAACCCTGCATCTGCACAGGCCAAACATAGAGGATATTTGGATTGATCTGCGTAATGAGGTTGCTGTTCGCAGAAAGGATAATAGCAGATTGACAATTGCTGAGATTCAAACACTTGAGCTTGCTGATTTACCCGAAGGTACCAGTGACAATGAAAGTGTTTTGGATCTTTCCTATGATGGACTAAATGAAGATCAATATGTTTTCCCACCTATTGATTGGTCAATCAGTGAAAAAGCCTCCATTACAGATAGGTCGGCTCTAATTCTTGCACGCACCAAAGCATGGCTCTCCTCTTGGGGAATGAATTTTAAAGATGATAAGTTTTCAAAGTTGGCGCTTGGAGAGCGGGGCCCTCCAAAAAGGAAAAGGACAGAAAATCTTCTAAGGGGCCTATAAAGGTCAAGATTGTCAAAAAGAGGAAAGAAAGAGAAATATCTTCAATTGTTTCTCCAGTTGAAACGGTGAATGTGCCAGAATCACCAACACGCCCCCTCCTGTGCCTCTTTTTATGGATCTACTACCACATTGGTAACTATTCCTCCTCCAATAGTAGAATCTTCTCCCTTGAGAGTATGATACCACCTTCTACAACTATGGCAACTCCCTCGATACGCCGCAATGGATACTCGAGTAAAATCGAGGAAGGGGAAGGTGATTGTGCCCCTACCAGCCTTTGATTTCAGCTCACTCAAGGCTCCTACTGCTAAATCAGGCAAGAAACCCAAAATAGTTTCAAGGGTTTTGGTGGATGCTTCAGGAGATAAGTTCGCAGAGATAGCCACTCCCGCGACTGACAAAACTAAAGAGGACATAACAACCTTTGATTATCAAATAACCAGGGTGGCTCTAGGAAGAGTGACAGTGGAAGGGTGCAACAAGATGTGCGGGATGCCACAAACGTGCTGTGCCAGAAGTTGAAAGAAACAAAAGACAACAGAGATGAGCTTAAAGGAAAAGTGGAGCAGTTGACTGAGGTTTTGCTTAAACTCTCAAAACCCCTTGAATCCATACCATCTTCTTCTGTCCCTGTCGGATTTGATTTCTCATCAGTACCTACAATTGAGAAGATTGCTAAAAAAGGAAGAGTGGTCGATGAATGGATCCAAAGGTTACTCCAACAGGGGAAGGAGGTGATACAAGACGTTGTGAAAGTTCATCAATCTATGGGGGATATTCAGAAGGATGGAGAGAAGATGGATGATGAGTTTTCTCAAGAAATTGGACATCTTGATTTGACTTATGAAGCTCTCCAAGTATTAAAGAAAATACCAGCACATCTCTTGGTAGAAGAAGGCGTTATCCCACATACAGATAAGCATTTTCAGCTGACTAAAGCCATCAGGTTCAGGGTGAGGATTCTCAACGAAGCCTACGGTAAGTTGAGAGAATCAAGGGATAAATTGATTGATGGAAAAAGTGATTTGGAAGAAGAGTTGCTGAAGATTTTTCCAAAGGTGTCAGTTGGAAACTCAGGTGTCCTATTAGTAGATGATCTTTTCAAACAAGTCCAAGAGTCTGTTCAGCATGAACCAACACACGGATTTGGTATTGAGATCATTGATTGATTTGTAAGAATTGAACATTCTTTTAAGGCCTTGAGAAAGCTCAGCAAAAGATTGAAAAAGCTTCCCGGTGGTGCTAGTGATATCCATGAAACTTGCAAAATTTGGAATGATCATTCTACTGCACCTGATGAAAATGAAATGCAAGGCATAATTCAAAGGTTCCAAGAATTTCGAACAAACAGGTGCAGCTGGAGGAAGAGAAAGATGAAGGAGTGAAAGATGATGATTCAGATTAATTCTTGATGTTTCATGTCATTTCAATCTTGAAATTGACATGTCTTTTTCATTTCTTTTGTCATATAGGAAGCAAATTTTGACTTGGTCTCCTGCGTGAGGATCAAGCAAAATAGAACACTGTTTAAAGAACACTATTTTTTGGGATTTATCCTATTTTCTCTCGTTCCCTTTTATTATAAATAAGGGATGCTTATGCATTCCAAAGGGTCGAGATTTTTGTAATATTCGGAGCTATTGGAAAGAAGAAAAACTTTGTGTTTTCGTTTAATCATTTCGAAGAATAGAAGTTGATATTATTTTACAAACTTTGTGTTGTGGGATATATTTGTCTTAAGACATTGTTCTTACGTTCATGATATTAAGCTATTCTTTGCATAGCATCTTATTGTTTCTAATCATCTCGAGACGGTGCTCTGTGTTTACTCAAAAGAAAATACATTTCTCTCATTTCCTTTCCATTGTGCTTCTTTCATTGTAATAGTTTATAACCCTGCTCATTTACAAAAGAAATACCTTTGAATCATGTGAATGCGGATTTCAGGATTCTATCCTAACCCCCTGATGGTTAGATTAGTGTGAATACTTGTATATATTGTTTTCACTATGTTTTAGATTAGTAATGACGACCTCACTGTCTTTGAGGAGGGATTTAATCCCATATACTGTGGTTGAACCTCATATTTTGGGTTGAAAAAATATCCAACCAACAGGGGATGATTCACTTGTTGTAGTTTCGGAGGCTTTGTTCTAATACACTTTAAGGTAATTAAGAAAGTTAATGTGCTTCTCATCTAAGAGCTCTAATTCAGCCAATCTTGCTACCCGGTAATCCTCATCTTTATCCAAATAGTCCCTAAGAGAGATTATCAGGAAAGGAAGTTTGATTTCTAATGGGATGATAGATTCTATCCTAAATACTAGAGAATATGGTGTCACACCCAGAGGAGTGTGAATGGAGGTTATGTAAGCCCAAAGAGCTAGGTGGATTTGTAAGTGCTAATTATGACTTGTTTTATGAACCATCTTCTTAATTATTCTCACCAAAGTCTTATTTGTGGCTTTGGCTTGTCCATTACCTTGGGGGTCATATGGTGTAGACCATTTTAAATGGATTTGGAACTGTTGACAAAGACCATTCATAGTTTTTTTCTTGAATGACTTCCCATTATCCGTAATGATGGCTACGGGAATGCCATATCGAAAACTGATATGATTCACGATAAATTTGGAAATTTCGGCTCCGGTTACATAGGTTAAAGGGACAACCTCCACCCACTTTGTAAATTATTCTGTAACGGTGATGATGTGGGTATGAACATCATATGAGGTAGGCGTAAGTTTCCCTATCAAGTCAAGTCCCCACTTAGAGAATGGCCATGGGGGTAGTGATAGGTTGCAGTGGTTGCGATGGAGTATGGATGAAGTTTCCATACTTCTGGCATAGTACACATTTTCGGACATAATTGCAAAAAATAGTTTCCATGGTAGGCCAATAGTAACCTAATCTTAACAATTTCTTAGCCAAA
The DNA here is from genome assembly GCA_018340775.1 of Taxus wallichiana var. yunnanensis. NCBI lineage: Eukaryota > Viridiplantae > Streptophyta > Pinopsida > Cupressales > Taxaceae > Taxus > Taxus wallichiana. Next base: position 29,619,162 of record CM031239.1, on the reverse strand, counting down.
ACCATTCCATTTGTATGTGCTCCACACACTCATTCATGTACTTCTTTGATCACTTGGATCTACTCTGTCATGTCAAGACAACATAAAAGATTTGTATTGTAGCCATGATGATAAAGTGTACCTCCTAAAAGGGTGTAACGGGCTATTTGGTGAATCAGGATTTGTTTTTAGAATGGGATATATCGGGAGGGAACGTGTTGTCCTTGAGATAGGTAAAAATGGGTTCGTACCATGGGGAATTAGGACCAACAACATCACAAGCCAGACAAGATTCTGGCATGTCATACATAGGATGGCATAAATTTTCTACAAAGAATGACATGTCATTATTCCTTGGCGGAATACGAAGCATAGAACCCACTTTGTCACCATAGCATCTACCGATCTATTCTACACTCTTGGGATTTGTTCAAATGTAATGTGCATAAAGTACTCCTTTAGAGTTTCGACCAACTTTTTGTAAGGTATGAGCTTGTCATCCTTAACCTTGTATTCATCATTAACCTATTTGATAATTAATTGAGAATCACCCACAACCTTGACATGATGAATGTTCCACTTGATAGCTAGCTTCATCCCTATGATAAGTGCCTCATACTCAGTGATATTGTTTGTGCAAGGAAAACCCAGGCAAAAATCCTGTGGTATAGGGTCACCAGAAGGAGTAATAAGGACTACCCCTACACCTGAACCATGAAAAGTAAAGGACCCATCAAAATGTATCTAGCCACATGATAGATTCTTCAATGTAGAGCAAGGAGGCATCTGGCAGATCTAGATTCAAAGGTTCAGTGCCTTGCAAAGGTGTTTCATGCTAGCTAGTCAGTGAGTACTTGTCCTTTAACCAACTTCTGATGCACAAATTCTATGTTAAACTCACTTAGTAGAATGATCTAATTAGCCATTCTACCCGTGAGGGCAGGTTTAGACAGTAAGTACTTGAGTGGGTCAACTTTGGATATCAGCTTGGTTTTGGTATTCAATAGATAATGGAAAAGTTTCTAAAAGTAAAAACAACAACCAAGTAAGCCTTTTCAATTTTAGAATAGTTGAGCTCATAGGCAATGAGAGTGTGATTGAGATAAGACACTGATTTTTCCTTATGACCAAGGTCATATTGGGTGAGCAGCATGCACCAATATAAAATTCTGTAGCAGAGATATGGAGCAAGAGTGGTTCTCCAGGAGATGGAGGCATGTGGACAGGTGGATTAGCCAAGTATTGTTTAATCAAAGAAAAGGATTGCTATTTCTCTGGTCCCTAGATGAAGGTGACATCCTTTTTAAGAAAGTGGGTGAATGAGTGGCACTTATCTATGAGCTGGGAGATGAAGTGGCGAATGGCATAGATTTTTCCTTGTAAGCTACGTAGTTGCTTAATATTCTTAGGTGGAGGCATTTTAGTAATAACAAATACTTTAGCAAGGTCTACTTTAATTCCTCATCTTGATATGATGAAGCCCAATAGTTTTCCTGATAGCACGCCAAATACAAACTTCTTTCAATTTAGCTTTGACCTAGTACTCTCGTAGGTGCTTAAAGATATGTCACAAAATGACAGGGTGATCCTCTCTTGTTTTATACGTTCCAAGGATGTCATCTACGTAGTCCTCCATGATATCATGAATCATATCATGAAAAATTATTGTCATTTCCTGCTGATAAGTAGATCCTACATTTTTGAGACCAAATGACATCACCTGATAATAGAAGGTACCCCAAGGAGTCGTGAAAGCTATTTTGTGCTGATCTTCTTTAGCTATCTTGATTTGGTTGTATCTTGAAAAGCCATCCATAAGAGATAGCATCTCATAACCTGTTGTTGAGTCGACAATTATGTCAATATTTGGTAGTAGAAAATCATCTTTAGAGAAAGCCTTATTAATATCTCTAAAATCCATGCAAATTCTAATACCAACAGGATTTTTCTGGACAGGGATGATGTTGGATATCCATTTAGAATAATCAATAGGCTGGATGAATCCACCACAAGCAACCTTTCCAATTCTTCTTTAACCAATAAGGCTACCCTTGGGTGCATCTTTTTGAGCTTCTGTTTGATAGGCTTAGCATCTGCATGCACAACTAGGTTATGCACAACCAAAGTTGGATCTAAGCCTAGGCATGTATTTGTAAGACCATGTGAACACATCTATAAAATCTCGCAGCAGCATAGTGAATGTCTTCTATTCTCTAGCAGATAGTGATGCTCCTAATTTTACTATCTTGGGGTCTTCTTTTGTACCAATATTCACATCAATGGTTTCTTTAACTAGTAATTTTGATAAGTCCTCCATACGCATAGGATCAGGAGGAAGGTTGAGATATTCGTCCAAGGATGTCTCCACGATATTTTCATCCTTGGTGTGGTCACTTTTTTGTCCTTCGATTTTTTTACTTGTTTGTTGGCCAGTGCCTTAAAGAGGTTTTCAATGTGTAACTTGGACTTTGATTTTTGCCAAGAATTTATGTTGGAACTTTTTCCCTTGATTTTCTTTAAGTTTTGCTAAGCACAAAGCTCATCCTCCTTGCCGAAGTAGGCACAGGTATCCAAGTCAATAAAGAAACCCTTCTTGTGGTCTCCAATGGGAATTGTATCCTGAATGCCCATGAACTCTACGATAACCTTGTCATTCTCAAATAAATCTAACAACATGTGACGTTGTTGGTCCCATTCAATAAGGGAAGGGTAAACAAGGTCAAGGGTTGGTTCCGTAGGGGTTATGGTTAGGATAACGTTGTTCATGAATAGGTTTGTGGAGGCAAGATCCTCATATTGGCTACAATGGGAATCCGTATCATTGTCTAGATAGTCAGAGCTATCCTCACATTCAGAACAAGTAGCATCTTGATCATTGGGGTGTGCTCCATAAGGGTGAATCCCAATGCCGTATCTTTCTATTTTGAAATGTGGAAGAGGCACTAGCTCTCTCTGTCCTTGTTCATTTCTACCACATCCTAGGCCTTTGTAGCCCATGGAGTACATCATTTTACTAGATTTCTCGTATTTTGGGGTTTGATAATAGGATGGCTGAGTATCCTTTGGGACCCAAGTTATAGGTGGATCTAGCAATTTCTCCTCAGCTAACAAGCCTCTAGGTAGGAATGACCCAATAATGTGTTCATTTCTAGGCCTTTTGAAGTGATGGTTGGGTTAACCTCTAGTCTTGGGTGATAAGGAGAGGTTTGAAACCAAGAGGGCTTGCTACACATTGTATTCTCTATAGCCATATTCAAGGATTTTCATCTCCCATGAATCAAAAGGAGATGTTGATGTAGATGCACCATGGGTGCAAGAACTGAGAGAATCTAAATCTATCCAGGATTCCATGGCCTTAGATTAGAGAGGGACAACTATATTGGCAGAGGGACATGCATATGTGCCCTTTCGTGTAAAGCTATTGAGAGCTCTACAGTGAGCGAAGGGATTTGAATCTCCTTGTATTGTAATGGTGTGTCCCTCATGCTTCAATTTAATGTACTGATGAAACATCGATGGCACGGCCTATATGACATGAATCCATGGTCAGCCTAGAAGCATATTATACGGAAGTTCCAAGTCCAGGACATGAAACTTTGTCTGATGGAAAGTGGGACCCACCTCCATGGGCAACATGATTGTGCCCACTGACTCCCTTTCTACGTTGTCGTATGTAGTGATAGTGATGATATTAGACTCAAGATCTGCCTCAGTATGTCCTAACTGTTTAACCAACTTGAGTGTGTAAATGTTCAACCCTGATCCGTTATCCACAAGCACTCGTTTGATCTTCCTACAGGTGACAACTACCTCAATATATAAAGGAAGATTATGTGTTGGATTCTCAGTAGGGATCTCCCTATGGTTGAAGGAAATATGTTCATTTGGTACGATGTTTGCGACTATGGCTTGCAGATGTGTAGGATCAACCTCTAATGGCACTCCCGACCCCTGAAGAGTTTGGTATAGAATGTCTTTGTGTACATTGGATATCTTAAGAAGATCTAAGATTGAAATCTTAGTAGATGTCTTCTCAAGTTTCTCTAAGAGGTTATATTTACCAGTTTATGGGGTTGATGGTGAAGGTTCCGGAATCATGAGGTGGGCACACCTTGTTACTTATGGCACAATCCTTTCCCTTAATTTGGATGGTGTTGACATGGTTAGTAGGAGAGTGAATACATCTAATAAGTGAATCATAATGATTGTTGTCTTTTTTGGTGTACAAGTAATTCACTACTTTATAACCTTGGGATGACTCTCCCGATCTAGCTTTGACTTTTCTGATTTATCATGATTAGGGGCATGGATCTTTATATATCCCCATTTTCTCGTTAGGTGTCTACATTTTTCCTGGGTTGTCCACCTCTATCTCCCCATTGTCAATGAGGTCTTGGATATAATGATGGAGTCGCAGACATTTGTCTATCTTATGCCCCTTGACACAATGCATTTCACAATATTCATGCTCCTTGTACCATGAAGGTTTTGGAGCATTTTCATCAAATGGTTGTGTTGTAGGATATGTCATCATGTGGGCCGCATCCAATTGTTTTAGTATAACCGACAAAGGTTCATTAAGAGAGGTGAACATTCTTTGCTTTGGTGGTGGTTGAATTGGTCCTTTGGTCAGTTTAAAAGGTTGACCGGTTTGGACTATTTGTACACGTTTGGAATCAGTGATTCCATCTCCTACCACATTTTTTTCTTTTTGAAAACCTTCACTTCTCTGTGGGTTTAACATTTTTTTGTCTCTAGCTTGGGTCTTGAGAGTTCCTTTTGCAATGAGAGCTTTCTCTATCCGAAATCCTTTTTGATGACCTCCTCAAAAGTGTGAACACAATGCATTTGGAGGTGGAAGGCTATGTCTGGGTTTAGGTTGGGAATGAAAATACTAACCAACTATTTTTCAGGGAAAGAGCAAGGGAAGCGGCTAGCTATCCCTCTCCACTGTTGGAGGACGCTAATGAAAGTATCATTAGGAAATTACTTGGTGCCACATAAATATGCCATGGTGACATCACTCTCTATGTTATATGAGAAGTGACGCACAAATCTTTCAGCCAATTCTGGCCAAGTGAAGATTGATCCCTGAGGTAAATGTGTAAACCACTCTAAGGCTTGACCTCTGAGACTTTTGGGAAAAATTATGATGAGATAATTGTCACTATAAGACACCTCTTGACATGCCATATAGAAATATTTGACATGATCATGTGGATCTCCTTTCCCTTTATATTTGTCAAATTTTGGCATATCAAATTTCTTGGGAAAGGGTTGAAGGGTCATAGTCTTGTCAAAAGGATAAGGGCATAATTCTTTGTATTGATATTTTCTAATGCTCCCTATATTACTCTCTTAGAGGCTTGCGAGTGTTGCTTTCATAGACTATACCTCTTGTGTGAGAAATTGTTCTCTAGTGGGAGAAGTGGGGAGATATACCCGACGGTACCCCGTATCATCTTCTTCTTGGTTTTCTCTATGGAGTTCATTGATCTTAACCTTAGGCCTTGAATTTTGAACGTTTTTGCTTGCTTCCTTCTGTACATGGGAGGTTAGCAAAGCTAATTATCAGCTTAGGTTACTAATCTGTTGTTGAATTATGGTTTCTTCTTCTAAGGGTTCCTCCTCTTCCTCGTATTGTAGAGGTTCTTCACTAGTATCATGTCCTGTCTTGTTTCTACGTGGCACTTTGATAAAGGGTATTCTATGTCCCACCACTTTAATTGTTTCCTATGTTGGAGGTAGAAGTATGTCCATGGGTCAAATATCCTCCATATTGATAAGGGGTCATTCTTCCTCAGTAGATTTATTTGTAGGTGGGATTCTTTCATTTTCAGTGGGTAATTTGGCCCCTAATTCTATGACCCATGCTAGCACTCTATCTTTATTTCTGAAAATAAACTCATCTAATAAAGTGGGATCAAAGTCAAATTCTACGTGTGGAGATTCCAATTCATTACCACTATGATCGACCATATCTTCTATCTCCTTTTCCACAGAAAATAGAGGCCCTAGATCATGTCCAATAAAGGGGTTTGACCCTTATCTGTTAGAGGCTTCCCAAGCTTGCACTTGTTGTTCCTTGTATGTTTGTTTCTTGAGTCCTAATCACGTTTTAGGAGCCATGTTTTGTGATAGTTTCACTAGGGTAAGTTGTAAATGTGTTCAAAAATTTGTGACCACACCTAAGTGAAATGTAAGATAAAATGTCAAGAATATGAATGAATAACAATGTGAGAATACCAATGTGATAGAGTGATAAATCACCAGTGACACAAATGTTTGGTACCTAAACCTATCAAATGAAGTACCTCCTAGACTACGTCTCGAAAAGTAGTTTAGTGTCGCAAGATAATTAACAAGATGTTATCACTTATGCCAAGTTCAAGAGAATGAACAAAATGTAAGTAAATACAAAAAGTCAATGTGACCTCCTAACAAGATATACTAGAAGTGAGCTCAAACTCAATTAAGACCTATATCTCAAAAAGTGCCAATTACAATTCGTGAGTGACACAACAATATCACCAAGATATGTTAACCAAACTTTGCGAGAAAGTAAGGTATTGATATCAAGATGCTATTGATATAACACGCATGAGTGGTAACACCTAGCACTCTTCAAAATCAAGGTAATAATAGAATCAAACTAAAAAGCTCCAAGTATAACTAGGAATAGTTAATATGTGTGCACTGTAACCTTACAATATAGATATTTAGGTCGAGTTTACAAGAAACAAGATGTAAATACTGAAATTGTAGTGATATGATACAAATAAGGTAACTCTTCTAAGGAAGTTCAAGATGATGAACCATGCCTAAATACAATGATGATATTGACATGGGTATCAAGATCACAATGGTCACCAATGATATGAATATGTCTCCATGCACTTTAGACATTTAACTTACCCAGCCGCAAACATGGATGGGCATAAATGGACAAAAAAGTGGCAGAAACAATCGATTGGTAACACAAAGGTAGTCACCCTCCTTCTGATCAATGAAGTGTCAAAAGAATGTGAAGGAAGTAAATCAAAAAAATGGGATGGAAAATGTTGGATTCACTTCGACAGAGTTTTGCCTCGCCCTAAGGCAAGTAAAAACTAAGCGAAAGTAATGTGTCACACGTTTCACAATAAAAAGATGGTTCACAACTCAACACTATTTTAGAATGGTCAAAGTGGGATCCTGGCCAAAGTATATTTTCCTAGGTGGTTCTCTCGTCCTAGGTGTTACAAAGTTTGTTCATGAGCGAGGTGATTTACCCAAATAGTCCCAACTATCTTGGGAGTATCTTGACTTTTCCCCTTTAAGCACAGTGGGCAATAAATGCGTCCGTGTACTCAAAAGGGTCGCCTAGGGACAACTTGTAACTCTATCTCACAAAGGAATCACTAGTCAAGTAGGTAGTGCGAGCACTTCCTGTTTTAGCCACAAGGTTCCCTCTTGCATGGACTACTTTGGGGTTCCTTGAACCACCTCCATTGTTGTATTTTAAGGTGTTATGCCAAAGGGGTTATCTTCCAGTTGAGTGGAGAGGGACGTACCCTTTTCCAAAACCTACGATACAGTGTTTTGAATATGTTCATTTTATCTTGTTTAATTAGGTGTGGTTTTCTCGAAACACCTTTTGGCAACCTGTATAACAATTGTATTAGTAGTTTTTGACTTCGTTTTGATTCCTTTGTTCTTTGACAAGCATATCGTTTTGGTCATGTATGATGATTTTTAGTAGTTTTCCATCAAAAGTGAAAACACCATTTCTAATTCTCTAGATCATCCAAGGACGCAAGAGAAGAGCATACATGATGTTTCCAAAATCCAAAAATATATCAAATGGAAAAACACTTTAATTCAACTACGCCAAGTTAACCAATTCCAATTCAAATATTCCTAACAACCTCAAAGCATCAAAAGGACTTAAGAATCGTTTATGATTCCCAAGATTGCCCCAAGGGACATAAGGGAAGAGCATACGCAATCTTATTCCTATAAGTAAACACACAAAACTTATTGTAATCAAGTAAAAACATTTAAAAATAACCTACAAAGACAAGTATGTGATTAGATAGAACTGTGAGAATGTTACCACCTCAACACAATAATTTTAAGAAAATAAAAGGACACACCTGTGCCCCTATTTTTACGTCTGCGTGTAGGTTAGGGTGTATATGCCACTCTGTGTTTTTCTGATTTATAGTGCATCTGCACCACCTGAGAGGTGTGTGTGCCACCAAAATGACATGTGTGCTACTCTGTGTGATTTTTTCTTACCATGTACCTGCGTCACCAGAGAGTTGTGGTGCACCATGAAAAGAGTGTATGCACTAACTTCGATAAAAAAATGCAAAAATTTGGATAGAATGCTTGTGCCACTAGAAAGACGTGTGTGCCACGGAAAAATGTGTTTGCCACCACTTTGTAAAACAGGCTCATATTTCGACAGAATGCCTACGCCACTAGAAATGTGTCTGCACCACTAAAACAATGTGTGCTCTGGTTAGGGTGTATGCACCAATCTAACAGGTTTTGAAATGCAGTGAAGGTACAATACAAAATAACGCATGCACCCATGTTAGTGCGTCTACATGCTTGGTTAGGGTATGTGCGCTAGGGTCGATAAACAGAGAACTAGGTTTTGACAATGTGTCACTGCGCCACTCGAGAGGTGTGTGTGCCATGAAAAACATGTCTACGCACCTAAAAATGTGCACATGCCACACCTGCAACCAAAATATGGAAAAAAACACAAGAAAGCTCACAATATCTCAATTTTTGACAAGTTAGTTTAAAAATGGCAACAACCCATTAAAATGATGGCTATGAACAAGAACTTACACATATAAAATTAGTAAAAATTCCAAGAAAATGGACATTAATTACTAAATGTGCATATCAAAAGTTAGCCAAAACAATGAAACTTAAACTAAAATGCCAAGGGACTAGGTGTCCCACCGGGCGTGCCAAATGTGTGCATGTGTTGTTTTTAGACTAATGCTAAATGTGAATAAAGGCTAACACCTAAATAGCCTTAATTAGCAAGAATTAAACAAAATACTTAGCACCATCATGATAAGAATTAAACAAGGGTTAGATGCTAACATTCATCAATAAAACTTTGAAACTAACAATGTTAAACATCTAAAATCCTCTATTCTCTAACAACAAATAAATGAAATGGACCTATGTAGGCTCTAGTGCAATCAAAAATGGTTGTCCTTAGTGTTCCAAGAACCTAGGAATGAGGGCTAGTCAAAGTTGGGCTACAAGACCCTTTTGATACCTCCCATATGACCTAAGCACTTAAGAAAGAGGCTTAACTCTTCAAGATGATGAACTCTCAAGAAAACAAAAAGCAAGCTCTTAGTCTATTTTGCTATATGCTTTACATTTTCTTTCTCAAGGAGTTTAGGTGTAGGTATAAAGGTAGAAGGAGGGCTCCTTATATAGCCCAATGGATAAAGGAAACACTTCATCCCTTTGCATGTGGGATAAAGGTAAAACATGATTAGGAATGGATAAGGTTGCTTTATAAAAGGTAACCTTACTTTAGAAGGGTTTAATTTATACTTAGCAAGTCATGGGAGTTAGGGGGTACTTTAATTAATCAAAGGTGATTAACTAATAGTTAGATGTAAGCTTATAGAAGCTAATTGGAGGAATATTAGTATGATTTTGGATATTTGAAGGGGATTAAATCAATTAAATATTGATTTATTGGTTAAATGAAGGGGAAGGCTAATTAATTAATAATAATTAATTAGTCTAGATAGAAGGGGTGAATAATTAATGAAAGGTCGTTAATCAGGATGTTAGTTGGATAAGATACTTAATCAATTAGCGTAATATAATTAATTATGTTGTTGCGGAGACTCACAACATCCTGGATGTAGATCAAGCTTCTAGGTTGATCACTCTAGCATCCAGTGTAATTGCACAACATGGAAACCTCTCTCCAAGTGTAGGGACTTGTGAAACTGAGAGAGGAATATCTAGATTAGAGGCTGGTTCCTCAAACTCCTCTGATTTAGATCTAATGCTTACACAACTATAGAGGTTTAGATCCTAATCCTACTCTAACTTGCAAGGAGACAGGGGTAGAAGTGCAAAAATTGAAACTAACTAAAGATGGTGATGCACCAAAAGGAGTGGTGAAACATATTTGTCATGCAAATAAACACAGACCAAAGTTCACAACATAAAACATACACAGACTGATAAGGTATAATTTAGGATCTGAAATGAAGCAAATAATACAAACAGAGGACTGAAACCCATTCACAGAGCTTGCATTATCTTTTCAGTGTCAAAAACACGCATTACACCCTCAGAGAGGTAAAAGAAAACTGTTACAATCTTTGGAGAGGTCTGATCCTTGCTTCAGTCACTTGCTGGAGCTGAAAGAAGAAGTTGCTATGTCAAAAATTGTTCCCCCCTTAGAAATGAGCCAAAACTGGCTTTTACATGCATGGGTCGAGCCCAGGGGACAAAAACGTACAAAAACATGAGAGCCCATCCCTCCTTGACTACAGATGCATTAAAACAGCATGGGGGACCTTACAAACCCATACTCTGTCATTTTGACTGGATTACAGGAGAATGTGACCCATTCTGCATTAAATCTGCTATTTGGAATGTCACTTCTGGCCATGAACATGCGTCAGATCTGTTTCTCAATTTTATCTCTCCAAACTGCACCAAAACTCAAGATTAACCCCAAAATCATGTAGATAATTTCACAAGCTTTCCGTTGATATAAAGAACGTGCAAATCTGAGCTCTGGATCAAAAGATATGTCGATCTGAAGATTTAGGGCACAAAACAGGTGACGTGTTTTGAAATTTTCCCGCGCTCTGCCACCTGGATGACACGTGTCGAGTGCTGATTGGATGCGTAATTCTCTCTCCTTCCCTACTTCATTGGACATGTGTCCTCTTTTTATTAGATCGAGTCAGTGCTTGAAAACTCGCCCTTTGACTTTTGGACTTTCTCCCTTGTGACACGTGTCGTGATTTGATTGGTTCGCGGGTCTGCCGGCTTTTCGCGCCCTTCGCGTCTTTTTGTCCCGGATGTCCCAGTCTGTTTGGGACAGAATCCTCCGATCCACCTAAATGGGCTTCCTTGTCCCTTATCTGCCGATGACATGTGGCGTAATTTGATTGGCTCTCAGCTTTTTCGGCTATCCGCGTCCCACGCGTCCCTTTGTCCCAACTGTCCCAATACGAAATTTCTCTGTTTGGTGAACCGGCCGGTTCGCGTCCTCCGCACACTCACGGCCCAGATGTCCCAGTGTGAAAGTTCCCCATTCCGGCCGAACCGGCCAGTTCACGTCCTTCGCGTACCTTTGTCCCACTTGCTCCCGGACTGTCTGGGACAAATTCTTCCGATTCGCCCAGTTCGGCCGGTTCGCGTCTGCCGCGTACTTCTGGCCCGACTGTCCCAGTGCTAAAGTTCTCTATTTCGGCTGATCCGGGTGGTTCGCGTCCTCACGGCCTGAATGTCCCAAACTATTTTGCTCAGCAGTTAGTCAATTTTGCTTCCTCCTTCGGCCGGATCGGCTTCTCGCGCCCTGCGCGTCCTTCTGTCCCAGATGTCCCTTTGCTTCGCGGGCCGCCTGGAGGCTTTTCGGCCGATCCACGTCTCGATGTCCCTCACATCCCTACTATTGCGAGGACTAGGACTTAGCCAATTTTCACAATTCTTTCTGGCCCAAGCTTGTTTTTGCAGCTTTTTCACCTTTTCTCAGAACTTGCTCTTTTCAACCTAGACAGGAGAGTTAGGATAAATATGAGGGGACCCTGGAAACATGATTTTTGATGTATGTTATCAATTCAACCCTGGGGGTGAATTTGGATAAAAATTTGGTGACTCAACGGGGATACACTCTGCTGCTAGGTAGAAGATACCGGTTGCTCAAGCGATCCATTGGGCATGGAGTCATCAAAAATGCATTTAGGACCCTAACTGACTCGAATGTGCAAGGAGGAAGATGGAATGTTACCTGATGAAAGAAAGGAATGCTAAACATCTCCATGGACAGCAAGCAGTGCCAAAGCACTTAGGGAAAATGAAACTAACCTACAAAGAAAACAATGTGCACAAGCACTTGGAGGAAAGAAAATCTGATCTAATATTTACGAGAGGTAGTGAACTTCCTTCTAGAAGCAACGCTTGAGATAGATTCCATTGATTTGGAATTCGGAATTTTAGTTCTTCACCATCCTAGATCTCCAACTTGAAAAGATCTATCTTTGGCCTTCCTATCAAAGGTCTTCTTGATCAAAGCTTGATCCTTTTCCATTGCACAGGATACCTGATTTCGATCTCTTGTAGCTCCATCAGCTCTACATAACTCACTTCCATGGGCTCAAACTCTAGCAACTCCAGGCTGTTTCATGAGTTCTAACGTTGGCAACTCAAGTGACATGGGCAAGATTGCCTCTCTTCCATAGACAAGCCTAAATGGAGAGTTACTGTGGATCTTTTAGGAGTGATCCTATCAGCCCATAAGGCTGATTTTAGCTTGTATGCCAAGACCTCGATTCTCATCAAGAGTCCTCCTAATGATCCTCAACAAGTTCTTGTTTGTAGACTCGGCACAGCCATTACCACGAGGGTAATAGTTCGATGAAGTGCTTAGGTAAATACCATTCTTGACAGCCCACTCAATCACCCTAGATCCAATGAATGCCAATGCATTATCGGAGATTATTGTAGTAGGTACAATAAATCGCAGTGGTTTATTCCCTCATAAAAGTCTAAGATGCTAGACTCATTTGCCTCTTTGAGTGCTCACATTGTCCATTTGGTGAAGTAGTCTGTGGTGTCAAAATTCATTTGTGCCCTTGGCTTGAATTGGGATTAATGACTCCAATGAAGTCCAAACCCTATTGCATGAATGGCTGGTCAACCGAGATTGGATGTAATGGAAGGGCAGCAAACTTCTCTTTTCTGTGAAGAATGCACAATTCTTACACCTCTTGATCCATGCATAACAATCTCTAAATATTTTAGGCCAATAATAACTAGCCTTCATGATTTTAGAGCTGTCACTCTTGGTGCAAAATGGCCACCAGTTGGTCCACCATGAAACTCTTCCAACACCCTTTGAATCGACTGTGCACAATGCATCTCAAAGGCGGCACTCCATTCACATCTTTCTTGAACAAAACTCCATCAACAATGGCATACGGAACAGCCTGCAACCTGAAGTGTCTCCTTTGGGTCTTGTTCATCTCCGGAGGGCATAGGCCTGTGCTTAGGAAGTGCATAATACCTTGGGTCCAGCAAGGAGTTGGGGCAGCATTATCTTCTTCTTGTTTGCCACTTGGCTCATGACTATCCTGGACTATCAAAACAACCTCTTCTTCATTACATACTTCTTTTTGTTTCCCCAAAACTAGCTGCTCACACAATCCTTTCCCTCTTACCAGCTTGGTGATCTTGATCTCAATGTCATACTCCATGACACGGGTGATCCAACCTGCCCTTTTCTCATTCAAATCCTTGTTGAGGAGGAAATCCTTAACCCCAGCATGTGAGACCAGCAGTTGAATCTTATTGTTTGAGACCAAATGTCTGAACTTCTTCAAGCTCCTGATGACAACAAGGACATGCTTTTCGATGAAAGAATACTTTATTTCGTAATCTTCCAAGGTTTGGCTGAAGAATGCTATGGGCTGTTCTGAACCTTCTCTATTCAGCTGTGTTAAGATAGCTGAGATTGTGTCTGATCCTCCAAACGCATACAACATGAAGTCCTTTGAAAAGTCTGGGTTGATAAGAGTTGGAGCTTGTGATATTACATGCTTGATGCTTTCAAAACTCTCTTTGCCTTCTGCTGTATCCATTTGAATGCTAGACTCTTCTTCAACATCATTGTTAGAGGCTTCACAAGAGTGGAAAAATTAGGCACAAATCAGTGGACAAATTTTATCCTTCCTAAGAAGCTTTGAAGAGATTTCTTGTGGTGTGGCAATGGGAGCGTTCGGATGGCTTCAACCCTTTCAGGATCAATTGTTAGCCCTTCCCTAGAGACAATGTGGCCCAACAATTTGCCCTCATGTGCCAAGAATATACACTTCTTTGGATTCAACGACACTCCGAACCTTCTACACCTCTGAAACACTTGTCTGAGGTGAAAGAGATGGTCTACTACATTCTTTGAGAAGATAATGATATCATCTAGGTATACCAGCACTATATTGTTGATTAAGCCTTTGAATGCCATATCCATAGCTCACTGAAATGTTGCTCCGGCATTTGATAGGCCAAATGGCATCTTCTTGTAGGCATAGGTGCCCCATTTGGTGGTGAAAGCTATCTTGAATTGATCTTCTTCCTTCACCATTATCTGATTATAGCCTGAGTATCCATCAAGTAGTGAGAACCTTTACAACCAGCTATAACTTGCAATATTTTCTCCATGGAAGGTAATGGGTAATGGTCCTTGAGGAGGCTCTGTTCAAATCTCTGAAAGTCAACACACGATCTGATTTCTCCATTTCTTTTTCTCACTGGCACCAAGTTTGCAACCCAACTTGAGTGTTTGATGGGGAAGATGATCACGGCCTCAATAAGCTTGCTTAACTCTTTTCTCATGAGAGGTTCAATATGGGGATTCACTGGCCTTTGCTTTTGCCTAACATGCTTGGATTCCGGATCCAACTCAATAGTATGTTGTGCCATCTTTGGGTTGAAACCTCTTAGATCTTTGTAAGTCCAAGCAAAGATATCTGGGAACTCTTGACAAAGCTGAACAAAATCATATTTCTCTTGTGAGGTACTTACTTTGCCAATCTGCAATGTTTTGCCTTATTGCACTAAAATAGGCTATGAATCTTCACCCTTCACTTGAATGTTCACTTTCTCCTTCCTAACCCGATAATTCGGGTTGAAGATTGACTCCAAGGTTATGAGGCCTTTTGGTAATTTGTTAGTTCTCAGCTGCACCACTTGGTCACCATACTGCTGATGTAGCTTGTCTTGATTCCTGGCGGAGAACTCAGCTTCTTCTTGTAGGAAATTAACAATTTGCTGATCATTCTTGAAGACTTGCCAACTTGTATTGTTATCCGGAATAGCTGGTCTCACAACCACTTTGATATGAGGCTGAGGTTTTTCACTTTTGATATTTTCTACAACATCAAATGCAGCCCCAATTGCTGCCAGTCTGTCAGTGGCTTCATTCTTTTTCTTGGGATGGAATTGATGCTAAAAGCTTCAAAATCTTCAATAAGATCCCATACCCGATTTTTGTAGTTCTTTAACAGATCATTTTTGGCATCATTTTTTTCTTTGACTTGGTTTACGATCAGCTCACTATCACCAAATACTTGTAAATTCCTGATGCCTTTCTTCATTTCCCAGTGTAGTCCATGAATTAAGGCTTCATACTCAGCTGTATTGTTTGAACAGGAAAACTGGAAACAAAAGGCTGAGTAATACCTTATACCTTGTGGTGAAATGAGCATAGCTCCTCCTCCTGCACCTTGTCTACTCCTTGACCCATCAAAGAACAATTGCCATACTTCATTCTTGTCTTTATGATCTGGCTTGGTGATGCTGGGGAGAGGTTGATCCTCTTCATGTAAACAATAAAGCCCTAGCTCGATTATTCTATTTCTTGATAAGGATCAAAGGCATGCACTTTGCTTTCCCATTCATCAAGAGTCAAATCTGGGATGCTTCCAACCTTGGTGTCAGCTTCATCAGTGCTTGGATAATCTTCTTGATCAAACGCTAAATAGTTGGTATTGATTTGGCTAGTAGTGTAAGGCTCAATGTGAAAGTTTGCAATAGGTTCAGACCTGATTATGGCCTTAGTTCCATACCTTGTTCTGAATAACATGTGTGACCAATCTTACCGAAAGATAGCCTCCAATTTTAGCAGTGAAGTCTCTTGACAAGCACAATGTAAAGAGTGGTGGCAGGTCTATGACTGACACATCTTGTAACACTATTACATTGGGACATGCGTGTAGTGTGAGGCTCAAACCTTTGATTACTCCAACCATTGTCACTGTTGTCCCATCTAATTGCACTACACCCTTGGAGATGAATTCATATTGAAGCCTTAGCTGATCAGCTATTTGCTTGGGCATTACTGAACTACTTGCCCCAGAGTCAATCATGTAATTATGTACCAACTTATCTCCTATGATCAATGAAACATAAAATGGAGGGGGCTTCAACATTTTACCTTGTTGTCCTCCATGATTTCCTTCAGGCTGGGCAGCGTTTGTAAGCACTTTGTCTTGCATCTAAACCCACTGATTTGAAATTGGCCAGTCCTTCATGGCAGCTTGTAGCAAATCTCTCTGGCCTGGGATGGATAGTGATTCCCACATTGTTATGTTTACATTTGTCTTCTTTATCTAATCAATGATGTTGAATGGGGATGAAGCATCCCTCTACCGTCCCCTAGCTTACACATTCGTTCCTTGCACATGGGCAGCAGCAACTGGCATCTGAGTTGGTTTAGGAGCTAGTTTGGGTGCTCCTTGCATGTTTGGAACTGAATTTTGTTTGCCAACACCTTGTGGAGTGACAGAAGGCCGTGAACTACTTGGGGAAAATGGCTGTTCGTCACCCAAATTTCTCCTTTTTGACCTTGTGTTGGCTGCAACACTTTGAGATGGTATTTGATTCATACCACAAAAATATTAAGCCTGCCAATTGACAAGAGTAGTTTCATTCGGAGATGTTCCTTGCTGAGGTGCTTCTTGCTGATCTCCTTCGTGGCTGGACTCTTGCGACCCACTGACGGTTTGCACCATCAGGGCTTGATTTAATGCACCGTTAAAGCACATTGATTGGTTGTGTGGCTGACTACATGGAAAACACCAATCATATTCTTGGGCCATGTTATTTTGGTGGCACTAATGCTTTAGAAGTAGATACAACATTGGGGTTATAGGGCTGAAATGGCCTATTAGTGGGAGGCCTTACTTGGATTTGATTTCGATTTGCAGCCTGATTTGGTGACCTATTTTGTTGGTATGGGGGCCTAGCCTGGTGTCTTGTGCTTGAGGCTGATACGGTCTAACACTTTGAGCTTCTTTGTCTTTTGATAGTAACCAGCTCATTTCCCAAATTTTGCAAATTGTTTCATGACCTCTTGGAGTTCATTTGAAGCACTAGAGGATTAAGTAGAAGTTTCACTTGAACTTTAATTTCTAGGGGTGGGGACGAGGAGCAAAGTGGGTGCTTGACTAGTGCTTGGATTTTCTAAGTTTGGATACAAGGGCATGGGAGGCCTAGGAGCCGGTTTACCGGCTTGAATAAGATAGTTTTCAGCTCTAATGGCAATGCTATAAGCGGCAGAGGTAGGTTGTGCCTCCCATAGATTGAATTAACATAGAAATATTAGAATTCAAAGCTTTAAGGTAATATAGAAAAGCACCTTCTGCTGTTGGCCTGACTACCACTGGAATCCTATCCCAAAACCTTTGAAATCTGAAGTTGAAGTCAGTCAGCTACTCATTGGGGCTCTCTTGATAGTTGTCAATTGCTCCAAAAGAGACAAGTTGTCTCCCTTCTATCCAAATTTACTGGTGAAGTGCAATACCAGCTGATTCCAGTTTGTGATAGAACCAGCTCCAAGGCTCCTAAACCATTGCAATGCTTTACCCTTGAATGAAGATGCCAGTAACTTGATAGCCACTTGCATTTCTTTGATTTCATGGATTGCACAAAGGTTAGCAATATCTTTAACATGATCACCTGGAGTAGTCTGATTTTCTCTGGTGAAGTAGGGAATGTTCTTCAAGGCTGTAATAGGAACTGGATGTTGTGCATTGAGAGCAAGTGGGCTGCTGCTTGTGAAGTTGACGTAGGGATTGTTATGAGCCATTCTAATTGGTCTTAAAACCCTTGTTGACTGAATGAAAGGCCTTTCAAGTGGAGGACTTGAGAGAGTTCTTTTTGGTGGAGATGGAGACCTTTGAATCCTTCTTCTTGGAGATAATTGTAGGTATTCAAACAACACTTATTCTTCTCCAACTCTTGACCTTGTGGTGATTCTTATCATGAGTTTTCGGGCATGAGCTTGGAACCGTTTATTCTTCCCCTTGGAGTCACCGGATATGCAAATAATAGCTCTTTTAAGCAAGCAAAATGCAGCGAGATGTGCATCAACCTGCTGCATAAAAATGAGACCTCTACTCCCACCTAGCATGCCAAAAACTGTTGTTGCGACTCACAAGGCACCCCGGATGTAGATCGAGGCTTCTAGGTTGATCACTCTAGCATCTAGTGTGATTACACAACATGGAAACCTCTCTCCAAGTGTGGGGACTTGTGGCGAGAGAGAATCTCAGTTAGAGGCTGGTTCCTCAAACTCCTCTAATTTAGATCTAATGCTTGCAAAACTACGAGAGGTTTAGATCCTAATCCTACTTTAACTTGCGAGGAGACGGGGGTAGAAGTGAAAAAATTGAAATTAACTAAAGATGGTGATGCACCAAAAGGAGTGGTGAAACATATTTGTCATGCAAATAAACACGAGACCAAAGTTCACAACATAAAACATACACAAACTGATAAGGTATAATTTAGGATCTGAAATGAAGAAAATAATACAAACAGAGGACTGAAACCCATTCATAGAGCTTGCATTATCTTTTCAGTGTCAAAAACATGCATTACACCCTCACAGAGGTAAAAGAAAAATGTTACAATATTTGGAGAGGTCTGATCCTTGCTTCAGTCACTTGCTAGAGCTAAAGAAGAAGTTTCTATGTCAAAAATTGTTCCCCCTTAGAAATGAGCAAAAAAGCGGCTTTTACATGCATGGGTCGAGCCCGGGAGACAAACGTACAAAAACATGAGAGCCCATCCCTCCTTGACTGCAGGTGCATTAAAATGGCATGGGGGACCTTACAAACCCATACTCTGTCATTTTGGCTGGATTACGGGAGAATGTGACCCATTACGCATTAAATCGTCGCTTGGAATGTCACTTCGGCCATGGACTTTCTCCCTTGTGACACGTGTCACGATTTGATTGGTCCGCGGGTCTACTGGATTTTCGCGCCCTTCACATCTTTTTGTCTGGATGTCCCAGTCTTTGTTTGGGACAGAATCCTCTGATCCACCTGAAATGGGCTTCCTTGTCCCTTATCTGCCGATGACACGTGGTGCAATCTGATTGGCTCTCGGCTTTTTCGGCTATCCGCGTCCCACGCGTCCCTTTGTCCCAACTGTCCCAATACGAAATTTCTCTATTTCGGGTGAACCGGCCGGTTCGCGTCCTCCATGCACTCACGGCCCAGATGTCCCAGTGTGAAAGTTCCCCATTCCGGCCGAACCAGCCGGTTCGCGTCCTTCGCGTACCTTTGTCCCACTTGCTCCCGGACTGTCTGGGACAAATTCTTCCGATTCACCCAGTTCGGCCGGTTCGCGTCCGCCGCGTACTTCTGGCCCGACTGTCCCGGTGCTAAAGTTCTCTATTTCGGCCGATCCAGGCGGTTCGCGTCCTCACGGCCCGAATGTCCCAAACTGTTTTGCTCAGCAGTTAGTCAATTTTGCTTCCTCCTTCGGCCGAGATCGGCGTCTCGCACCAAGCGTGTTCTTGTCCCCGAGATGTCCCTTTGCTTCGCGGGCCGCCTGGAGGATTTTCAGCCGATCCGTGTCTCGATGTCCCTCACGTCCCTACTGTTGCGAGGACTAGGACTTAGCCAATTTTCACAATTCTTTCTGGCCCAAGCTTGTTTTTGTAGCTTTTTCACCTTTTCTCGAGAACTTGCTCTTTTCAACTGGATAGGAGAGTTAGGATAAATATGAGGGGACCACTGAAACATGATTTTTGATGTAGGTTATCAATTCAACCACTGGGGTGAATTTGGATAACAAATTAACTACAATAAGAGGGAATATGAGCACTTTTGATGATATGTTGTCAATTTATAGGAAAGGAGATAATTAGTGAAATTTAAGTATTTAAATTGCTCAGGGCGTAATTATGGGTGTCTACAGTGTGCAACTTGAACCATGTTAATATGAGGGAGGCTGTAAATGGAGAAGGTTTAGGATGAGTAGTGTAATGAAATGATGGGAAGAAACCCACCGGGGAAAATCCTTGTAAAGTGAGTGGGCACACCGACATTTGGGTGGTGATTTGACCAACTCTCTAATACATACCATGTTGATCTTGAATTTTGGAGGTGGAAAAAGGGGTTGTGGGGGTGGATATGTAGGTCATTGAAGAAATAAAGGATGATGATATGTGGTGATAGGTGAAGGTGGAACATGGTTATCATAAATATGGTCATCATCGTCAAAATTTTGTTCAAGAGGACAAAGTTGGAGAAGAATGGTTTTAGAGCCTTACAATTTTCTACATTATGTCTGACACATGATGATAGCCAAAAATATTGGTTTTATCAAATCCTTTTGGTTTGGGTTTGAGAGGATTGTAAGGTCAAAGTGGTGGTAATGTGATGAAAAAAGTATATAATAGATTGGTTAAAATGTTGGTGTAGGACCCTACTAAGGGATCACAATGGTTAGTGAGTGTGCATTTGGGTAAATGTGTGGAAGATCGTGAAGAAAGGATTTATAGGAAGGAGAGTGGGTTGGCCCTTTGGTTCGGTATGTGGTTTTGTCTTCGGGTTTGATGGCATCTGCTTGGGTAAAGGTGTGGTAGAAGAGCTAGCGATGGAATATTTTTTTGGTTTAACTACCTTATTGGTAGGTAGTGGGTTCTTATCTTTGGTTTGCACCTTCTTGGGAAAATGTGACACAAGATTACAAGATGCGAAGGAAAGCGAGATAGTAGAAGAGGATGGGTTACCCATGGGGAAAATTGAGTTACAGTGGAAGTGGTTAGTAGAGGTTGGGTGGACGGTATGGGTTGATTTCATATAGGAAAATTTGGGGTTATAATAACTGGTAGAGGTATAGGTGGTAAGAAGTGCATTGGTGAGGGTGAGAGTGTTTGTTTAACGAAGGGTTGTGATACAACAATAGGTTTCTTAGCTTTTGAATTTCCTTGGGTAGGAGACTATTTTGTCGGGGTTGATAGGTGAGGGGCTAAGATGGATAAAAGGGGTGAAGGTGACAAAGGTGTGGTAGGTGAGAGGCTGGTTTATGTGACCTAGAAGGTTGGGTCTTCCTTTTAGGTGGAGGAATAATGTTGGTTCGGGTTTGGGAAGATGCCCGACTAAGTCCAATTTTACAAATGGGTGAGTAAGGATTGATTTCTGCATGACACCCAAGGAAGTGATGGGCCTAGATATGAGTGAAGATATAGGTATAGGTAGGTTTTAGGTATTGGAATGGTTTTAGTCATGGGTAGAGGTTTGGATGTAGGTAGAGATGATGAAGAAGAAATTTTTTTGATAGGCATGGTCAGTGTCGGTTTGGTTACTAGAAATACCTTTGGGTAGATCATGGAAGTATCGTCAGGAAAGATTTGCATTTGATTCGAAAAGAGGAGCCGAAGATGTCCCTAAAGCATGGAATTATCAACGTAATCCAAGTGATCAGATAACCATGAAAACAGTACTTCTGTAGAAGTAGATG
This sequence comes from Taxus wallichiana var. yunnanensis, assembly GCA_018340775.1. Classification (NCBI taxonomy): domain Eukaryota; kingdom Viridiplantae; phylum Streptophyta; class Pinopsida; order Cupressales; family Taxaceae; genus Taxus; species Taxus wallichiana. The sequence goes on along the minus strand of CM031239.1, from coordinate 29,597,652 downwards.
GAGTTGGTTTGGTGGAAATCCTTATAAAATATGTTTGTGAGACAAGGAATTGGCTAACCTTGGACTCTGTAGGTAAAAGAGCCGAGATCATGTCAATGGGGTCCTGGGATGATGAGGGAGAATTTCCCCCAACAGGTAGTGGTATGTCTGAAGAATCTCCCAGGGGTAGGAGAGATAGTAGGTGGGGTGGGGTGGAATTATCCCTTGAAGGAGGAGAAGGTGATGATGATTCGAGAATTAAAAGAGTTGATTGTTCGGGGTTCTGAGGTAGACGGTGAAATGGCATCAACAGAAAAGCATGGGGTCCTTCATGAGAGTGGGGGGAGATGAAGGGGACTCCTCTATGGGTGGAGGAGAAAATAAGGTATGATCCTTTGTGAGTAGAGGAACTCATGCTAGAATTTATTCAATAAATGAAATGGGTGGAATTTGAGGAGCGACTAGTATGATGTCAAAAATCATGTGGACTTCTAGACATTATTGTCAACTTTGGATGAAGGTTCAATATTTTTATTATACGATGGTTTATGGTTAGGGAACGGATTTTTAAAGATGTGTAAATTTTAATTTTCCAGCACGTTTGGGTTGTCCATGGCGAGTCTCCATTATCTATCATCTTGAATAATGTTCTTAAAAGTGATTTAGTTACCGTCACTATGGCCTTTGACATGATGGTAATTACGTAGTCATGTTGCTTATATTATGTAAGCATAGGATGAGTGGGATCAAAACTAGTATGAGGTTTTATGGGAGGAAGTGCAATGTCTCCAGCTTTAAGAAGCTTTTCCAATACTGAAGAATAGGGCTCTTTAATTGAATTATACTTCCACTTGCTCTTGTTGGAGCTGAAAGGCATGGACATGAAAAAGATTAGAATAAGGTTGGGATTGATTAGAGGGATGAGATGGACCTGATTTAAGAACTACTATGTTGGAAGATCCTTTGGCTTTTGAATAATTATTTTGGGGTTTTGAAGATGAAGAAGAATCATTTGGTTTGAACGGGATGTTCTTGTTTCGTAATTGGATTTTCTTTTATTCAATGGCACAAATTTCCAGCTTTGTGCCATTGTGAATGCTTCATTGAAGGTCCAAAAGGTTTTTACCTACAAAGTTGGTGAGATGTTTACAGCACAAGCTCTAGTGAACAAGCTGAATAATTTAATTTTGAGGTTACTAGAACATCACTTGGTTGATAAAACTATGCCATTGGAAAATGAAATCTATGATAGATTCGTCTTAATCTTTGTCGTGTTAAATACGAGTCAATCATTGTGACCTCTTGACTACATTGATTCGAAGTGGTTCGGGAATGCTTGTGCCACTTGGTTGAAGGAGTAGATGAAATGTCTAGGTAAATTGCTATACCAATCTAAGGAAGTTCTTATTAGGGACATGAGAAATATTCGTAAGAGTAAAGCATCATCATGGGAAATTAGGTAGCACCCTTGCTTGAATGACCCCAAATGCTATTGTGGGTCCTCTTTACTATTGAAACGGTTAAACTTAGGCAATTCCCAATGTATAGGGTATGGGTGAATAGGAATATATGGATGAATAAGCCCATTACATATTTCGTCATAGTTCAAGGAGTTATAAGAGCTGAAACGGATGCTTCTAATGTATACATATTTTCCATCATATTCCTAATTAGGTCATTTGTGGGTTGTGAGGAATGGGTGCCTTCTGTAGTAAAGGGAGGTTGATGATGGGTGTATGATGTGGATGGCATCCCAGTACATGGGGGTGAAAAATAGGAAAAATGTGAAGGGGAGATAGATACGAGTGGAATGTACCACTGAATAAGTGACCTATGAGATTGGGGGTTGCTGATGATGCATGTAAATAGGCGGGATGGTCACAACGACTCTCATGGTAATGGGTGGTAGAGATTGAGAAATGGAAAGAACTAGATATTGGAAAGGGCGTGGGTTTCCAATGCTTTGGATGTGGTTTTGACGCAACTTGTACATATGAGGAAAATGGGACGAGATGGGGCTATACTCAAGGCATTCGGTGAAGGAACACTTGATGCCACATGTGTAATAGATGTTGTTGGGGTAGTGGTTATGGTAGAGGTAGAACCTAACTGAGAGACCACATGGGGTAATGTGGATGAGGGAAGTGTCAAACTATAGGTAGATGACGCGAAGTGGGTGCGAGGACACGAGGGATAGATACGAGAATGTCATATATTAACTATCTTGAGGAGTCCCAAGTAGATGAGTGGGTGAGATAGTATTATAGGGACAAAAGATTATGATCAAGGATTCTTGTGAATTCCTCATCACCATTAACAATGGGAATAAGTTGAGTTGGATCCATAGGTGATAGGATGGATGACAGTGATGGACTAGGTGAGAGTGGTTGAAGACTGACTTGAAATACAAGGGTGCTAGTTTGGCTGTGAGTTAACACCATGTGAATTAGTGTTGACCTAGTAATACTATATTCTTTAAATGAAATAGAAAACAACATAAGCAGAGAAGGATAAAGTCTGGGGGTGATTCTGGTCAGTGTTTTGATTAAAAATCAAACACAAAAACCGATGATGGTCAGTATGACTAATGATAGTTATAGATGAACCAGTGATGATTATGATAACCGATACAGTCACTATAGAAAGTACCAATTTTAACAAATGAAACAAAATTGATGAATATGAACTGGGAAATTGTACCTATGAGATATTAGAAAGTTGGGGGATATGATGGTGTCCTAAGGACCAAAAATAGAAAAGAATAGGTGATGAAGGCTATTTCAGGTAAAATAACCAAAAGAGCAAAAGCCAACACCGGTTAGGTAAACTAACGATGGTAAGATATAAACGATGTGATTATTGGACCGATCTTGATTACTATGAAATTAGAAGAAATGAAGAAAAAATGGATTTTTGTGAATTAAACTAGATGAAGGACCAACCCAGAAATATGAGAATGATAAGATAAGGTCTTGACACACTCAGAAATAGCTAGAATACTCCAGCTATGATGGGGAGTGTGAAAGGAAGAAGAAAAATGGAGAATCATAACTCACACCTCAAAACGCAAGTCAAGAACAAAGCTAAGAAAAAAATGTAATCCTAAAAGTGAATTTATGTTTGTTTTAAGTTATGATATTAAGAATGACTTGTGAATTTAGAACAAAGTTTTTGGTTGGGAAGGCGTCCTATGAAGAAGGAAATATAAAGGTGAGGTTTCAGGTTATGTTATGGTGGGGGTGGTCCTTTCTCTAAGGTGATGACTGGATAGAGATAACCAGTTGGGTGCCCACTTTGTCAATCCTCTGATCATGTGATCATTGACAACTTCTTCCGGGTGGGATGTTGTTTAAGAAGATTTGTAAATTCAAATTTTTATAGTTTGGCAAAGAGAGAAGAGAGAAAAATGTGATTTCTATAGTTCAATTGTATCAACCAAAGAATGGGCATGACTTCTAGTAGATAGGTTGCCCTCATATTTAAATGTCAGCTAATAATGTAGCATACAAGGATGAAATGTAACAAATTTTATAACCCAAATCAACAATTATGTTTGATGAAGAAAATGATGAATATGTTAAGAACTTTATCTTTCACTACTATGCAAATGGAAGATGGAAGAATTGGTTTGTTTTAAGCACCAAATGACAAATGCCATTTAGACAATTAGAAGAAAATAATATTACCAGGAGAAGATTAAATGTGTATTTTTAAAAAGGAGAGAAACACACAAAATGTTTCGCTATATGAAGAAAATGCAATGAACCCAAGAGAGGGTCCCACCGGTGTGCCAAAATGTTTTTCAAATAATGATGCATACGTAAGAGTAAATTAGATAAGGTAAGGCGAGAAGGAATACATGTGAATGAAGGTGGAAGGTAGACTGCACACATTTTGATTTCTGATCTAATGCTGATTGTGAGAACTTATTTTTTGCTAGGAGGAACTATCTACAAATACAAAACAAGATCAAAAGAGGAATATTAAAAAATATATGTCGGTGGACTACCTAGCATATGCTACATTTGAGAAGTGTGATACTTCCTAGATGGATGTCAATCCATTGTTTAAAAGCAGTTAATGCAAGAAATGATGTAAACCAATAACGTCCTATTGTAGTTGATATGATTGGTGTCTCGATCAAGTACAATAAGAAAATCTAATCTAACAGGATCGGTTATGATTAGATATTGAAGTCAGAGAGGTAAATAAGGTGGCAGGGACAGTTAGGGTCAAGCTTTAAGTTATTTGAGTTGTTTGGGTGAAAGGTATGAGGTTCTTTGTTATAGGAAAATTTATCAAATATAGAGACCAATGTTGTTCGATATGACCGATGCGGTTGAGAGGAGAATGATGAAGGTTTAGATTAACTCGCGTCATAGGGTTGGGCTGATAGAAAATTAATGAATTTTTTTGTGATTCTCTTATTACAGAGAATGGGCGGAAGAATGGTGAGGTTGATGACTTGTCTTTGGGAATACTCGAGAGATGTTTGGAGGCATATATGGAGGGTTAAGAAGTTATAGGTGATTAGGTGGAGGGATTGATATGAGGATGAGAGACAATGGGATGGAAGGGAGACTAGAGCTCCCAAACGAGAAGAAGAAACTAATCTAAATAAATATGGGAAGGTGTAGATCCAAATGTACTTACTTGGTGTTTGCAGACTTGGTGGTTGGATGGAGGTGATGGTTGATCTATGGAATTGGTGGTTAGTGCCACGGTTGTGCTTCCTAACATTACCGTGAATTATTTCCTTTCATATTAGTGCTTGGTATTGGTTCAGGATGTCTGGATGTGCAGGAGTGCTTTGGTGTGTGCTTGCATGCATATATCTCTTCTCAAAACTCTAATAATTATTCCAACCTCTCAAACAAGGTTACCAAAGTGAATATATGGTAACCGATGATGGTTTAGGGTGATTGGCATTGGTTTCGGGTTGATTGATGTCGATTAAGGCGAGAAATCCTAGGTTTACTAAAAATGACAGATCTTGGCAATCTTTTTGGCCAGCTCTATCCATTGTCCTGGATCAAAATAGAATATTGCACTTAGATAAGAGGAATGCGGTTAGAGGAAGAATAGGCATGTGATTTTAGGGTTAAACTAAGTCTTAGTTAATTAAGGTAGGTAGGACTAAGTCTTAGTTAGCTATAGAAAGTGGATATTGAGTCCTAGTAAAAGGAAACATGCTAAGAATAGGTTTATGATGAGGTTTCTAGGTGATGTGGTGGGGTGAGGTGTCTAGGTGAGGTGGAAATTAGTTTAATTAAGGTAATTAAATAATGAATATTGTGAGAATGGGCATTAATTTAATTGTAGGTAATTAAATTAATATACATGTGGGGTGAAGGGGGTGTGAATGCATAGAATTTTCATTTTCTGAAGCAAAGAATGAGGGAATATATTTAGATTGACACCATTATTGAATAATAAATGTTATATAAGAAAGCCACAAACATGTACTTTAATAAGAATAACGTGCAAAAATCCTTAATAATTATAGGTGAGATATCTACTGAGATAAATGTGATTTCCTTAATGATGGATTTAAATGTGTCCATAATAGAGGTAAAAGTGGTAGGTTGCGTGGTTAAAGATAATGTAACTAATTATAGAGTGTCATATAATATATCCTTATAGATAGGTACTTTCTGTAATAACTTAAGAAGATAAATCTTAATGGGAATATTATTTAATGGATACAAGATATCAAACCATTTATGAGGAGAAATAGGCTTAGCAATAAGATCCATAGGTAGGGGAGATAAGGGTGGCTTGCCTATGATAGGATGTTTAACATGACGAGTATTGATAACATTAACATCAATAACCAAAAATAAGAAGAAAAGTGAGGTGGATGTTTTCATTTATGAGGGTGTATTCAACTTGTATATAAATGTATGTAGGAGTATCATGAATTATGAAACAAGATGAACCATCATACAATTTCTCTTTTCTAGACATGATATGGGTATGTACCTTTTGAGAGGGATAATAACCCATATCAAAATGAGGGGGTGGTCTCTTAGGTTTGAAAGTATGATCATATAAAATTGAAGGAAGATGAATGATGACGTGTATAATGGCTACAATGTAGACTAAGAAACCCTAAGGCTACTAGTGTTTGAAGATAGGATGAATTCAAGAGTCGTGTTCCCTAAATGTTTACACAATAGTTTTATTATAGAATGTTATACATCAGCTAAAAATGATGTAAGGGTTTATAATAGGTAGATTATTCTGATCTAATTAATTTTCAACATCAATTATACATAATCAAATGTTGGTGAAATAATATTTTGCAATGTAGTTGATTATATATCACCAACAATCACAAGGCTAAACCCCTCCTTCTTGGGTATGGGGAGGGTCACATTATCCAATGTAAACTAACTAAAATTTTTAGGGTGGTCGTTAGGTTAGGGATCACACATGAATAATCCACTAGACATGTGGTAAAGTGTTTGTATAATGTACAAGGGAGGAATTTAATTTGAAGGGAGGTGAAGGGGAGTAGGAAAAATAGGGAGAGAGGGTTAATGTTGTAATTAGGAACTATCAAATTCTCACCATAGTAACTTGAGTAGGTCCACATTTAATTAGAAGAACACAAAAATGTAATAAATAAACAAAACTAAAAACAAGATACATAAAGTTCAGAGATCCATTAATCAAGGACAAAAGTTCCTTCTTGGTTATACAAGATCACCATTCTTGTAAAGATGGAAAGTAAAGAAGGTAGATGAACATAATAGAGGAATAGAGGAAATGCAACCTTTATTGTTTGATGTAGTAGTATTACAAAGATCAACAACATATAAGAATCAACACTTTCCAACCCTTTGGAATGGGGAATCCTTTCCTATTTATAGGATTACAATTGTCTCTTTGTCTCCCCCACATGAATCTTCACCTTTCTTCATCACTTGTGACCTTCCATATTACTAGGAAATGAAATTGAGTCATGTTAAGTTGAAGGTCACTTAAGTGAATAAGAAAAAGTAGTGAAAAAAAGTAATTTCTTAATGAAGAATAAGAATACGAGAGAAAGAAAAAATAGAGAGAGAGAGAGAGGTAGATTGACCAATTTTATAAAGATGAAGCTTATGCTGATGAAGAACTTACTGAATTGAAGCACTTGTGATCACAATATCTTTCTTCTGTGAGATATGGAAACATTCCAAGGCATTGAATAAGTGTTCAGAAACACTATTATGAGATCTGCATTGTGATGGGAACATGATGATATTATCTGATCACAAGGTAGGATTTAGGGTATGGGGATCACTTCCTTACTCCTCTAGGCCTTCAAAATTCACTTTTGTGACCAAAATCAAACTCCATGATGCTCAAACCTTCTTATGCTTGTCTTCACTCACTGAAGTAGGTCTTCATCTTGTAGATAGAAATATTGCTCCCTAAAATAAATTCTTGTCCTATGACCACTTGTTGAACTGAAATGATGTGATTGCATATGCTTCCTCCTTTGAGGTGTGAACACACTATAAGGTGTTGAATGAGTGTTTAAGAACACTACTAAGTGAATTACATCATGTGAAATTGAGATGATTTCCCATTCTTATAAACATGGTACTTTATGGAGATCATCCTCTTACCCTTTGTGGCTTCAAAATATTCCTTAAATAGAATATATATTTAGGATGCTTAGACACCTTATTTCTTATATGTTCTTCATGGAAATAGTTCTTCTCCTCTAGATAGAAGGATTTATCCTTGAATGAAACTTAAAGGAATGTATAAGAATGATTTATATATTCTCAACATCCAAAATGCATTGAAATAATGAAAATGCCACTTGCTTGACTTTTAATATGTGATCACATCACAAAGCATTGATACATGTTTAAATAAAATTTCATGAGAAATGCATTATTTATGAGCTTGAGATGATTACCAAGATCACTCATGGTGATATTTTATCATCATGCTCCTAATGAACATTTCCTTGATGAATTGAATTTCAATGAAGTTATTGATGTTTCAAATCCTTCACAGACCTCATGATGTTCTTGATTTCACCCGTTGTCTAAGTGACTATCTTTCACACACATTGTTTCACTCTGATATGTTCCCTATCATAGTGTGATTCATATGATGTCCCTTATCCTTGGAAAGAGAGTTAATCACAAGGTAGGAGTTGGAATGAGAACTTCACTTTCCTCCTTATGGATCATTTGATATTTAAATCACACCTTTGTGACAAAGATGTCTCCTTCATAGGATATAAAAACCTTGAGGACTCAAACATGTTCTATTTAGGTTGAAAGAGTCCATCAAGAATTTTGTTTGAAGCTTATTATTTCACCTTGGTGATGAAGACATATCCTTCTCAAATAAATTTAACCATGATTAATCTATTTTTCCATAATTAGGATGAGTTGAACCATCCAACTTCTTGTATCAAACTGTGCCATGTAGAAATCACCTTTGGACTAATGGTTTTGGAGCCTTCACGGGGTTTCATTCTGTCTGAACTACAAGAAAACTTCCCAACCTTGTAATGGTGAAAAAGAGAAATGAGATAGGTATAATGTGAGTTGCCATAAGATTTTGAACTTAATTACAAAACTTTCTATTTTTAGTAGGTCCTATCTAGAACTACTATTTTTAGTAAATTTTCACCATTTTCTCTTTATGATGTTTCTTGCTTGTTTGGAGTGTTGCGAAGGCTAAGAATTCACTATTTTGGAAACTTAATATTTTTAGACATACACAAACTTGCACACTTAATATTTTTAGAAAGGATACTTACATGTGTTGGGTTGCAATGAAAACACTTTTAAAATTTTCTATTTTCTTCAGGACTCTCTCCTCCAATTTTAAGGTTTTCATCTGCTAAAACACTATAGAATTAAAAATGAAACTTTCTAGGTCTGAAATTTTCATATTGCTACTGTAAATTATATATACCATCCATGGGATTGCTTTCACAATCATCTTGAAGGAATTTTCAAACAACGTGCATTGGTGACGTTTTGCAGAGATCAGGTGCATGGATTGAGATATATGAGAAAAAGCCGGTTTGAAAGTCTGATGTTATAGGAGTGATTTAAGAAGAATTAATGGAAATTAATGGATGTTGGAAAATAAAACAAAAATAATTTTAATGTTTAAAATGGTTAAGTTTTGTGAGAGGAGTTAGCCAAATCGTTTGTATAATTTTCAACTCACATATGACCATGATAACTTAACTAGAGTTGAATGAGGTTGAAGTGGAGGAGGAAAATAATATTATGTACCCCTTGTACCATATACACCTTGGGGATAAATGGGATAACTAAGTGTAAAACATTCGACACGGGAGTTGGAGGGGTTGGGAATGAGCACCATCGGGCCAAAGTTTGGTCACATGGAGCTAGAAGTGACTTTTCAAGAGACCGAGGGGATAATTGGGATGAAGGAGGTCATAATTTTATGTCATAATTGTACCTTTATAACCTTTAGGGATATTGGGGATAAAAAGAGTGAAAAATTGTAACTTGGGTGAGAGTAGGGGCTAGGAATGAGCACCGATGAGGAAAAATTTGGTCACATGGAGCTAGAAATGAATTTTCGGTGACCAGGAGATAACTAGGGTAAAGGAGGTTGCATGTTTGTGTACCCATTGTAACCTTTGAACCTTGGGGGATAGTGGGGAAAGAATAAGTGAAAAATTATAACTTTTCCACTTTAGGAAAGTTGATATTACCCAATGTGTCCAAATCGGGACACCATGAGTGAAATTTCCTCCTCGAGCACGAGGAAGTGTTTTGGGGCAAAAAAATTATATTATTTTGACTAAAAATATTTTTTTAGATCATTCCACCCATTATATAGAGCCAATTATTCCTGAATTTTTGTTTTTATGGCATATTTCATCTTGGACTGAAAGGAAAAGGCTGTTATGTTCCTAGATTACCCAAGACATATTTGAGACTTGGAATAAATTTTATGTATACATAATGTAGATGGTTCCCATATATTTCCATTGATATTTTTCCCTTCCTAACTCCTCTTAGAGCTCCAAAAATCCGTCGAGAAACTAGCTTTCATCGTTGAAGCCTTCATTCCCTATGCCTAAAATTACCCGATGTTGAATAGATTGTTCTTGAATCAAATTTCTTCCACCAATTTTTCCTAAAATGACTTAGAAACCTTCATTTTTATCTGAAACCACCCATAGATGATTTATATTTTATCCGTAAGCTTTGAAAGGGTTTACTAGTTGCGAGAATGGCCAAAAATGACCTTTAGGTCTTCGGAGGAAGTTGTCTTTCATCGAATCTCAATGAGTTCATAAATCATATTAGGTAATCTTCCTTTCACATTGAGAAACACTTTAAAAAATTGTTAGAACTTTACTCTAGGATAAAGTGAGGGTATAACTGAGGACAAGCTAGCTAGAGGGAGGGTTCATAGTGAATGGGAAACATAATTTTCATTTGTGGGCTTAGTTATCATGATTAAAAGTTTCAATTTTTCATGCCAGACATTTTACATGAAAACAACTTTCTCTAGATTAGGGAAATTGTATTATAAGGGGAAATGGATAACCTTATAATTCTCTTATTAAGAATACAAGTTACTTATCCACTTTGCCATAGAGTCACCACAAAAAAAAAATAGAAAGATATAATTACAACCAAGAAATGAACACAACCAACACATGATAGGGAAAGGAAACACTATCGAAGAAGGGAAACACAAAAAGGAAACCAATAAAACATACTAGATCACCTATGGTACATGTGATGGACAACCCGCTTTCATTGTGGAACTAATTATTGTATGCAATGGAAAGTTGCAAAAGCTATGGAATGAGGATAAAGAACCTCAAATCTTTGCTAACTCATCCATGCATCATGAGATGAGTGCTAAACAAGATAACTTCTACAATAATGAATTAAACTAAAACACTATCATTTTATCTCTAACTACTCTATGATTACTTAAAACATAAATTGAACCTAGTTAAACCTATGAGCAATCAAATTAGATTTGTTGTTTCTTCAATGGAGGTGAAGAGGTCTCTCTAAAATGGCTACAAGACCAAGTTAGATACCCTCCTACTAACCTACTATGAAGTTATGGATGCAAGATGGAGGAGCTTCAACAATGGAGGATAGCCAAGATCAAATGCCTATTAGCTTAGCTAATGCAAATGAGGTCTAATGCCAATATCTCCAAATGTGAGAGAGATTTGTTATGAAAACAAGGTGTAAGGTTGAGAGGGAGGGGTGACCCTTCTATTTATAGTTTTCCAAATGGAAGAGTTTGAACTTTGGGTGCATGTGGGACTAAAGTCTAAAAATAACTTTAGGATTAGATTAGGATAAACATGCTTTAGGCTTAGTTAATCTTAGTTTAGGCTAGTTAACTAGGGTTTAGGCTAGTTAAACTTGATTGGTAAGTGATTAGAGACTCATTGAGAGTTGGGAGGGGTATGGATAACCAATTTTGACTGATAGATAGCCTATGAAGCCAATAAAAGTGGTATAGAGAGAACAAGGGAGGTTTTGAATGGTTGAAAGGAAGAATGTTTATCTAATAAGAGAGATATTAGGCAAATAAGTTGATTATAGGAGGAATACAACTAAGAAGGTGTGATAAATGGGTATCCGAGAGTGGATCGAAGAAGAGTTGATTAAATAAGTGTTGTTAATCGGTTGAATTAGATGAAATGCTAAGTGTAAGCATATTTCAAGTGTCTACATTTTCCCCTCTTTGAGGTGGTGTAAGAGATGTTACTTCAAAAAAGTAGACAAACATAGACAAGCAGAAAATTTTGAAGGGACAAAAGAAAAATGAGTAGAATGGAGGATGCCCCTCGATTGTCGATGGGGTGATAGAATAACTTGATTGATGATAAAAAGATGACAATGAAAGAATATTGTGAAGAAGAAAGGGGATATAGAAGAATAAAGGAATATGAGGAAGAGAGAATGAGCTAAGATCCATCTAGTGCCTTTTAAACAACTTTATTTTTCATCATATTGCTAGAGATATTCATCATCATTCCTTATTAAAAAGAATGAACAAAAGTCTAGTATGGCATGAAAAGCCATATACAAAAAAATGTCCATTGATAAAAACACCAACTCCATGCAACATACAAAATGCAATACAAGACGATAAAGTAAAATATGCCTAACTCCATGTAACATACATAATGTAATGCAATACGAGAAAGTAAACAAGCTAACCTAATAGAGAAACAAGATGCAATGTTTTTGTTATCAAGATTCAGTTTTGACCTATGTGAATTAACGATAAGGGTTATAATGGTGCCCTAAGCAAGGATACATGCAAGGGGAATAATGGAGGACACTTTGGTCCTATGAAAAAGCAATGTGCACTACTGAAACAAAGATGCAAGCAACTTGTTGTGCCCCGAGTATAGGCAAGTAAGCACCTAGCTTTTGTTGATGGAGGTAGATTAAGATGATCCACGAGTCATGCACATGAACAAGTGAGAACAAAAGAGTGACATTTTGTAGGATGATTTTCAATTTTAAGAATTTTTCAAACATATTTGAATGTTTTTGATTTTTGAAAGTTTTCTGAAACTATGTATAGGAAGACAAGGAAGTGTGGATGCCCCTAGTGATAGATGGGATGTACAAGGGTAGAAGGCCACATGCATACAATAAAGGTGAAGATGTGAAAATGCCCCAGCAATTAGGTGGGAGTATTCAAAGGTAGACTCTTCACGGGTAGAAGCGGGACCCGGGGCCATTATAGATAGGTTTAACACAATAATGAACATAAACCAATGAAGTCTTTGGGAAGAAGCAAGGATGTCCCTAGCATAAGTTGGCCTAAAAGCACATGATATAAAGGAAGGAGAAGATTGTTTTTGTGAAAGGGGACAAAGGTGTTTGAAAACATGGCAAAAAGTAATCTTATACACATGGATGTTATGAACAAAGTAGAAGAACAATGTGAATGATATGAATGTAGCTTAGAAGCCTCATGATGAAGAAGTGATTAGCCAAAGGCACAAATCGTGAGATGAGATAAGGACTAAAGTAAGAGTCTGAACAAGGCCCAAAAAGACACTTGGTAACATACTAATCCTTTTACTCATAGAGATCCAGTGTGTGCACATGGAATTTATTACCTCTTAAAGGGAAGATTTAATAGAAAACAAGTGAAGACACCCTAGCCAATGTGTAGGAATGATTTATTTATATAGATGATAGGTGATTTGTGAATGAAGGGTGGAAGGATAATCTGTACATTGATTTCTTGCCGATCCAGGCATCTATAGCCCCGATAGAGATGTATTTGATTCTAATCACAACATTTTGCTACTTTTGCCCATCAGTGTCCATAGCCTCGAAAGAGATTATTGGAAATACCCCAAGAGAGGGTTATTTATCAATTTGATTTTGCTTTTAGCTTTTGATTGATTGATCTTGTTTCTTTTGTTTTTGAAAACTTATTTCAGCTCTCTTGTTTGACAAGGGTTAAGAAACATAGATAGCTTGATGGAAGGATATGAAAGTGATTATGATGATGATATTGGCTAGTGTCAACAAATATGTCCAAAACTTCTTGGCAAAAAGTTTTTGATGTTGAATGTGATAGGATCTCTAAGAGGTCGAGTCGTTATTTAATTTACCAAGGTGATGAAAGACCGGGTCAAATAGATACCATAAAGATAAATGTCACAAAATGCATGCAAAAAGGCTAAACAAAATATCACCGAAGGGATGAAAATGGTAGGAAGACTTGCAGAGGAATAATAAGAAAGGGAAGAAAGAAACATCCATGTGTATGTAATACCTGATTGCAATGTTTGATCTTTGTACCTTTGATTTTTCTTGTGTTTTCTCAATGTTTTTGTATTTTTGAATTGTTTTTGATTTTTAGGTTTTTGATAGTTTTAAGGGTTTGGGACTAAAAATGTCACTCCATGTGATAGGATCCAACAACGATGTTTTGACTTCCTTGATAAGGGAGACTAGGTGTGTTTTTTTATCAAGAGTCATGTTATTCCCGATCTCGATGATCGTGGTGAGCTCGTACTCAACAAATGACTGTAATTTATCCTTAAACAAGGATTGTTCATGCAGGAGCTTGAGTTCCCTATCCATAGGTTTCTACACTTTACGCCAAACTTGATGGTTGCATTGATGTACGATTTTGAATCACACTTGATTTTTAACCTTAAGATCATGTGATTTGCTAGGAGCTTTAGAGCTCTTGGAAGTTTTGAATTGAGCTTGATAATGAACCTATTTGGGTTTCTTATAAGTTGATGCATGACTTGTCTGATCTCGAGTAGGAGAAGAAAGAGAACGTGGATGTTTAGAACTGATGTGAGAAATGACCGCGGGCTTGCCACAACCATTGATAGAAGAAATATGTGATGGATGAAAAGGATACGGTCCAAGAATTGAAGAGGATGGGCTACGAGGAGGTGAGCCACTGATAGAAGGAAATGAAGGGCTGCTAGAATATGGCCCTAAGATGGAAGAAGTTGGGCTACGAGGACATGGCCCGAGAATAGAAGAATATGATGAAGGGATACTAGGGCTGTGGCCCAAGTATAGATGAGGAGGGACTACTCGGAGGCATCCCATAGATAGAGTAGGATGAAGGGCTGCTAGGATGTGGCCCAAGAATAGAAGGAATGAGCCACCAAGAGGTGACCCACAAGTAGAAAATGGTGGGCTACAAGGATGTGGCCCCAAGCTAGAAGAAACTGATGGGCTACTTAGTGGTGACCCAAGGTGAGATTTTGATTGAGGAATGATGATAGATAATGAATGATTGGGCAATGAGAATATAGGACACGGATCAATGCAAGACCCTGTCATCTCATCATGATTAGAAGAAGGTGAAGATGAAATAAAAGAAGAATCAAGTTCCATGACTTTAGGATCTTCCTTTATGTTCTGATAAAAGGAATCAATTTATTTTCCCCAATACGCAAGCGTATCGAGTTCTAGAAAGAATCCTTGTTTGTAATCCTCTAGAGGGATATCTTCATGTAGTCTAATTATTTCTTCATTCTGAGAGAAATCAATCAGTAGAGGTTGTTGTTCTTTGGCCATAGAAGGTTGAATAGAAGAAATAGGTCGATAAGCGGGGAATATTGATTGATAGAAGAAGATGACTCAAGAGAGGAAGTAGGATTGGTGGTAGGCTCCTCATGAATGGAGGATTTGGATTTGGACCTATGTCCTTTTTCCAGAAGACAATGTAATGTAGGTTAGAAAGTAGGATCACATAGCCATTCATTAAGTTGTGATGTAGGAGTTGGATTATATGATTGACTAGAGGGAATACGAGTCGTGGAACTCTTCGACGGAGGAAGAGGTTGTTGAGATGATTGATGAATGAGGTCCTACAAAGAAAGGGAGGACCATGACTCAAGAACAAAATTAGATGTTTGATCAATGAAACTTGGAGTCACACGAGTCTTCAAAGGAGGAAGACGTTGTTGAGGTGATTTGGAATAAAGGTCCTGTAAAGGAAGGGAGGACCGTGATTCAAGATTTGATCTAGGGGTATCCAAACAATAGTTGGGATTCGAATCTTCAGAAGAAGAGTGGGAATCCGAATGGTAGTTTGGATCTGAATCAAGAAGAAGAGTGGGGGGAACCTAAATAATAATTTGGATCAAAAGCATCCAAACCATACCATTGACTATGAGCTGAAGGTGGGGAACAGGGTACCCGAGTGGGCCCTCTAGCACAAAGAACCAAACGAGGTTTAGTTGTAATGGGAATATTTTGATTTGAATTGCTAAACCTAGGTTCCATATTGTTGTAAATGTGAGAAACTCGCATGATAGTTAGTCATTTTTGGCATTTTTTTAATTACAAATGTCTAGATCTAGATAGTGTGATGGAAAACCTTCAAAGGGAAGGAAATTCCATGTCGATTCAAGGAAGCATAATGGAAACCAACTAGACATTGCGTAAGTATGGAGATGCGTGTGTGATTTTCCAAAGAGGGTCTAAGGAAAATGGACATTGTGATGATGCAATCTCGATGAGATCAAAAAGGATTTGTCCTAGAAAACAAGATTTCCCGATGAATAATCACAAGGAACAATCATGCAAGTGTGAAACACAAAGCCAATCAACAAGGAAATACACCCTATGCAAATGTGTGTGTAAAGTAATAGTTCGATGCAAAAGACAATCAACACAATGTCAATATTTACGTCAAGCTCGAAATGAACAAGGTGTAAATATTAACAAAGGGAGATCAAATGATGAATCAATCTAAACTATGATGATGATCCTGAAATCAAGATCAAGTGGCCATCAAAGATATAAGGATGCATCCAAGCACTTTAGACGTTTGAAAACATAGCCACAAACATGGATGAGCGTAAACGGACAAAAAAGTGGTGAACACTATCTATGAAAACACTCCCGAAAGATTCCTTCTCTTGTCCCAAATGGGAAACAAGAATGCAAAGGTGTAGATCAAAAATATGAAAAATAAACTAAGCACCACTTGGGTAGAGCTTCACCTTGTCCGAAGACAAGAAAGAAGCTAAGCTAAGTGAGACGTCATCCAATTTCCGTGATGAAAGGCACTTAGATACAACCTTAGTGGATTCTTTTCCTTGTTCAAAAACAAGGTTTTGAATCCAAACAAGTTATCACTTCGTGATGGCCAAGACACGACAAAGGACTAGCAAAGTGGGCTCCAAGACAAAATGGCTTTCCTAATAAGTTCTCTCAACTAGGTGTTACAAAGTTATCAATGAGCGGGGTGATTTACCCAAAAAGTTGTAATGAATAGTTTGGGAGTATCTCGGATTTTCCCCCTTCAAGCACAATGGGCAGTAAATGCATCCATCATGTACTTTTAATAGGGTCGTGATAGGGAAAACTTGTAACTTTATCTCATAAGGAAAACTAATCAAGTGGGTAAGCGGAGCGATTCCTATTTCATCCATGAGGTTACACAGTAGTGGACTACTTTAGGGTTCCTGGAACCACCTCCATTGTTATAGCTTAAGGTGTTATGCCAAAGGGGTTATGTTCTAGTTGAGCGGATAGGGACATACCCTTTTCCGAAACCTGTAATACAATGTTTTGAATATGGTGTGTTTTTTATCTTGCTTAACTTAATGTGGTTTTAAGTAGCACACCATTTGGCAACCTGCATAAAACACGCGTATTATAATTTTTGTGTTTTGTCTTTGATTCCTTTCTTTGACAAGTGATTTTGGTCCTACATACCAAGGTTAGTAATTTTCCAAAATGTCATACAAAGGAGATAAGAGGTTGTTTTTATTTCCCCAGATCATCCTAAGACACAAGAAAAGAGCATACACAACAAGGTATCTCACTCAAATTTTCAATAAATGGAAAATTCCTAAGTACAATGCAAAAATGAGTTCCTTTTAACCAAATTTGAAAGCTAAATAAACCATTTTGCAAATATGAAGAAAGTAGTGAAGTGTTTCTGATTCCCAAGATCACCTAGAAAGGTGCGAGGGAAGAGCATACACGCTCACAAATAAAGATGCAAATGTTTTTGATTAAGTTAGTATAAAAAAATTAATGCAAAGGAAACCTCTAAACCACTGTTAGAATCCTGCAAGAGTTAGAAAACCAAGAAAATTGAAAAATTCTAGAAATCCAATTTTTGCACTTTTTAACAGTTTTTAGTAATTTGCATTTTTGGAGGTCTCCAAGCACTTTGGGAGTTTTGTGATAGAAGTTATTATACCAAAGGTATCTAAATTTTGGAATTTCCCTCAAAAATATGCTTCGTTATCTTTTTGATGCCTGTTCAAACTCTAAAAATGGGTTAACGAGTCAAAAGATATGGTCAAAACAAGGAGCACTAAAAATAAAATAGATAAATCTAGACTACACAGAGACACTGCGCGTCTAGAATGACACATACACACCCCAGCCAACGGATACACACCCAAGTAGACAGGTACATTGTAAGATAAAAAATGCAAAGTCAATAGAGTGGAACACGTCACCTACACACCCAATGTGACACATACGTGCCCTAACCAATGATACGCGCCTAACAAAAAAAAGATAATTTCAAACTTTTACACAGTCAACCCATTTACGCATATATGTCTAGAGAAGTGGATACGCAGACTAGATGATAGAGACATGTGTGCATCCTTGTAGAGGTGAAATTTACAAATTTTTCACAGTCAAGCCATTCCCGTGTATGTCGCGAAAGAGGCAAATACACGGCCCGGATGACGGATATGCATTCGCATCCTGTAGAGACAAAATTTGAAAATGATGAGGATTTTTAGACAGTACGCACTTATTATAATGGAGATTCTAGGGTTTCAATGTGTATGCACCCCTTGTTAAACACCTACATGCACCTTGTGAAAAACCTACAAAAACACGGATTTTCAAAATTTCAAGAGAAAATAGGTTAGTTGTTAGTCAAAGTGTCCTATTTCTATATCAAACCCACAAAATGCATGTAAATGAAGGTCATTTATCTAGGGTTAGAAACAAAAATGAGGAAATAACAAGTGATTTGACCTAAAAACTTGAAAATGAACTTTGAAAAACCTAAAAGACCTCCATTAATGGAGGATGGACATAAGTGTCCCACCGGGTGTGCCAAATGTATGCAATGGAAAGTTGCAAAAGCTATGGAATGAGGATAAAGAACCTCAAAGCTTTGCTAACTCATCCATGCATCATGAGATGAGTGCTAAACAAGATAACTTCTACAATAATGAATTAAACTAAAACACTATCATTTTATCTCTAACTACTCTATGATTACTTAAAACATAAATAGAACCTAGTTAAACCTATGAGCAATCAAATTAGATTTGTTGTTTCTTCAATGGAGGTGAAGACGTATCTCTAAAATGGCTACAAGACCAAGTTAGATACCCTCCTACTAACCTACTATGAAGTTATGGATGCAAGATGGAGGAGCTTCAACAATGGAGGATATCCAAGATCAAATGCCTATTAGCTTAGCTAATGTAAATGAGGTCTAATGCCAATATCTCCAAATGTGAGTGAGATTTGTTATGAAAAAAAGGTGTAAGGTTGAGAGCGAGTGGTGACCCTTCTATTTATAGTTTTCCAAATGGAAGAGTTTGAACTTTGGGTGCATTTGGGACTAAATTCTAAAAAGAACTTTAGGATTAGATTATGATAAACATGCTTTAGGTTTAGTTAATCTTAGTTTAGGCAAGTTAACTAGGGTTTAGGCTAGTTAAACTTGATTGGTAAGTGATTAGAGACTCATTAAGAGTTGGGAGGGGTATGGATAACCAATTTTGACCGATAGATAGCCTATGAAGCCAATAAAAGTGGTATAGAGAGAACTAGGAGGTTCTCAATGGTTGAAAGGAAGAATTTTTAGCTAATAAGAGAGATACTAGGAAAATAAGTTGATTGTAGGAGGAATACGACGAGAAGGTGTCATAAATGGGTATCCGAGAGTGGATCGAAGAAGAGTTGATAAAATAAGTGTTGTCAATCAGTTGAATTAGATGAAATGCTAAGTGTAAGCATATTTTAGGTGTCTACAATTATTACTAAATTTTTACCCATACATGAGTATCACCAAAAGCCTTTTTCTACAAATCATGTAGTCTCTAATCACTTCTTGCCTCAACAACCATTCCCAAATGCACTGGCATATCATCTAGTTTAGCTTGGAAGCTCACCCGAGGCACACATAGGCACCAAGCCCCTCCTTTATGTGAGCTTCATGAGAACGTTCTTTCTTAACATGAGGATGTAATACAACCAGAAAATAAGTGCATCCATTCATGGAATTTAAGATGTAAGCATTAACTCCTAGCCTAATGCACCTGAGCATAGAACAACATGATCAACTTAATGAAAGTAGAATCAACCATGAAATAACATCAAGAAAACCCGTAACATGCATATGAACATAAGGAAAATGCACAGATCAAGATCCATCACATGAGTGTTTTAGAATCACTTCATTATATTTATTAGCCAAAATATGGTAGCCAAGATTACATCAAAAGAGTCCCATTGATGGAAATGTTCACACTAGCAGAGATTTCCTTACATCATATAGCTCACCATTACACATTACACAATCTCTCTCTATCTCTCCCTCTATATCCTTTCTTACTTCTACATCCATCCTTTCTTATCTCTCCTTCTCTTATGCTAAATCCATCCATTCTTCTAGAATAATCATCCTCCTTCTCTCTTAACCGCTCATCATTATCACCTACGAAATCCTGAAGGAATGAATTTATGATTTCTCTACCACTACCCAAGAATCTTCCAGTGTCGCCATTTATTTCCCTCAATCAAGTTCCGTTTAGCATGTATGTGCCAGCTAATCCTTAACAATGTTGACTCCTTATCCATTCATGATAACCGTATTGATTCCCTAGAATATCCTTTCCTTGAGTTGCAAGTATCCATGGCTTATCCACATCTGTATCTGGTCACTTTTCCATTTTCTCCCTACGTGTGTCTTTTCCTGTTGTCCAAAACTTACTAAGTCCCAAATTCATCTTGCCTAGGTGCGAGCCTTTACACCTCTCCAAGAATTACTTATGTGCATGCCTTCATGCCCTTCTTTCGCATGCCACAAGGCTTCACGCCTTAGGTACTTAGTTACTTTAGGGGCCCAACATCACCCCACACTAAACTAGTTTTCACCCCAATAATCCTCTGCGCTTCGTAAAAAAATATTTCCAACTAGAATACTACTCTAAAGAATAAATAATAGTGATTAGGAGAGAATTTGAATAAATAATTGAGGAATGGGGGAATGCTACGAGACCAATTGGGGAGTTTAGGGAATTCCACATCTATCTTGTCCTTCAATTTTTCTAGGAATTCAATTATGATAAGGCCTTCCTTGACACTTCACCTATGACACTTGATACCTAGTCTGGGATGATTTCTTCCATCCTCCCCTTCAGCATGTTAATAGCCACCCCAAAATTTGCATAGACACCCTTGAACCAATCCATCCATTAAGTTATGGAGTCTCAGAGTTCACTTGATTTTGAAGTCCAACTTCTCACACTTTGTCTTGATTTTCTCCTTCTAGGCCATGGTGTTAACGACCAATTGTGAGTACTCCGTCTTGTTGGTGGGGATGGTCTCCTACAAAACTTTGATGGATACTTATTCCTCTATTACTTTTGTGTCAATGATTGACTCACATTTTCTATAGCTATTGAAGCCCCTATCTACCAGTATATTTTCCTCCTTGAGTTGGGAGAGAAAGTCTTCTAACTCAGTGATCTAGGCTTCAATGGCGACCTTGTTCTCTTATTTTTCCTTTACAAGCTCTACAATTGTGGGGCCCATGCCATCCTTGATGTTAACAAGTAACATCCCTATGAGGTCCTCGAGGTACTCCATTTCATCCCTATAATCGGTCTTGGCCTAGCTCACCAATGCCAAACATTTTCCTAGGATGCTCTTTACGAGGGTGTTAGCTCGATTATATGCCTCCTTTGTTCATGCCTATTCTCCCTTTAACCCTTGGTACAATCTATCTATTTATTTCTCCTTACTTTTCTTCTCTGTGATCAGGGTCCGAGTAGTGGCTTTTGCATCCAAATTGTGCTAGATCACCTTTGAAGAAATAATATATAATGCATTTCATTCTGCTCGTCTATTAAGTGGTTAGGATCTACCAATTTGTATAATTCCTCTCCCTTATTCTTCAAATGAATGGTCTTGATCAAATGGTCATTGACCTCAATCGGAGCTCTTTGGAGTTCAATGCATGCTCCAGCTAAGCATATTTCTAGTTTTGGGAACACCCCTTCTTGATCCATCAAATCCCATCCATAAAGTTTCTCTGGTGGGAGGGTGTCCTGGAATCTTATGCGCAGGACCTTTGTGGGGTCATCCACAAAGTCCATATGTGGGGACACAGGTGTCCACCTCTTCCTTGTAGCTTTGCGCTTTGTCCTCTGTTTCTTCACCCCGGGGTGAATCCCTTATCCTCCTTTATGGTAAAGGAGTCCCCTTTATCTCCCCTTGGGATGGTGGTATAAGGTGTAGAGGCCTCACACACTGGACTCTTCTCCACCCCTACAGAATATTCCTCCCCTTCTTCTCACACCTTGCCCACATCTTTGGCCTACACCTTAGCTTCTTGCCCCTTCATCTCCACTTCCAATTCTTCCTTGAAAGTGGTGGGGTATTCTTCCTCTCCTTCCTCTGAGCCTATTGTGGGGCTTGATGTGTCGTGTGTCTTCTGTCTCTTTTCTTCAAGATCTTCCTTCTCTTCCTCCTCTTCCTCTTCTTCCTTCCCTTCCTTCTCTCCCTTGCACCCGATAATGAGGCCTTGGTGCCACCTTGTACCAAAGTGGTGGCACCTTTGCTTTGCTATTCCTTTGTGTGTAGTACTTCCTCTTCCTAGAAGTATCTAACTTCCCTTCATCCTTCTCTTCTTATTCTTCTTCTTGTACTGATTTCATGGGTGGGATTGGAATTCCCTATGGCTTTGGAAAGGGGGATTCCATAACCTCCACCTCAATTCCCTCATGTGTTTTAGGGTGTAGCTATACAAACACCTGATGGACATATCCATTGATGGTAATGCTGACCTGGGGGTGCAATTCTAGAAGGTCTGGCTCCAAAACTTTGATATATGAAGGTCGAGTGCCATACTTGTATGTGGCATGTAATGTGTGGACATCAACATCCACCTTGTTTGCATCAAAAATAAAAATTTCACGTCCTTGATACGGTTGATGGCGTGCTTCATATATTTTGCCATGAAAGCGAAGGGGAGCTTGTACCATGGCCCCATCTCTCCCTTAGCCATCATAAAATTTTCAAGACAAAAATGTTGTGTAATGAAAAACTTTACTTGGTCCCCAATAACCTATGGTAGCTCATGGGGAATGCACCACTCGTTCTCAAAATCTCTGCGTAATCACTCGAACCACATGTTCATTCAAGCCTTGTAAGCACTCGAGATGGTCCCATCACAGGTGAACTTCACGAATGGACTGCGGGGATGCGTGTATGGGTGGGTGAACCCAAATGTTCCCATCTAGTTCATTGGGACACCAATCTCCTAGAACATGATTAATAGTAGGATGGATCCCCATGTGATCTTTTCTCCTACCTCATTTTGCACCCGTGCCTCTTCAATAATGCCATTTGCAATAAATTGGGAAAAATTGTAGTGTGCCCTCTTGGAAACCCTATAGGCCACATATAAGAACCTTTGGTTAATGTCCATCCACCTTTCTGATGTGCCTAATTTTTAGCTAATGAGATGGGATGTGAATCTTAACATCGGGTATGTAAGATATGCAATTACCTATGCCATGCATCCCTTCTCATAGTTTAATTTCTTTGCCAACCTCAATCTTAGCGATGACACACATAAATCAACTGCCATATCCTCTCCAAAGTGTTCTCGCAAACCTATAACTATCCAAATAAAATGTCCTATGATCCTCATTCTTATTCTCGTGAAGTAGAATAAGTCTTCACGCACCATGATATTAACCCCCGATCAACAGGGGTGGGTTTGGAAAAGAAAGGCAGCTCCCATAGGTGCAAAACTCTATTCTTTTACATCTCCTATACACCGAGTCATTAACCTTATGGTTTATGAGGTTGTCCACCATTGGAGTGTCTGATACTAGGTCCACTCACATTAGCTTTTCATTATCAGATTTTTTTTGGTTCTATTCGGTGATCTTGCATTTGCATATCTTTGAGATCCATTTTTCTACCTTAATAACTCTAGGAGGGTACTGCATTTCGAGTAAATTTCCACAGGATCCTCCTTTTCCACCACCAGTCTCTTTGTTTGAGCCTTCTTCAGTGCCATATTCCTCCTTATTTCCCTCATGCCCTAGGTGCGTTGATCCCCTCTTTTGTTTTCCCTAACTCAAAAAATTCCCGCTTCTCTTTCATGTAACCTCCTTCCTTCTCTGTTGTCTTCTCCCCTCCTTGCTATGCCACAAGATTACACTACAACTTGCACAAGTCCACTGGTTCATGATAGTGCTTTGCATCATTCTTCTTTATAAAACCCTCGTTGCACTTTGAGCTTGGGAGCACAAAAGCAATTCTCTTAAATAAAAGTAGTCAAAATGACTATTCTTACCTCTTATTTATACTTTATCGATGCCTTAGAGTTCCTCTGACCACATGTCCTAATGTCACTTTTTGATAAATTGATTTATTTCACTTAAAATAACTTTCATGACTTCTCCTTGTGATTTGCATCTATAACCTTTTGTCACTCCAATACCACTAAACTGCCACAAACCTCCTTCACGTGCATCACTGTGCCAAATTACATAACCTCTACATTGTCTACTAAGTAGTTCCCCATGGTGTTTCCTACCTTATGTTATACCGCGCAATCCTTCCCTTCTTGTGGTCTTCAGACTTCTCTCAACCCACCTTCATAACCACATGAATTTACACACCTTAGCCATCACGTTTCTCATTCTTCTATCTTCACGTTAATTTTTCCCAATAGTCCACTATCGAAGAATTTTTTTGTCAACCATGTTCAATATATCTGCTACTTCACCTCACACAAAAATGTATGTGTGGTCCCCTACACATAGAACCTCTTACAATGTAATTAGCTACCGGTGCACCAACATGTAAAACCAAACTGAAATTATGAAAAAGGAAACAACCAAAAGAAAAAATTACAAGAAGGAAATCTAATCTAATTGGCAATAATGCCTTATTTTTTACTACACAGAAACCTTATTTATAGTAGGGCTTCAACCTACTCCCATTAAAGTAACCTGGTAACCTCATCCCATCAATTGCTTGGGACTGACATGCCCCTGAATCAAGGATGTACGATATGATGTATGGTCCTAACCAATGGATTTTGAGTTACCTAGGGTGGTGCAGAAATTTAGACTCATAAAGCAAGACCATTTGCCAAACCTCAAACTATTTTTTTTGATATGACGATCATGCCATGATTTTTTTACAAATTCCGAGTCTTATGACTTCACCTAGCAAGTGATCACCTTTCATCCAACTCGCATTAACTTCTCAACGTGATCTTGTAGTTTTTGCATGCCAGCTAATCCTCATGCACACACTATTCATAGAGATGGTAGCATAAATTCTACTGGTAAAATAGCTCCTGCACCAAACACCAATTGAAATGGTGTGGACTTGTTCAATATTTTGTAGGTTGTCCTATACACCCATAGTATGGATGAGAATTTTTCATCCCAATCTTGTCTTCCCACATCAAAATTTTTGGTTAGTGTGTAACTCAATATCTTGTTAAATGCCTCAATGGGTTCCATTAGCTTGAGGGTGATATGGGGTGGTCTTGTGATGGGACACCATGAAATTTACTAACAAAATCATGACTGTCTCATTTAAAAATTGTGTGCCTCTATCACTAGTCAAGATTAAAGGACACCCATACATGTTGATTATGTTTTCCTACAGGAATCTTACTGCTGTGGTTACTGTGAAATCCTTCATAGGTGTTTCCTCCACCCACCTTGTTAAGTAATCAGTGTAAGTAATTATATAGCACGAACTAGTCCTTTGCACGGTAGGTGAAATTGGTCCTACAAAATCAATCACCCACTTCTCAAATGGTTCTGCACTAGCTATCAGCCTCAAGGGAATTTCATCTCTTCTTCCTAGTTTTCCAAGGCATTGGTAATGGTCACAAGCCTTACAAAACTCAATACAATCTTGGTAGATGCTTTCCCACCAAAGCCTTGCTAGTAGAATCTTCCACGTGGTGGAATTCCCTGCATAGTGTCCTACAATCCCACCGTGTGCTTCCTCCATGATTGCAACACGCTCATGTTCTAACATGCACCGACAAAAAAATCTCATCATAACCTAATTTGTATAAATCTCCACCAATTAATATGTAGGGGCGCGACGCGTATAGCCAACTATTTTCTTTCCAAAGTATTCATTTCCTCTGGTGTCATACCTATTTTGAGAAACACAACAATATCCTCTAATTCAAAGGGCACACATTGTAACCTAAATAGTTGTGCATCTAACATTATATCCTCAATTATTTCTACATCCTCCCCTAAGTCAATTCTTGATAAATGGTCAGGTCCCAAGTTACTCTTACTTGGTTTTACAACAACCGTAAACTCAAATTCTTGAAATAATATGATCCATCTGTATATGCACCATTGTAAAATGGGATTGTTTAAGTATTTCAATGCCATGTGGTCTATGTAGAATATAAATGGTGTTTCCAGAAGATACAACCTGAATTTGTGCAAGCATGTAGATCATTGATAATGCCTCATGCTCGAGTAGTAGTATAGTTTTGCTTTGTTGGTGTTAACTTCCTACTTGTAAAAAAAAGAGGGTGATCAATAGTCCCTTCACCAGGTTGTGCTAACACTACTCTAATGGCCATCCCTGAGGCATCAACATACACATGGAAAGGTTTATCCTAGGAAGGAAAGCATAATATGGGCGCAGTGATAAGCCTATTATTCAATGTGTCAAATGCCATCTCTGCTACGACTCTCCCTAATGGAATGTACATATGTGCTTCAGCAATCCCTCTAGTGGTGTGGATATTTTAACATACCCCTAATAAAATTTTGGTAGTACCTTGTATGCCCAAGATATCCACACACTATGCTCTAGCTAACGGGTTCTTTCAATCCTATAATAACGATGACTTTTGTAGGATCCACCAACAAACCTTCCTTACATATGATATGTCCCAACAAGGTTCCAAATGGAGTAGTGAAGAGAAATTTCTTGATATTGAGGGATATGTGCAACTGTTAGCATATCTCAAACATCAACCGAAGATTATCGTAATGGTCCTTCATAATTCAAGACATTGTCTAGTCATCAAGGTAGACTTGAAGAAACTTATGGATGAATTCTTGAAATGCTTGCACCAAAATGCATGAAAACACAATAGGCACATTATTTAGTCCAAAAGGTATGACCATGAAGGTAAAACTTCCCCATTCAGTGGAAAAAGTTGTCATTTCTCGGTCGGTCCTCCTTTACAATCCTAACTTGATGATATCCTCAGAATCCATCCGTGAATGAATAGATCTCGTGCCCAGCTACTCCTTCCAGGATATCCTTACTGAAAGGGGTTGGAAAGGGATCAATGAGACATACCACATTGAAATCACTGTAATTAACATAAATCCTTATCCTCCCATCATTTTTAATGCTAATGACCATTGGGATTATCCATTATGATTCCTCCACATCTTCAATAATACCTGAAGCAATCATCTTATCTATCTCTTCTTTTACCCAAACGTGCATATTTGGATTCATTCGGTAATGTCTCTTCCAAATTAGGTGTGCTCCCTCCTTTAGTTTGATCTGCATCTTCCCTAAAGAGTGGTGAATTCCCTTAAGCTCATGGTAATTGTGAGGAAATAAATCCTAAAACTCAAGCAATAAATAAATGATCTTTGAAACCTCCTTTTCTAACAAGTAATCCCTAAAATTATCCTCTTTTGGTTTAGTATCGAGCCAATTTTAACCTTATTCATTTTGGGAGGTTCATGGTAGGTGCACGCTTACTCATCAAGACTATCTGCTACCTTGCACGTAACCATAGTATGATTAGCATCCAATTTCTCCACTTCCTCACCATCTATCACATAGACCAAATTTCCCTTATCTTTCTCCATGTAGGCACACTCAACCTATAGTTCCTCTAGTTCCTCCAAATCAAAATGCGCCTCCAAATCAGGTTATCCTAATAATTCCAAAATTTTATCCTTATCCATGACACTATCTAACATAGTCAAGTGCTTAACAACCTGCAACACCTCATTCACCAATGACTTAGTAATTTGATATTCAAATGTTTGAATAAAGTCATCTGTTAACTCCTACCAGTTCCCTTTTTGATGGCGTAGATCGGAATGAACGTACCATGCACACGCATAACCTTGTAGTGTGGAATAAAACTTGTGCACCCAGAGGGAAGGGGGTAAATATTCCACACCTCCCATCCACGTTCTCTCACATTCTTGAACATGTTCTGAGGTGGGTTCCCCTCCATCATAGCCACATATTTTAGTAGGTGCATTGCTCTGGAAGAATCTAATAGAGAGTGCATTCCTCACCTCACACCATTCTAGAAGATTATCCTGGTGCGTCACCCACCATCATGTTGTGGTCCCATGCAATGTGTAGATAAGCATGCTTTGCCTTTTGATCTCACATCTCCACTAGGATTCCATGGCTCGCATGAAAACATTAGGGTTTCCTTCCCCAGTGTAGCTCGACAACTGATTTCCTCTTAAACTCCTAAACAGGTACACATTCATCACCCTTATAATAGAGGCTCACAATTGTCACCTAATTAACTCATATGTGCCGTGCACCCAATTATTACATGATACACTAGTGGTATCACTTGATTAAGTGTATTCCCACTAAATAACTCATTTTGTAGGGTGTATCACCTCGGGATCCCCGATATCATGTACATAGACTATGTTGAGGGATTATTCTCCCAAGGGCTTAGTATATGGTGTTGACTTCCCATCGGTCAAGGGGATGATAAACCATTCTTCCTTGTTCTCAAACTTAAAACCCCTTATTGAACCTTAGGTTTGTATTATTATTATAAGACCAGGGGTTCCCAAGTAATGCTAGAAAGTTTTCCTCCTCACCTAGTGCCAAGACTTCAAAGTATCCAGTGAATTTCTCCCCTTGCATAGTGATAATAACATCCTTCTAGACACCAATGGGAATTACCTTTGTCTTGTTAGCCATATATAGCACATTTGAGGATGGCTGTAATGGGGCCTTCCCATTTGATTCCACGTGTCTAGGGTGAGAACATTAACTTCCACACCCGTTTCTATTAGAATATTTCTTAGGATCCATCCATCGAAATACTGCATTCAAGGTAATCTCCTTATCATAATAAATGGTGTGAGGGGGAAGGTTAGCATGTAATATGTGTCACTCACACTCTCCTTCGACGTGTGGTACTTTCTCCCATAACCATTCCCCTAGCAAAGGGATGATATTCTCTTACCTCAACATTTTACATACTTCCTTGACTTCATCTAGATCCTTCTATGGAGCCTCAACACATTTCCTTTGCTCTAACTACATGGAATTATCATTTACACACTAGATCTCCCCTTGTAGGCTTTGAATAACATCCATGGTCTCATGATAAACCTCTTTTGATGAGAAAGATATAGATACTTCCCATGCACCACATCTTCTCTTGTGACCAGTGGTCTCTGCTTTGGTATTTCCCGATGTGTGTAGCCTCAACTCATGTTATCCCCAGTATAGGTTCTAACTCTGAGTCTTGCGCCACCCTTGGCATCCATTGTGAGTCAAAATTCTTCACACTTACCATTTCAGCACCTTTATCCTTCCACTGTTGCTGGCTCACGTGCTTAAATAACTCTGGACACTCCTCATACTTGTGCTTCTTTCCACACCAAGAGCAATTTAGTAGGTCAGGACTTTCACACTTGTAATATTCTGTGGACCCATAATTATAACAACTTCCGTGAGGAAATTCACTTATTCTGACTCCGTGATTTTCACAGCCTCTAAATACTCTACGAGAGCCTTTCCAATGAGCTCCTCCATCTCGTGCTCTCTTCATAGTGACAACCATCCTCCTTGAAATTGTTTACAACGCTGGTCTAGTGCACACTAGTATTAATGACATCATGTATTTAGTCAATCAATCTACAATCCTTAGTGTCATGAGTAGTAGAGGAGAAAATATTGCAATAAAAAGACACATTCTTATGGATTGTGCATTGTAGCGATAGAAACTTACTTGCATCGTGATCCCCATGAAAAATCTCATAGTTTACCATTATCATGCATACCAATCTCCAAGGATAAATGTCCTTTATATTCCCTCTACCCCACAATCTATGCACCATAAGTCACTACGAGTCTCATGTGCCAAGTTCACAGATAACTTTTCTAGCTACTTTTCCATGGCAACAATCCAAGCTTAAAGAAAAGGACTAACACCATGATCCATAGGGTAGCCTCCAAGGCCTCACACGGGTATGTGAAAGTCTTATGCAAAAGCACTCTCTTGAAGGGTGTTATTAGTCCTCCAACAAACCATTGAGCATGCTTTGAGAAGGATGAATATCATAAGATAATTTTGATAAGAGAGTTTTAAAATGTGCATCATACTCCCGCACACTCTCTACCATACCTTGTTGAATATCCTTCAGTGTGCTAATGCTCTTATGTTCAAAGTTAGGAATGTGGAATTTATTTAAGAAGTCATTACACAATGTAGTATAATCTACCTTGATCTAGTGGGGGTCATACTTCCAGTACCAACTATGTATGCTCCTTTGCAATGTTGTTACAAACTGACTTGCCTTCCTTCCAGGGTAGTGATCCCATTTGCATGCCATATTAGTTCACATTTGTGTACATGTTTTGCATCATCCTCAACACCTTTTTAGTCTAGTGGATGCAAAGACATTTAAAAAAACACTTGCTTTGAGGCAGTTGAGGCCCTTGTCCACTTGATTCGAACCTTGATTCCCTCTGGTGTTACCTCTACCACCAAATCTACTAGATCCACCAGTGCTTATTACTCTTGACCCACCAAATCCTCTAGATCCACTAGGTCTACTAGGTATACTAGCTCCTACTCCACTTGACCCACCAAATCCACCTCTCGTAGCTGGCAAGGGTCCTGAAGTGGTCATGTCTTGTGTCCCCACTATCACACTAAAATACGCACCAAGAGTTTGTGATATTGCATCTCTACCATATGTGTTCCCGAAGCTACTTCCAAACATGATACCCAAACTTTTTGTACCCTTAATTTTCCCAAAATTTGTTCTAGACAATATACCTCTAAACACAAGAAATGATTATGCAGCCATAGATGTGCCAAATGAAAATTTATACCTCATAGGTGCTGATCGGTTACCTCCACCAATACCAAATGGGTTAGTAATACTTATATCTGGATTTTGAAAACTAAGTGTCAAGGGTTGGTCACTAGAGATAGAATTAATAACAATCAACCACCTTTAGGGGACAACACCAATGCTAGAAATTTAGGCGTTGATAATAATAATGTCTTTGTGAATGCAAATGTAAATGTACCCAATCCACACGAAAATAAAAAGGCAAGATTAACAACTAAACATACTAATTACATAAAGAGAATAAGTACACCAAAGTTTGATGGCACTACACTAGGGTATAGGGATGATAATTGGCTCAACGAAATGGAGAAGTACTTTGCAATAAGGAACTTCGAGAAGAAACAAAAGTAGTACGGGAGATTATCAACTTTCCCATGAGGCATCCTCCCGGTGGGACAACCGTAAATCTGAATTGAACATTGATGAATCAAGCGTAGCTTGGGATTAGTTTAAGAGATATTTTAGGAAATGCTAGCTCTATAGCTCTATCATGATTAGAAAATGACAAAATTTCATAATTTAATTTGAGGAAAATTAAGCGTAATTGAGTACTAGGAGAGGTTCACTAAACTTCTTAAGTATGTCCTCAAGATCAAATTGATGAAAAGTTCAAGATACACAAGTTTATTATGGGATTGAATCCCATCATAGGGGGTGAAGTAGATGTTCATAGCTCCACCACCATGGAAGGGGTTTTATAAAAACATTCAGCAAGAACAAAAATTAAAGGCAATTTCTGCTGATAAGGAAGAGAATTGTAAGAAAATTCCTAATTCTTCTTCATCACTTGCACCCAAAAAGGTGGTATGGAAAAATTTTGGAGCCAAAATAAGTTTTGGCTGATAATTATAAGAAAATAACAAGTAAATAAATTTTGTAAAGAATAACAACAATGGGTAGAAGTCCCATGGAGGAAAAACAATAATTTCGGGGTTGGAAATAAACTTGAACAAAAAGAGGACATATAGGGGCTATTTCAATTGTGGTAAGGATCACTATGTAAATCATTTCACTTTAAAGAAAGATGAAAACAATCAACAACATAAGATATATACCGTAGTAGTAGTGATAAACAAGCTGAAAAGTAAGTTACGCCCATAGAAGTGCTGTAAATTATTTGGTACACCTATTACTATACTTTTTGATACTGGAGCTATAAAATGTTTTATTTCTAGTAAATTAGTTGTAAAAATAAAAATAAAAATAGGAATACTTGGAAAAATCTTAGACTATACATTATGTTTATAATGCTGTCCATCTGTTAGTAAATGTATTTTTGGAGAAGTCTTAGATTTGCCAAATTTTTGTTAGGAAATAAGGGATAAAATATGCGAATAGTCCCTCACGAATCGCAATAGTAGAAACTAATATGCAAAAATATTACATATCTAAAATAAAAGTGTAGAATAAAAATAACACAACACAAAGAGATAGTATTTAACATGGTTCACCTAATTTGGGCTACGTCCACCAAGAATCACTTGCTTATATTTTATTACAAGCCACCGCTCTCTCAATACAATACCCAAATCTATTTGGAGCTATGCTCAACAAACTCTATAGAATTCACACCCGAATTCATACACATCTGCAATGTTACATCATACCTACCATATGCATAAAACCACATAAGTAGACAACTGCTTAATTAGTTTTACAAAAATGTGGGTATAAAAACCATGGGCCAAAACCATCCCATAAAGCTATGGGTCAAAAATCCCACCCATATGAGAAAAAAACATTTCCCGGTATATCGGGCTTGTTTTGTTTGAGGAAGCTATAGAAAGTGTACAGTACTCTTAGTGTACATTCTTCAACACTTTCACACATGAAAATAGGCTCCACAACCTAAATTTTTTTCCACTGAAGTAGATCTTTATGTTTCTCCTTTGGGGTCATATGATGTCATAATAGGTGTTAACTAGTTTGCTGATCATAAAGTAA
This sequence comes from Taxus wallichiana var. yunnanensis, assembly GCA_018340775.1. Lineage (NCBI taxonomy): Eukaryota > Viridiplantae > Streptophyta > Pinopsida > Cupressales > Taxaceae > Taxus > Taxus wallichiana. The sequence continues at coordinate 29,564,840 of CM031239.1, read as the reverse complement.
AAGTTGATTTTTTTGAAAAACACATTAGTTTCGTTGATGATCTGTAGAAAATAACAAACATTTAAGGAGTAAAATGAGAAATTTAAGTCAGAAAATTGTCAGCTATGTAACTTAAGAAGGCCAAAAATAAAATATGCACTTTGTATGCAGTAAAAATTTCTGAAATAACAGAAAAGGATAGTGATTTCTTGGAAAATATTCCACTATTAAGAGATTTCAGCGATGTGTTTCCAAAAGAAGTACTGTCTTTCACCAAAATGAGAATTTGAATTCATAATAGAAATAAAACCAAGAATTGAGCCTATTTCAAAGGAACCCTATCGAATGACTACCATTGAACTAGTAGAACTTAAGGCATAGTTACAAGAGTTGTTGTTTAAAGGTTTGATAAGGCCAAGTGTCTCACCTTGAGGATCACCGGTAATTTTGTGAAAAATAAATATGGAACCCTTAAAATTTATATTGATTATAGTATGTTAAAAAAGAAACAATCCAAAACAGATATCCATTTCCTAGAATTGATGATTTTTTTGGTGCATTAGTATATTCTAAGATAGATCTTCATTCGGTATCACTAATTAAAAATCAAAGATGAAGATATTCATAATTTTTTTAGAATGAGATATGGACATTATGAATTCACAATTTTACCTTTTGGTTTGACAAATGCACCTACAAATTTAATTAATAATATCTTTCAAGAATACCTAGATAAGTTTGTACTTATATTCTTGGACAATATTCTTATCTATTCTAAAAGCATTGGTGAGCATCATGAGCATTTGAAAATTGTACTTGAAATTGTAAGAAAGAGAATATTTTATGGTAAGTTGTCCAAAATTTCTTTTTGAAACAAAAGTGCACTCTTTAGAACATGTCATAAGTAAAGATGGAAAAAAGTTGATCCATCAAAGATTATTGCCATAATTGAATGGCTCGCACCTAAAAATGTACATGAAGTAAGAAGCTTCATGGGGCTTGTTAGTTACTACAGAAAGCTTGTTAATGAATTTTTAAAATTCGTTGCCCGGATTAATTCATTACAAAAGAAATATTTTATTTGTGTGGAGTGATAAATGTGAAGCAACATTTAAAAATATTAAATATAAGATAACTTTTTCACCTATTTTGGTTGTACCAGATCTAAATGGAAACTTTATGGTAGTTATAGATGCTTCTAGTGAAGGACTAGGAGGTATTTTGTTGCAAAATGATCATATTATTGCATTTGAGAGTAGAAATATCAAGTTACATGAGTTGAATTATGCTCCCCATGACCTAGAGCTTGCTTCCATAGTTTATGTAATTCAAGTATGAAGACATCATCTCTTAGGAAGACCTTTTTAATTCAAAAGACCACCTTGGGCTGAAGTATATTTTCACTCATCCAAATTTGTATGCAAGACATTGAAGACGGTTAGAGTTTTTGTCATAATATGATTTTGACCTAAGTTACATTAAAGGTAAAGAAAACAAAGTAATGTATACACTAAGTCATAGGAAACATATTTTTGCACTTATAAATTTGAGAACTCAATTTAAGGATGAGGTAAAAGTATCATGGAATCTAATTGTTTACTTTTAGTAGGTTAAAAATACTTGCTGCATATCCTAACAATGCAAGATACAATGTTTTTAACTTTGATAAAGAATGAATTCTAAGATATGAAAAGTGGGTGTACATACCTTCGGAAATGAGTTAAGAAAAAAATTAATGATGGAATTTCATAATTCACCTTACTGAGGACATCCCGATATTACAAAAATTCTTGCTGATGTCAAACAAAAATATTTTTGGAAAAGGATGAAGAGAGACATAACTGATTTTGTTTCACATTGCTCGAATTTGAGCATGTTAACGCTGAGCATATGCACCCAAACTAGTTTATCATATCCTCATAACATACCACAATATAAGTGGAAAGTAATTAGCATGGATTTTGTTCAGAACTACCTATGTCTAGAAATAAACATGATTTTATTGTAGTTGGGATTGATAAATTGACAAAATTAGCACATTTTATTGCTGGTAATCTTAAAGATGATTCACTTGTTTTAGCGAAAATATTTATGCATGAAATTTTCAGATTACATGGAGTACCTAAATTGATTATATTTGATAGGGACCCTAGAATGACATCTCATTTCTAGAAAATTCTAAATACAACCTTAGGAACAAAATTGAATTTTAGTTCCATATACCATCTAGAAACAGATGGTCAAACTGAGAGAGTAAATCATGTTTTGGAAGATATGTTACGAATGTACTACATGGATCACCAATAGAAATGGGAAGAGTATCTTCCTTTAGTTGAATTTAATTTCAATAATACATATCATTCCTCTTTAATAATGGCACCTTTTGAAGAATTATGTGGAAGGAAATGCGAACTCCAGATTAGTTGGGATAACATCAAAGATAGAGAGGTAATTGGACCTAAAATTATTACTGAAATGGAATAAAAAGTGAAAATGATTCATGAACGATTAAAATAACCTGAGGATAGGTAGAAATGTTATGCAGATCTAAAAAGGATTGATAAGAAATTTGAACTTGGTGAAAAAGTCTTTTTGTGTGCTAAGCCTAAAAAGAGCTCTATAACCTTTGATAAGGCAACCAAATTATAACCTCATTTTGTGGGACCTTTTGAGATTATTGAAGTGATTATCCCCGTATTTCATCTCTTACCATTACCTCCCACTTTGTCATGAATGCATGATTTTTCTATATTTATTTTCTTAGGAAATACGTTTCAAATTTATCACATGTATTAAATTGAGATTCCTTGCATGTCCAAGACCTAGGAATAATCGTGGTTTAATTCAAAAGAGTGCTCGAAACTCATCAGTTGCACTTGCAAAATCATGAAATTAGTCAGTGTAAGTTTTAGTGGGACTAGTTTAATGAAGAAAGTGCAACATGGGAAAACCTTGGGGACATGAAAACTACCTTTCCTCATTTATTTGAGCACAATTAGTTCTGATTTTTGGAGAAAATTAAGAATTTGTTTAAATTTGTCTTTATTTTTATTTTATTTTTAGGTAGATACTATATTTTATTAGTGCTAGGACAATTATTTATTGTTCTAATAAATTATTAAAAAATTGAATTCTTAAAATCTGGTTTTTGTTTGAAAAAATTTGTGGATAAAAGAACTATAATTATGATTATTTTCTTGTTTAAGAATATGCACTACTTAATCATCGTGACAATGATGATTTTTAGGGGGAAGAATATAATGCCTCTACCATGGTTGATATCCTTGATGACTTCTGTAATCAAAGTTGCAAACATTGATATGTGATTCTTGTTTGAAGACAGTGTACTCTTATGAACTAAGAAATCATGTTTGTTGTAGATGATATGTTTATCTTCTAAAAATAGATACAATCATGCCATGTCAATTCTATAATTAAAATGGAGTATTTCATTCTTTCTTATGCTGAATGTTCACTACATGTGGATGGAAGAAATAAATTCAGCCTAAACTCATTCATATCCTATATTGCATTTGAACTTGTGCTTCAGTTTATATGATTTCTAATGCAGGATAACTATACCTTGGATGAATTTCAGTGATCCAAGACATGTTTTTAATTTTATGACGCTTGGGTCATTTGAAGAAGTCACAATGAATGTTTGATTCATGAACCCAGGCTACCATGGGATCACATGTGACATCTTTTTCATACGTCCTTTATAGTGATCCAAGAACGTCATTTTTATTCAAAATATGGTAATGTTGATGATTAGTTTGGGGAACCTAATTTAGTCTATGTTCCTATGATTATTATCTTATCCTAATTTTAGGCTAAGGTGATTTTATTATTGATTATATGGAAGGAGGTAATCCTAAGTCATGTTACTAGATATTCTAAGACTAAAATAATAAATTATACCTAAGGACCTAAGTTTGGTTTTTAAGATAATATTATTGAACCTAACCTAAGGGCATTGGGCTAGCCTAAAGGGGATGACGTGGATGAAAAGTGTAGGGGTGTCGGTGGCACTAATTCCTAAGGCATTTAAAAATATTTGAATGAGGTATTTAATACTCTGTTACCACCAATTTTGGTGAATGCATGGAAACATAGGGAAAGTTGAGTTGTCAAACTTGTCTAAACCTCATTTGCATGGAATTTTAACTTTTAGCTTTAACCAACAAGGAGTTGGTGAAGGTGGGAAATTAGGAGAGGAATATGTGAGTCCTGATGGCATTTAATGTTCTCAACTAGTGTGAAAACCACTTGGGAAATAAGAGAAGGTTAGAAGAATAGATGGTTTTTGGTTTTCATTGTTTCACTTGGTTTTGGGAACTTTGTAGCTCTGCATGTGGTTTTTCATCTTTTCGAACCTCTAGTTCAAATCTATGCATGCTTAATTTTTCCTTGCATGGCGGTAATGGTAACAAAATATACACATGGAAGCTATAAGAGGAAGATACAAAAAGTTTCAAAGGCTGGGTTTTGGAGTTTTTGTGGAAATTTTGCTGTAGAATTATTACATGAAGGATTGAAACAAGAAAAATAAGACATGAGCACTACCAGGCATGATACGACCTTTCTCATTAAATCTTATGCTTTTACTTAAATGTTTTCATTAAAAGAAATCTACTCTTTTATGAAATTGTTCCAGGTATTGTTGCTTATGTTATGTTTTCTTCTTCTTCAATGATGTTTCTCGATTTGGTTTCTTATGGATGCATTGTGATGTTGTGTATGTAGTATTTTATTGTGAAATCTAACTTAACTCAAAGGAAGAAGAGTTGTGTTTATCTTATTTCATTTTTATTTAAATTCCAAGGGGACGATGGAATATTGTGTTAGTTTCTTGGTTGGATTGTTCACCTTGAATGGGTAACTTGTAAGCTTGAAAGGTATGCCAGGTTACAGTGATATTTTTATGAATTTTGCATTGATAGGTTTTCTTAGTTGAAAATGGCTGAGACCAAAAATATTTGGTCGACTTATATTTTGACTATACTTTTACTTTTATGAAACACTCAGCTATTATTGAACTATGTTATGCTTATTTATGTTCACCATAAAATGGGTCTAGAATGAATCTATCTGTTTCTCTTGATAAACCATTGTTTGGGACATGGTATATTTTGTTGAAAGTTCAACTATGAAGGTAAACCTATTTAAGAGTTCTTTTTTGATTATGAGTTTAGTGATTACCCATTCTGGGATATGTAGTTTGATTTATGTAAGATCTTGTTGATATTTATTGGACATTCGAAGATTGTTTTGTCACCGGAAGTGTGTTTTTCTTGAGGGAGACTGTTTTATTTTCTATCTTCCTTTCTTTGTTTGGTAGTATTTTTAACCCTTATTGGGTAGACATGTTTTGTTGCAGATCTTTGGTATAATATCTCCATTTTGTTTGTTGAGTTAACTTGGAACGAATACCCTTTTAGGTTGGCTTTGTGAAAGGGTAAATTTTAGTTTGGGTTGTTCTAAGCTAAGGTATAACTTTAAAATGGTTAGTATGAGATTGAGGTCTGGATAAACTCTGTTTATCTTCTTGAGAGGTTGTATTCTTCATTATTTAGATACCCTCTTCAAGGTGGATCCAGTTTTTAAACTTGTGGATATTTTGGGAATTCCTCGGTTGTCATAATTTTAACTCAGGGTTTTTTTCATTAATTATCTTATTTTCGTGTGGAACTTTTGACATCATGAGTGTATATTGGCATTATTTTTATGATGAGAAATATTATTTCCCTTGGAACCTTGTGTTTTATCAATGCTTCTTCTTGACAATGATTATATATTGATATGGGACTGATGACTGTACCTTTGAGACTGTATTGGGGTCTTGTGTTGTTTTCATAACTAGTTGTATTTTCATTCTCAAGTTCCTTTCCTTGATTTGGATTCATTATTTTAAGTAATACTTGAACTTTGTGTGTTGCTTGTAAACGATTTGCTCTTTCTCCTTTAGTAGCTTTTGAAAACAATGAACATGCATATGTGGTTGTTTTAGATGCCTAGATTGTGTTAGATATGTCTTGTTCTTTTAAGTTTCAAACTTTGATTTGAATGCAGGCCCTCATGGAAATATTACTGTGAGTTTGGATGTTTTTTTGGCTTGTACCAAATCTCTTGAGTGATTAAACTTGTATTAACTATAATGTTTGGTTAGTTCTTGATCAACATAACCCTTTTATTATGAGCAGATCCTTGGTTAGGTAAGGTTGTTGGAAGGGATGATATTTAAGTTGTATCTTCTTGTTTGATCATACATGCTTGTTCTTGGTTGTTAATATTTGTAATATTAAAAAATACTGCTCTTTATAAAGAAAATATGATTATATCAATTCACTTCTTCTTGAATAATAAGAACATGTTGAGTTATGGAACTTAGGTTGGAAACTAAATTGAGAAGTTTAAGATTAGTATAAGAATGTGAATTACTTCTTTCTTAATTATTCTGTTTAGATAATTAGTCAAGTTGTAATGAGTTTCATAATTATGTTTGAGATAGAATTAATTATGTTTATTGAATTAATTATTCCTTGAACATTATTTCTTATAGATTCTATGATTCCTCTCTTTCTCTGTTATGTAATCTTAGAGAAAGTATTTTGGTTAATCTTATTTTTGAGTTTGGAACCATTTCATTAACAACAGGGTTCCTTTTGTGAAATAGTTAGATAAAAGCATATTGTTTTAACATTATAGTGTTTATCATGATTTGTTTATATGAAATGAATCATGCTAACAATTTTATAGATGCATTTCGTAAAAGATGAAAGGAGAAAGACTTATAGAAAGTTACATTTATTTTACTAAAGAAATTATCTCTTCATTATGATGTCTATGTATCGACATTTACTTGAAATGTACTTTTTTTGGGAAAAAGAAGATGTATTAAAACTAGTTTTATATTGATGCAATGACATTTGTGTAATCCTTTGAAATACTTCCTAAGTTTAGAGAGTGGAGAACTCTTTTTTTGATAAATGAATTGCTTTGGTTAAAATGTTGATTGCTGATTTACTTATGAGACCTTCATGACATAAGTTTGTGTAATATTACTAGGTAATATCATGCATGATGGGGGAAATTTAGATATATATGTAATATGGGATTACACAACTTAATAAATTCTAAGATATATAAAGCTTATAGGATTAAGGATCTATACTTATAATTGATTTCATTTAACGTGAAAGAGCACATCTAAGTTGATAGTCACTAGAAGATCCTTAAATAGTGCATGGAATTTAGATAGTTATATAAATGTGTGTGGATTCTTATTGTTAAGCTAAAAATATGTTACCTCTTTTCACTAATAGGAAATTATCCCTTGATTAGGAAAGTAAAGAATACTTCATTGTAATTAAACAAAGAGTTATGTATGATATCTTGTTAAGTGTTTATGGTTAGATCAAGAGGATGACTGGTTGTGTGTTCCTTATCTCATATCAATAATTTGAAACATGGATGCTTAAAAGGCTAATGGAAAGATTTAGAATTTTAGTATTATGAAGTCTAAAGTACAAGTTTCAAATAATCTTGCTATAGACATAAAATTGTAATAAGAAGGATTAATGATCTTACCTTCCTAATATAGTGAAGAACAAAGAAAAAGATGGGTCAGGACCTAAAGTGGAGATAGTTGAACCGGATTACTAGTTTTGGAAATCAACTATTGCTATCTTGGTTAAGGAATGGAATGGATGAATGCAAATGGTGGGAGAAATAATCAATTAATGATGGTGGTTTCCTTTTTGGATGATGATTATCTTTTGTTTTTTTCTCTTTGTTAGTTCCTTATCTTCTTTGTTAGTTATTTTACTTCAGGATTATAAGTTCTTATTTCTTGTGATGGTTTTTGTATGGTTTTGTGATACCGTGGGGCTTCAATGGTCATCCCCTTGGCCCTTATCTTTAGATATGACCCTCTTTTACCAATAATAAAAAAATTACCTTCCTAACATCGAATTTAAGACATATCGATACATGAAATTAAACATTTTAAGATTAAGATAAACATAAGCATGAATTCAGAATAAGATGGAATGCAAATATTATATGCATACCTTTTTCTCATGTAAAATACACCTCGTACCCTTCTTTGGGGTAAATTGTGCTTAGTGGAGCCTTAAAGCATTGTTATCGTTAAACCTTTAAGATAATAATTGTTGGGTTAATAATATAATATTATTATGTTATGCTAGTCGAGGAAACTCATTGGATGTTGTAACATAGTGACTACAATAGAGTACCTTCATAATGACATGAGTCATTATGAGGATACTAAGATGTAGCCTGCTATACTTTAATAACCCACTTAGTTCGATTAACTCGATTGACGATAAGTAGAAGTTTAGTTCATGGTTACACCCTAAAAAAATATAGAAACATGAACTAGTGTAGTGGTCAACTCATGTTGACTTATGGTAACTAGACACACCCAATTGATAAGAAATTTGAACTTGGTGAAAAATTATTTTTGCATGTTAAGCCTAAAAAGATCTCTATAACCTTTGACAAGGCAGCCAAATTATCACCTCATTTTGTGGGACCTTTTGAGATTATTGAAGTGATTATCCCTATAGCTTATCACTTAGCATTACCTCCCACTTTGTTAGGAATGCATGATGTTTTCCATATTTATTTTCTTAAGAAATACGTTTCAAATTTATCACATGTATTAAATAGATATTCTTTACATGTCCAAGACATAGGAATAATCATGGTTTAATCCAAAAGAGTGCTTTGAAACACAACATTTGCACTCATGAAATTAGTTAGTGTAAGGTTCAAAGGGGATTAGTTTAATGAAGAAAGTGTAACATGGGAAAACCTTGGGGACATGAAAACTACTTTTGCTCATTTATTTGAGCAGAATTAGTTCTAATTTTTGGAGATAATTAAAGAATGTTTTTGAATCTATCTTTATTTTTTCCAGTTTTGGGCAGTACTATACTTTGTTAGTGCTGGGAAAATGATTTATTGCTGTAATAAATTATGAAAAAACTTGAATTATTCAAATTTGGGTTCTGTTTGAAAAACTTTGTGGATAAAAGAACTATAATTATGATTATTTTCTGGTTTAAGAATATGGACTAGTTAATCATCGAGATGATGATGATTTTTATGGGGGAAGTATATAATGCCTCTACCATGGTTGATATCCTTGATGACTTCTATAATCAAAGTTGCAAACATTAATATGTGATTCTTGTTTGAAGACAATGCACTCTTATGAACTAAGAAATCATGTTTGTTGTAGATGATATGTTTATCTTCTAAAAATAGATACAATCATGCCATGTCAATTCTAAAATTAAAATGAAGTATTTCATTCTTTCTTATGCTAAATGTTCACTACATGTGGATAGAAGAAATAAATTCAGCCTAAACCGTTCATAGCCTATATTACATTTGAACTTGTGCTTTAATTTATATGATTTCTGATGCAAGATACTTATACCTTGGATCTATTTTAGTGATCAAAGGCATGATTTTGATTTTATGACGTTTGGGTCATTTGATCAATCTGGGAAGAATGTTTGATTCCTAAACCCAGGCTATCGTGGGATCACATGTTACATATTTTGCATACGTCCTTTATAGTGATCTAAGAATGTCATTTTTATTCATCGTATGGTAATGTTGATGATTAGTTTGGGGAACCTAATTTAATCTAAATTCCTATGATTGTTATCTTATCCTAAGTTTAAGCTAAGGTGATTTTATTATTAATTATATGGAAGGAGGTAATCCTAAGTCATGTTACTAGATATTCTAAGACTAAAATAATAAATTATACCTAAGGACCTAAGTTGGTTTATAAGCTAATATTATTGAACCTAACCTAAGGGCATGGGCTAGCCTAAAGGGGATGGTGTGGATGGAAAGTGGAGGGGTGTTAGTGGCACCAATTCCTAAGGAATTTAACAAGATTTGAATGAGGTATTTAATACTCTATTACCGCCAATTTTGTAAATGCATGTAAACATAGGGGAAGCTAAGTTTTCAACTCTGCTAATTTCATTTGCATGGAGTTTTAACTTTTAGTTGTAACCAACAAGGATTTGGTGAAGACGGGAAAGTAGGAGAGGAATTTGTCAGTCTTGATGGAATTTAATCTTCTTGACCGGCGTGAAAACCGCATGTGAAATAAGATAAGGTTGGAAGAATAGATGGTTTTTAGTTTTCATTATTTCACTTGGTTTTTGGGAACTTTGTATCTATGCATGTGGTTTTTCATCTTTTCAAACCTCCAGTTCGAATATGTGCATGCTTAATTTTTCCTTGCATGGCGGTAATGGTAACAAAATATAAGCATGGAAGCTATAAGAAGAAGATAAGGAAAATTTCAGAAGCTTGGTTTTGGCATCTTCGTGGAAATCTTGCTATAGAAGTTTTGCATGAAGGAGTAAAACAAGGAAAATAAGAAATGAGCACTACCAGGCATGATAGGCCCTTTCTCATTAAATATTTTGATTTTACTCAAGTTTTTTCATTAAAATAACTCTGCTCTTTTATGAAATTGTTCATGGTATTGTTACTTGTGTTATGTTTTTCTTCTTCTTGCTTTAATGGCTTTTCTCAATTTGGTTTCTTGTGGATGCATTGTGATGAGGTGTATGTAGTATTTTATTGTGAAATCTAGGTTGACTTGAAGGAATGATAGTTGTGTTTATCTTATTTCATTTTTATCAAACTTCCATGGGGATGATGGAAGACTATGTTAGTTTCTTATTTGGATTGTTCTCCTTGAATGGGTAACTTGTAAGCCATAAATGTATGCCAGGGTTACGGTAATATTTTTATGACTTTTGCATTGATCAGTTTTCTTAGTTGAAAATGGTTGAGACCAACAATATTTGGTCGACTTATATTGTGACTGTACTTTTAATTTTATGAAACACCCAACTATTTTTGAACCGGGTTATGCTTATTTATGTTCACCATAAAATGGGACTGGAACAAATCTTTTGTTTCTTTTGATAAACCCTTGTTTGGGAGGCAATATCTTTCGTTGAAAGTTGAACTGTGAAGGTACGCTTGTTGAAGATTTCTTTTTTAAGTTATTTTTGATGATGAGTTTAGTGATTACCCATTCTGGGATATGTAGTTTGCTTTATGTAAGATGTTTTAGATATTTATTGGACATTTGAATATTGTTTTAGTACTCTTGGAAGTGCATTTTTTCTCAAGGGATATTGTTTTATTTTCTATCTACCTTTATTTTTTGGTAGTATTTATAACCCTTCTCGAGTGGACTAGTTTTGTTATAGAGAACAATAGAATGTCTCCTTTTTGTTTGATGAGTTAACTTGGAACAAAAACCCTTTTGGGTTGACATGTGAAAAGGGTAACATTTAGTATGGGTTGTTCTAAGCTAGGGTATAAATTTAAATGGTTATTATGAGATTGAGGTCTGGATAAACTCTATTTTTCTTCTTGAGATTCTATATTATTCATTATTTAGATACCCTCTTTGAGTCACTCCAGCTTCTTAAACTTTTGGATATTTTGGGAAGTCCTGGTTGTCATACTTTTAACCTAGGTTTTTTCATTATCTTATTTTTGCATGGAACTTGTTACTTCGTGAGTGTAGATTGGCATTATTTTTATGATGACAAATATTACTACCCTTAGAACCTTGTGTTTGATCAAAGACGCTTCTTGATGATGATTACAGGTTGATTTGAGAGTGATGATTGTACCTTTGAGACTATATTGGGGTCTTGTGTTGTTTTCATAACTGGTTGTCTTTTTGTTCTCAAATTCCTTTGCTTGATTTGGATTTAGTCTTTCGGGTAAGACTTGAAATTTGTTTGTTACTTGTAAACAATCTACTCTTTCTCCTTTAGTAAATTTTGAAAACAATGAACATGCATATGTGGTTGTTTTAGATGTCTGGATTGTGTTAGCAATGTCTTGTTCTTTTAATTTTTGAACTTTGATGTGAGTGAAGGACCTCATGGAAATATTATCGTGAGTTTGGATGTTTTTTTGGGTTTGTAAAAATATCTTGAGTGAATAAAATTTTATTACCTATAATGTTTGGTTAGTTCTTGATCAACATAATCCTTTGATTATGAGAAGAGCCTTGGTTAGGTAAGGTTGTTGGAATGGATGATATTCAAGTTGTATCTTCTTGTTTGATCATACAAGCTTATTGTTGGTTGTTAATATTTTTAATATTAAAACAACATACTTATTTTATAAAGGTAGTATGATTATATCAATTCACTTCTTCTTGAATAATAAGAACAGGTTGAGTTGTGGAACTTAGGTTGGAAACTAGATTGATAAGTTTAAAATTAGGATAAGAATGTGAATTACTTATTTCTTAATTATTGTTGTTTAGATGATTAACAGGTTGAAATGAGTTTCATAATCATGTTTGAGATAGAATTAATTATGTTTATTGAATTAGTTTTTCCTTGAACATTATTTCTTGTAGATTATATGATTCCTCTCTTTCTCTGTTATGTAATCTTAGGGAAATTCTTTTTCTTAATCTTATTTTTGAGTTTCGAACCATTTCATTAACAACAAGGTTCCTTTTGTGAATAAATTAGATAAAAACATATTTTTTTAATGTTATAGCATTTATCATGCTTAGTTCATATGAAATGACTCGTGCTAACAATTTTATAGATGGAATTCGTAAAAGATGAAAGGATAAATACTTATAGAAAGTTACATTTGTTTTACTAAATAAATTCTCTCTTCATTATGATGTCTATGTATTGACATTTACTTGAAATGTACTTTTGTTGGGAAAAATAATATGTATTAAAACTAGTTTTATATTAATGCAATGACATTTGTGTAATCCTTTGAAATACTTCCTAATTTTAGAGAGTGGAGAAATATCTTTTTGATAAATGAATTGCTTTAGTAAAAATGTTGATTGCTGATTTAATTATGAGACCTTGATGACATAAGTTTGTGTAATATTACTAGGTAATATCATGCATGATGGGGGAAATTTAGATATATATGTAATATGGGATTACACAACTTAATAGATTCTATGATATATAAAGCTTCTAGGATTAAGGATCTATACTTATAGTTGATTTCATTTCACGTGATAGAGCACAACTAAGTTGATAATCATTGGTAGATCCTTAAATAGTAAAGGGAATTTGGATAGTTATATAAATGTGTGTGGCTTCTTATTGTTAAACTAAAGCATCTATTTCCTGTTTTCACTAATAGGAAATTAGCCCTTGATAAGGAAAGAAAAGGATACTTCCTTGTAATTAAACAAAGAGTTATGTATGATATTTTGTTAAGTGTTTATGGTTAAATCATGAGGATGATTGGTTGTGTGTTCCTTATTTGATATCAATAATTTGAAACACGGATGCTTAAAAAGGTTAATGGAAAGATTTATAGTTACAGTATTATGAAGTCTAAAGTACAAGTTTCAAACAAGCTTGCTATAGAGATAAAACTGTAATAAGAAGCCTTAATAATCTTACCTTCATAACATCAAATTACATACAAATCGTTACATGAAATTAAATAGTTTATTATTAAGATAAACATGAGCGTGAATTCAGAATAAGATAGAATGCAAATTTTATCTGCATACCTTTCTCTCATGTAAAATACACCTCATACCATTATTTGGGGTAAATTGTGCTTTGTGGACCCTTAGAGCATTGCTATCGTTAAACATTTAAGATAATAATTGCTTGGGTTAATAATCTGATATTCTTAAGCATGTTAGTCTAGTTGAGGAAACTTAGTCGGATGTTGTGACATAACGAATGCGGTTGAGTACCTTCATAATGACATGAGTCATTATGAGGATACTAAGATGCAACGTGATATGCTTCAACACCCCACTTAGTTGGATTAAATCGATTGACATAAGTGGAAGTTTTGTTCATGGTGCCACCCTAAAAAAGATATAAACATGAAATAATGTAGTGGTCAACTAATGTTGACTTAGGGTAACTAGACACACCCAATCGATGTAAGTTGATTGCGTATGACTATGTGTCCTTAGTCACCATGAGTAGTCTTCCAAACTAGTGCATGTAAGATTCCCTTGTTTAGTGTGAAACTTTGACTCAGGTTAGGTTAACAGAAGTCAAGAAAGACTATTCTAGATAATAGTACAAGTGTGGTGAAGGACATATTCCTTTTAACAAGTATGCCGTCTTGGATTGTAAACATGGTATACATGTTTAAAAACTTTGGCCAAAGTATTACAAGCTTCTTGTTGCATTGTCTTATGTCACCTAGTCTAATATGCATGATTTCGATGAATATCGTTAACATGTATTCGAGATAGGCTTCTTAGACAGAACACTTGGGTACCCCTAAAAGGGTAAAGGAACCAAGTATACATAGTATAAAATTTAATATGTTAACATGAGAGATCATTTTAATACCGAGTCATGGAATGAGATATTGGTGTCTCACCGAGTCATTATAGCTACATATGGTTTTCTATTATGAGATGGATTAGCAATGAAATGTGTGTTCTAAATTATATTAATTTAGAACAAAAAAATTATATAAATTTTTATTTTCCCTCATTTATAAAGTCTTAAAAATTTGATGTTACAAGAAGCTAAAGGGGTTTCTCTCTCATACTTGCCAAGATGGGGTAGTACAGATTTGCTCATGTTCCACGTCTTCCATGTGAACCTTAATTCCTTCTCATAACGTCACCTCTATAGTTCCATCACTCATGCAACTTCGCGTTATCTACATAACTCCCTTTCACAAGATTAATTTTACTTTAGATGTATCTCTTCACCCTCCATTTCAGCCGTAAGGTCTCTGCCCATTTCTCCTTTCTAGCTTCCTCTCCTAAGCGCTCATAAAAGTTTAGTCACCATATGAAATGCTTCCAAACTCGGTTTAATGATCATGATATTTATGGCTAAGGGGATATCATGCAAAAATGATCCTTTAGGCTCCCTCAAGAACTCAAACTTAGCAACCTCTAGACCTCTAGACAATAATATGTAGAAATGATGTATTCTAGGCTATAGCTAGTCGGCACTCTTTTCCACCAATGGTCAACAACATGGGTCTAGGTCAGATTGGCATCATGTAGCTTCTTATACTCATCTTGGGTCCATACACGAGGTCTATAGTACCAGCTTGATGTAGATGCATACATCGAAATCCATTCATAAAAATCCACTAGAAAACAACAAAAGAAGGTCTCATATAGCTCATGATACATATGTTGTTCTACCCATTTACGTGGATAAAACTTAGGTCCAAGATTAAATATATAAGAAAATCATCCTCCATGATTTTAAACCATGCTTCAAAACTGTCCAATGTTAAGTTCTCTTTCATCACATACTATTCTTAGAATAGGTTCAAAAAGAGGTCCCAGAAATGGAACCAAAATGTAGTCTCTAATCACTACTTTCCTTAACAGCCATTCCCAAACCCATGACATATCATCCATTTTAGCATAGAAGTTCACCTAAGGCATGTGTAGGCACCTAGCCCCTCCTTTATGTGAGCTTTGTGAGAATTTTCTTTCTTAACACGAGGATGTAATACAACCAGAAAATAAGTGCATCCATTCATGGAATTTAAGATGTAAGCATTAACTCCTAGCCTAATGCACCCGAGCATAGAACAACATGATCAACTTAATGAAAGTAGAATCAACCATGAAATAACATCAAGAAAACCCGTAACACACATATGAACATAAGGAAAATGCACAGATCAAGATCCATCACGGGAGTGTTTCGAATCACTTCATTATATATTATCCGAATATGGTAGCCAAGATTACATCAAAAAAGTTTCATTCATGGTAATGTTCACACTAGTAGAGCTTTCCTTACATCACGAGCTAGCCATTACATATTACACAATATCATTCTATATGTCCCTCCCTATCCTTTCTTACTTCTATATCCATCCTTCCTTATCTCTCCTTCTCTTCTACTAAATCCATCCATTCTTCTAGAATAATCATCCTCCTTCCCTCTTAACCACTCATCATTATCACCTGTAAAATCCTGAATTAATTAGTTTATGATTTCTCTACCACTCTTTAGGAATCTTCCAAGTGTTACCATGCATTTCCCTCAATCTAGTTCCTTTTAGCATGCACGTGAAATATAATCCTTAAAAACCTTGACTCCTTATCTCGTTTTATGATAATCATATTGATTCCTTGGAATATCCTTTCCTTGACTCATAAGTCTCCATGGCTTATCCACATCTGTATCTGGTCACTTTTCCATTTTCTTCCTACGCGTATCTTTTCCTGTTGTCTAAAACTTACTAAGTCCCAAATCCATCCTTCATGGGAGCAATCCTTTGTGCCTCTCTAAGAATTACTTCTACATGTGCCTTTGCACCATGCTTCTACGTGCCACAAGGCTTCGCACCTTAGGTACTTAGTTACTTTAGGGGCCCAAAAAATCCATTTATGGGATCATTGAAATATGACCCATTTATCAATTTCTTGAGAAATATTGAATGATTTTCATTTCAAATTAGGGTCCACTTATTTCCTTCATTTCTTTGACATCTTGTTTTTGTCTTCTCATTTATCTCCAAATTCATTCAATTTTTCTAATTTTCCATTACTCATAGAGAAATGAGCCTTGATCATACAAAGCTTACTATTTTTACATTGAGGCTTATGATATTTGATGAGAATTTGACCATAACCTGTCATCTACTTCATGACCATTATTTCTATGAGTTGATTCTTGGTAGATGTCGTATAAATTTTAACACTATCACAAGTCTCTTGATGCTCCACGTTTCTCAATTACTCCAAACAACTATCCTTCATAAAAATTTTCTCACTTTTGATATTCTTCTCTCTATAATGTGATGTGTATAATGATTTATTATATTTGAAAGATAATGAGTATAATATTGGGCATGTAATATGAAAATCATCATCTTCTCCATCTTGGCTAGTTTGAGCCTGAAAATATAGCTTCATGATGAAAGCACCCTTTCCTTGAGTGGAGTCAACCTTAAAAGATTAAAGAAAATTATTATTCACACATTCCTTATTAAGAGAGTATTCATCTTGAGTGGAATCATCCTTGGGATAAACAAGCAAAATTCCATCTATTTTTTCTTCATTAATAAGGTATTCATCTTCTTCAAAGGAGAACAAGCATAAGATTGGGGCTGAAACATCAAGATAATCATTTTCCTCGCTAGACTGTCATGAGATTGGAATTTATTCTCCATAATGAAGTCATCATATTTTTGAGTAGATTCAACTTCAAGAGGCCTAAACATATTGTAATTTATGCATTCAATCTTTAAAGAGTCATCCTCTCTCAATGGGAAAGAGAAAGCTTCATATTCACAATCATACTCATTGAATGGGTCTTCATGCGGAACCTCGAGAACATGATTGTAAGGATGGGACTCAACTTCCAAAAAGTTATGTTAGGATGAAAAAATGACTAAGTATTAGAATAGGTAGGAACGTACTAGAAAAAAGAAGTAGTAGGAGTGTGTGGAAGGATGAGTAAGGTTATGCACGGACTTTGCGCATATGGATAGATTAAGGACTTAGCCATTTTCTTGGAAGCAAGATAAAAATAGACTTAGAGTGATCATCACACAAAGGTTACCTTGGTTGTAACATCTTTGACATGATCATTACCGTGATGACTTACACTCTTGACATTGCAAATGTTGACACGTGATTTTTCTTAGGAAGGAGTACTCCTATGATTTTTGGAAATCATGTTTGCAATGGGTAATTCATTATTGTTGAAAAGGATCATTCTGGTTGTGATTTATGCTTACTTGAAAATTAGGCCACTCATCTCTTTGTAAAACTTAAATTCACTTTTAAAAAGGTGATGGAATTGTATTGTGTAGACATAATTTATCTCGTGTAAACTATTGCTAACTTAAAGGAGTTCCTATGGACTACTTGGCAATCGGTAAAGTTGGTGACGTCAGTTTCCAAGGCATTAATGAGAATTGATTTATGTTTTTAGTGGCTACAGACTACCAAATTTGGCAAAGGCATTGGGAGATAGAGGATGCCTAGTTGGCATCACCACTAAATAGAAATTGCATGAAAATTTTGAATTAAAGTCTCACCAAACATGGATGGCGGTGACATGGAGAAATAGGAGGGAAATTGATTATCCTTTGCATTAATTTATCTTGGTTATGGTGAAGAAAATACCTAGGAAAATGCATGACGGGTTTTTGGAAAGGTTGTTTGATCTCCAGTTCTTTTCAATTTTTGCTCTGCATGGGGTTTTTCGGTTCTTCGAACCAACAGTTCTATTTTTGATATATCTGTATTCTTGGCATTCTTGAGATATTTTTGACTCTGTGGAAGTATAAGAAGAAGTGGAAAGATTGGGGTGGTTGACATTGCTTGAAAAGAAGATACTATTGAGGCTTGATTGGGAAATTGTATAAAAATCGAGAAGAAGCTCTATCAGGCATGATAGGCTCTACCCATTAAGCTGTTTTGTTTTTTCCTGAGTGTATTCATTAAAAGAACTATGCTATTTAGGAACCAATGGGTTTTTATGTGATGTTTATCTTGTATTTTTTTTTACTATATGATTCTACTTGGATTTATTGTGTGATGTAAATTTGATCTGGGTTTAATTTCTTTGTTGGAAAAAGCTTGAAACATGTTAAGTTTGTTTGGACTCTAGCTATTGTCGAATCTTGAGAACTCATGTTAGAATGTACTAAAACCTGGATAATAGGATTCACTATTATAATAGAAATATGTCTCGAGGTTTTGTTTTCCTTTCTAGGAAAATGATAGATTCATGCTTAAACCGCTTCTAGAACTTAAGATGAAGTTGATTCTTTACATACGCCTGTAATTTTGTGAGAAATTTTTTTAGTAACTTCTCTAATAATGGGTTTGAATGAATCTCCTTGAATACAATCTATCTTTTTAGTATGGTTGATAGTTTATCTTGCTGGCGTGATCTATGGAATGGTTTATTGAATTTAGTTACATATTTTGTAATGTGAGGTAAAGTGTTTTAAGAGTTGTCTTATTGATTCATCTTGTTGAGATTGACTAGTTCTTTTTAGTTAAATAAGATATATAATTGATACTATAGAACGTGGTAACTTAGGTTGAATTATTGATGAACTCCACCTGTATATCTTTAAGGAAATATATTGTAGCATTTCAGCTTAACATTCCTTCGAGCTCGACTTTGGGCACAAGCTTGTGGTCCCGCCAACATTTTTTTGTCTCATGAGTTTTAAATCTAGTTGGGTTTGACTTCTTCTTGTACATGTTATCTGCTTCTTTGATTATTATATTAATATTGGTTTTGAGTGGGATGGAATGAAAGTTAGACTGTAAGTCTTGTTTTATTCTTTCATTCACCATCAATAGATGGGTAAGCTTTTTGTGTTAACTCTTGAGAAGGAAATCATGGCCTGAAAAAGGGTAAGATTCTTATATATTACTCTATCTTCTTATTTGGGAAACTTGGAATAGCTTCTTGATCTGATCGATTATTTTTGTAAGGGATATCAGTTTCACTTGGTAGTTCTTGAGCTATAGTCGTTGTTATCGATTGTAAGGAGGAGAAATCATTTTCAGTTTGTAACTTTTATGTTACAGTTGTTGTATCGATTATAATATTCAATTATTCATTTGGCTTGAATGGTTGTTTGAGTTACTTGTTTCCTTGGCCTTGAGAAATTAAATTTATCATTAGTTCTTTTATTATTCTCAGGAAAGAGTACCTCGGGGTAAGGAATGAGTATTGCAACTTCATTCTTACCATTATTTGATATTATCTTCCCTCTGATTTGAGTTAATATTTATATCTGAGAAAACTTACTCCTTGGCTGTTCTTTCCATCTCTTCTGTATCTATTAGGAAATGGTTCATGGGAGTTGGGAGTTAAAGTATTTGTAAAACCCTCCCCCCTTGAGTTTTGAAAGGAAGATGTATGTTGTTATTTGTTTTCTCTATTTTTAGGGACAACTATCTTACCAAGCTTTGATCTAAACTCATCAAGTTTTAAAGTGGAAAACAATGGAGACTTGAGTTGTTTATAATATTCCTTTCTTGAGTTTAGAATGATCAAATCCCTTCTCTTTTTCCTTTCATCCTTCACCTGTATCATTCCTGGGGAAGGAGCTGACCTATTTAGGTTATTGTATGCTGAAGGATTTGCAAGGTTAGTAGTAGATTGAAAAATCATTTCTTTGGTTTCCTTCTTTTATTACATTGGTAATGATGTAATTGTTATGATACGTGACTAGTTCTAAGTACATGTCAATTAAATTGTTACTTTATCAAATCTATTGATGTTGATCCTAAAACTTAGGTTGGAGTTTGACTCGAATCTAGGATATAGATTCTTAAATAAGAAACTCTTCATTAAAGGTGTTTTTGGTTCATCCTAAATTTATCATAATGTTTGATTGAGCATGACATTTTATATTTTTAGGTTGAAGTAAGATAATACTTGAGATATATGTATTATCGTTCCATCTAAAATAGTCCTATTCCTATGAGATATCGAGTTAGTATCTTCTTAGGTTAGATGGAATTAATTAAGAGATAAATTATAAATATCGTAAATGAAATGGAGTTAGTGAT
The DNA here is from genome assembly GCA_018340775.1 of Taxus wallichiana var. yunnanensis. NCBI lineage: Eukaryota > Viridiplantae > Streptophyta > Pinopsida > Cupressales > Taxaceae > Taxus > Taxus wallichiana. The sequence goes on along the minus strand of CM031239.1, from coordinate 29,544,268 downwards.
CTTTTGAAATATTATTTATTTAAAATAATTATTGTATGAAATAATTAGTTGAAATTTGAAGCTGATTATATATTGATATTTTCTTAACAATGATATATATTATCACTTTATCTCTCTCTCTCTCTCTTGAATGTTATTTATTTATGATGTTTCTGTTTGTAATGCTTTGACTATTGCATAAAATCAGAGGTATTTTTATGAAAAAATTAGTTAAAAGAACATTGTTTTAATGCTTAGTGCTTATCATGCTCGATTCAATGAACTCGACCCGTCTAGCAATTTTTGACGATGGACTTTGTTAGTGGTAAAAGGAGACAAGATATTTTATGATATTACTTTTATTTATAAAAGAGACTGGATATTTTATGATGAAATATGAATCATTGTTGAAAATATTTGTGGAATGGAAAGTTGTATTCATAATTGAGTTTATTGATATTGTTTGACACTAAAGATGTTGAAGTGTTTGAACTTGTAATGCATGAATTCCACTTGGGTAAATTAAAATATTGTGGGTTTATTTGTACTTGATGTGTCATCTTTGAGCATATTATGTGAGTAGTAATGATAATCTTATCTCTGTTCTTTTATATATATATATATTTGAAATGAACCCTTTCGGGTTGAATTAAAATGAACTAGGTGGTAAGGGTACTAGATATACTACCCTTTTTATTTAATGCAACTTATCAAGTTGGCATTCATGGTTGGTCATTCAATTAAATCACTATGGTTTATTAAAATGATGTTAGTGGATAAACGAATCCATTATGATAACTTGTATAATGTTAAGGGGTTACAAATGAACCCTAATTCTTAATAAAAAAGGAAGACAACTATTCTGCAATGATAATTAGTTTGTTTTAGAATCCTTTGGAATTAAAACCTAATGTCATCTTGGAAAGAGGAAGATGTAATTCCTCTTGATTAATTCCTTAATCTAATAAAACAAATGAAAGGAATATATATATATATATATATATATATATATATATATATATATATATATATAAAATAGTAGACTTCATTTCAATGAAGTCTATTATAAAAGAATCTGATTCAAAAATTAAACAAGATAAGTCATGGATAAGTTAAATAAGTGAACCACACTATTAATATGTTGATTCTATTTGTAAAACTGAATCTTAAATTAGGAAGTTAATGAATGAAAAAACAAATCTTTGATGTATCTGCATAGAAATTACAATTCATTTATTGCTTGCAACCATAATGGTTAATGAAACTAGGGATTCAACATGGATGCTGTAATTAGACTTTAATTAAGGAAACTAATTAGGAAATTAACTTGATTTTTGGGTATGTACATCTAGGTGGGATGATTCAATCAGATCTTTGTCACATGCCAACTACATCATTGTACCTCCGTGAAGAATTAGGTCTTCATGAGGATACTATGTTACATTTGACATGTTGTAACACCCTTCAGAGTTGATTTGTCTAGATCTACATAAACTCGGAATTGATCTTAGTTATACCCTAGGTTAGGTTGAAAGCATGATCTAGTGTCGGGGCAACTCATGATGACTTAGGATAACTAAACACATGTAATTGACTTAGGTTGATTGAGTATGTCTATGTACCATTAGTCACCATAAGTTTTCTTCTACACTAAACTATGTTGCTAACCTTGGTTAGGGTTAAATGTTGAACAAGTGGATTGACAGAGAGTCGGTGAAGACCATTATAAATAATAGATGAAGTGGGGTAAAGGACGTATTTCATTTGATGAGTATTCTATTTTGGAATATTAACATGAACAATATGTTGAAAATATTTGGCCAAAGTATTGCAAGATGCTGGTTGCGTTGTCCTATGTCACCTCATTTTAAGAAGTAATATTTCAGATGAATATTGGTAAAAAATATTTAGACAGGCCTCTTAAATAGAACACATAATACCCCAAAAAGGGTATGAGAACAAAGTATACCTAGTATACAATTCACCGAGTTAACATGAGAGATTAGTATGACACCGAGTCATGAAATGAGAGATTGGTATTTCATTGAGTCATTATAACTGCATATGGTTATCTTTTATGAGATTTATTGGCATGGAATGTGTGTTTGAAATTATGATTATTTAGAATAGAGAACATTTTTTGTGAAAAAAATAAAAATAAATTTTTTTCCCCTTCTTTCCAAAGTCTTAAAATGGGAATGTTACATCTTGGTATCAAAGCTAAAGGTTGTAGCTCTTGGACCTATTGTTTCCATAATATGATAAAATTTAAACTTTCTTGTTAACAAAAATGGTTAGAACAAGAGGAAATGCTGCAAATAACCCACCACCCAGTGGAGAAGAAACTACTACCCAAAAACTTGATGAGATATTTGTTGCCCTATTGACAAAAAGATATTATTTAGCTTTACTTGAAAAAAGTTATGGCCAATGAGGAGGAGGAAGAAGATGCTAGTAATAAAAATCAGCCACCTCCTATGGACAATGCCAATGTTAGAAATTTAGGCGTTGATAATAATAATGCAGCCAATGCTAATGCTAATGCACCTAATCAGCCTGAAAATAAAAAGGTAAGATTGGTAGTTGAACTCACTAATGATATAAAAATGATAAGTCCACTCAAGTTTGATGGCACTACATTAGGATATGGAGATGAGAACCGACTCAACAAAATGGAGAAGTAATTTGCAATAAGGAACTTATCGGAAGAAACAAAAGCAATATGGGGAGCTTATCAACTTTCCCATGAAGCATCTTCATGGTGGGATAGCTGCAAGGATGAGTTAAAAAGTGATGAAAAAATATTACTTGGGATCAATTTAAAAATTATTATAGGCAACGATGGCTGCCATAACTTTACTATGATCAGAAAATGTCTGAATTTCAAAACTTAGCTTAGGGGAAATTTACCATAACAGTCTTGGGGAGAGGTTTACTAAACTCCTTAAGTCGTACCTCGATCTGTTGGACGAGAGATTTAGAATACATAAATTTATCATGGGATTAAATCCCATCATAGGTGGTGAAGTAAATGTTGATGACCTAAACACTATGAAAGGGGTTGTGAAAAATTCCATAAGGCAAGAGCAGAAATTGAAAGCGATCTCTACCAATAAGGAGGAAATTAGAAAGAAATTTCTAAACTCTTCTTTGTCTCTTACACCCAAAAAGGGACCATGGAAAAATTTTGGTATGAAATTTTTTTCTCTACTAAAAACAACAAGAAATCAGCAAGAAGAAATAAACCTACTACTAATGTAAGAAATAACTTTGTCAAGAACAATAATAATGGACAGAAGACCTATGGGTGTGAGAATGATAATTTTAAGGCTAGAAAAAAATTTGATCCTAAGAAGGGAGCTGGTAGGAGGATGGTAAAATTGTGGCAAGGATCATTATGCGAATCAATGTCCTTTGAAGAAGGATGACCACAATCAACAACATAAGATACACACTACAGTAGTTGACAAATAGGTTGAAGAGTAAGCCACACCCATAGATGTTCCAAGTAAGTTATTTGGTATACCTGTGACTATAATTTTTGATACTGGAGCTACTGAATGTTTCATTTCTACTAAATTAGCATCCAAATTAAAAATAAAAGCTGGAAAAATGGATAAATCATGGGTTGCACATTATGGAAATAATGTTGTTTTCGCAATTAGTATGTTTCTTTTTGGAGAAGTCCTTGACTTGCCTAGTTTTTCACTGCAGTTGACCTTTATGTTGCTCCTTTGGGGTCTTATGATGTAATCATAGGTGTTAACTAGACTAGCTGAGCATAAAGAAAAGGTTGACTATTTTGAGAAACATATTAGTTGTTTGGATGACCTGCAGAAAAAATAGACATTCAAGGGATAAAACATGAGATTTCAGTTAGGAAATTGTCAGCTATGTAACTTAAAAAGGCCAAAAACAAAGGCTACACTTTGTATGTAGTAAATATTTATGAAACAACTGATGAAAGTGGTGACTTCATGGAAAGATACCTGCTGTTAAGAAATTTTAGTGATGTGTTTTTAGAAGAGTTACCTGGTCTTCCACCCAAATGGGAGTTTAACTTCATGATTGAGAGAAAACCGGGAACCAAAACTATTTCCAAGACACCATATATAATGAATACCATTGAATTAGTAGAGCTTAAGGCATGATTACAAGAAATTTTTTCCAAAGGTTTAATAAGACCGAATGTCTCACCTTGGGGAGCACTGGTAATTTTTGTGAAAAAGAAAGATGGAACACTTAGATTGTGCATTGATTATAGGATGTTAAACAAAGAAACAATTAAGAACAAATATCCACTTCCTAGAATTGATGATCTATTTGATTAGATGTGTGGTGCATCAGTGTATTCTAAAATAGATCTTCGATCTAGATATCATTAGTTAAGAATAAAGGATGAAGATATTCATAAAATAACTTTTAGAACAAGGTATGGACATTATGAATTCACAGTTTTACCATTTGGATTAACAAATACACATGTAGCTTTTATGAATTTAATGAATAATATTTTTCAAGAATACTTAGAAAAATTTGTGCTTGTATTCTTAGATGATATTCTCATATAGTCTAAGGGCATTGATGAACATCATAAGCATTTGAAGATAGTTATGAAAATCTTAAAAAGAGGAGGTTATATGGTAAGTTGTCCAAATTTTCCTTCTCGAAAGACATAAGTGCACTATTTGGGTCATGTCATAAGCAAGAATGGAATAGTGGTAGATCCTTCAAATTTTTTTGCAATAACCGAGTGGCCTACACCTAAGAATGTACATGAAGTTAGAAGCTTCATAGGTCTTTCTAGTTAATATAGAAAGTTTTTTAAAGATGTTTCTAAGGTTGTTGCACCACTAAATTCATTGTAGAAGAAAGATAAGAAATTTTTGTGGAATGAGAAATGCGAATATGCATTTAAGACTCAAAGGATCAGTTAACATCAACACCTATCTTGGTTGAACCTAATCCCAATGGAGACTTCAGTGTAGTGACAAATGATTTTGGTGAGGGTCTTGGAGGTATTTTATTACAAAAGGATCATGTTATAGCCTATGAAAGTAGAAATCTCAAGTTACATGAATTGAATTATGCTCCACAAGACCTAGAGATTTTTTCCGTTGTTCATGCACTTTAGGTATGGAGGCATTATCTTATTGGTAGACCTTTTGAACTAAAAACTGATCATCTTGGGTTGAAGTATATTTTTACTTAGCCAAATTTGAAAGCAAGACAAGGAAGATGGTAAGAATTTCTATCATAGTATGATTTCAACATAAGTTGTATTAAAGGAAAAGAAAATAGAGTTCTAGATTATCTAAGTCGGAGGAAGTAAATTTCTGATCTTATAACGTTGAGAAGAATGGAAAGTTGCAAAAGCTATGGAATAAGGCTAAGGAACCTCAAAGCTTTGATAACTCATCCCTGCACCATGATATTAGAGATAAACAAGAAAAACTAACCATTATAAATTTGACAAAAACATAAAAAACTAACATGTATACTACTCTCTACTCTATGAAAGCTTAATGAAAGTGAACCTAGTTAGATTCTAAGAAATCAAATTGTGTGTTGTTTACTCCCAAAATAGTGAAGAGATCTCTCCAAGTTGGCTACATGGCCAAGATTTAGATCTTCCCTTACTAACTATATTTGGAATGGATGGAAGATGGAGGAGCTTCAACAATGGAGGATAGCCAAGATCAAATGCCTATTAGCTTGGCTAATGAAAATGAGGTCTAATGCCAATATCTCAAAATGTGAGAGAGATTTTTATGTAAACAAGGTGTGTTTGTGTGTAAAGTTGTAGTTTGAATGGGTAGGCTTAGCCTTGTATTTATAGTTTTCCACTTGGGAGAATTTGGAATTTGGGTGCATGTGGGACTAAAGCTCAAAAAGCACTTTTAGATTAGATTAGGATAAACATGCTTTAGGCTTAGTTAAGCTAGGATTAGGCTAGTTAAACTTGATTAGCAAGTGATTAGAGACTCATTGAGAGTTGGGAGGGGTCTGGATAACCAATTGTGACTGATAGATAGCCTACGAAGCCAATAGAAGTGGTCTAGAGAGAACTAGGGAGGTTTTGAATGGTCGAAAGGAGGAATGTTTAGCTAATAAGAGAGATATTAGCCAAATAAGCTGATTATAGGAGGAATACGACCAAAGAGTTTCATGAATGGGCATTTGAGAATGGAGCGAAGTATGGGGATTTAACGAAGTGTCGTTAATTGATTGGATTGGATGAAATGCTAAGTGTAAGCATATTTTAGGTGTCTACATTTTCCCCTCTTTGGGGTGATGTAAGCGACGTCACTTCAAAGAAAGTAGACAAGCATAAACAAGTAGAAAATCTTGAAGGGATAGAAGAAAAATGAGAATAATGAAGGATGCCCCCTCGATTGGTGATGGGGTGATAGAAGAACTTGATCAACGATAAAAAGATGACAAAAGAGAATAAGAAGAAAGAATAGTGTGAAGAAGAAGAAGAAAGAAAGGGATATAGAAGAAAAAAGGAGTATGAGGAAGAGGGAATGAGCTAACATCCATCCAGTTCCTTTTAAACAACTTTATTTTTCATCATATTGCTAGAGATCTTCATCATCGGTCCTTATTAAAAAAGAATGAACAAAAGTGTAGTATGACATGAAAATCCATATACGAACAAATGTCCATTGCTAAAAACACCAACTCCATGCAACATACAAAATGAAATGCAATATGAGAAAGAAAGTAAAATATGCCTAACTCCATGCAACATACATAATGCAATGCAATACGAGAAAGTAAACAAGCTAAACTAACAGAGAAACATAATGTAATGTTTTTGTTATCAAGCTTCAGTTCTAACCTATTTGAATTAATGACAAGGGTTAATGATGGTGCCCCAAGAAAGGATACATGCAAAGGGAATAATGGAGGACACTTCGGTCCGATGAAAAAGCAATGTGCACTACAAAATAGTACCAGGCAACTCATTGTGCCCCAGAGTATAGATGAAGTAAGTAGCCTAGCTTTTGTTGATGGAGGTAGATCAAGATGATCCCATGAGTCACACACATGAACATGTGAGAACCAAAGAGTGACATTTTGTAGGATGATTTTCAATTTTTATAAGTTTTCTTAAACATATTTGAATGTTTTGATTTTTCTAACATATTTAAATGTTTTGATTTTTCTAACATATTTGAATGTTTTTGATGATTCTAACATATTTGAATGTTTTTTATTTTTTTGAAAATTTTCTGAAACTATGTATAGGAAGACGAGGAAGCATGGATGCCCCTAGCATAGATGGGATGTACAAGGGCATAAGGCCATGTGCGTGAGAAAGGTGAAGATGCAAAAATGCCCCAACATTAGGTGGGAGTATTCAAAGGAAAACTCTTCACAGGTAGAAGTGGGACCCAAGGCCATTATGGATAGGTTCAACATGATGGTGAATGTAAACCAATGAAGTGCTGGGAAGAAGCAAGGATGCCCCCAGTGTAAGTTGGCCTAAAAGCACATGATAGAAAGGAAGGAGAAGATTGTTTTTGTGAAAGGGGACAAAGGTGTCCAAAAACATGGCAAAAAGTAATCTTATACACATGGATGTTCTGAATGAAGTAGAAGAATGATGTGAATGATATGAATGTAGCTTAGAAGCCTCATGATGAAGAAGTGATTAGCCAAAGGCACAAATCATGAGATGAGATATGGACTAGAGTAAGAGTCTTGAACAAGGTCCAAAAAACACTTGGTAACATACTAATCCTGTTTACTCATAGAGATCCAGTGTGTGCACATGGAATTTATTACCTCTTGAAGGGAAGATTTAATAGACAACAAGTGAAGACACCCTAGCCAATGTGTAGGATGATTGATTTTGAAAGGTGATTTTGTGAATGGATGGTGAAAGGATAGCCGTACATTACTCCATTTCCATCTGCCAGACATCCATAGCCTCAATGGAGATGTATTTGATTCTAATCACAACATTTCTCTACTACCAGTTAGGTGTCCATAGCCCCGATAGAGATTATTGGAAATACCCCAAGAGAGAGTAATATATCAATTTTCTTTTTTTTAGCTTTTAGCTTTTGATTTTTGATTGATTTTGATTCTTTTTCTTTCTGAAAACTTATTTCATCTCTCTTGTTTGACAAGGGGTTAAGAACCACATATGGCTTGATGGAAGGAGGTGGAAGTGATTGTGATGATGACATTGGCTAGTGTCAACAAATATGTCCAAAAGTTCTTCACAACAAGTTTATTAGATGTTGAATGTGATAGGATCTCTAAGAGGTCAGTCATTCTTTAATTTACCAAGGTGATAAAAGACCAGGGTCAAATGGATACCATAGAGATAAATGTCACAAAATGCATGTGAATAAGCTAACCAAAATATCACATCAAGGGATGAAAATGGTAGATGACTTGCAGATGAATATGAAAGAAAGGGAAGAAAGAACATCCATGTGTACGCAATACCTGATTGCAATGTTTGATCTTTGTACCTTTGATTTTATTTTTGTAATGTTTTAATGTTTTCTCATGTTTTTGTATTTTTGAATTGTTTTGATTTTTAGATTTTTGATTTTTAAGAGGTTGGGACCAACAAAGTCAATCTACATGATAAGATCCAACAACGATGTTTGTGAATTCCTTGATAAGGGAGACTAGGCATGTTTGTTTATCAAGAGTGATATTATCCCCGATCTCGATGATCGAGGTGAGTTCACACTCAATAAATGACTATGATTTGTTTTGAAACATGGGTTTCATATGTGGGAGATTTAATTCCCCATCCAGAGGTTTATGCACTTTGCGCCATACTTGATGGTTACGTTGATGTGCATTCTTGAATCACGCTTGATTTAGAATTTTGAGATTGTTTGATTTGTTGGGAGCTATAGAGCTCTTTGTAATTTTGATCTAAGCTTGATTAAGAAACTGTTTGGGTTTCTTATAAGCTAATGTGACTTGTCTGATCTCGAGAAGGAGAAGAAAGTGAACATGGACATTTAGAACTGATGTGAGAAATGACCATGGGCTTGCCACCATCTTTGGTAGAAGAATAATGTGATGGATGAAAAGGATATGGTCCAAGGATTGAAGAATATGGGCTACTGGGGGGTGAGCCATAGATAGAAGATGAAGGGCTGCTAGGATGTGGCCCAAGAATAGAAGAAGAAGGGCTACTAGGATGTGACCCATAGATAGAAGATGAAGGGCTACTAGGATGTGGCCCAAGAATAGAAGAAGAAGGGCTACTAGGATGTGACCCATAGATGTAAGATGATGGGCTACTAGGATGTGGCCCAAGAATAGAAGATGATGGACTACCCGGGGTGATCCATACCTAGAAGACAAGGGGCTAGTTGGGCATGCCCCAAGAATAGAAGATAGTGGACTACTCAAAATGTCCCACAAATAGCAGAGGGAGGGCTACTAGAAGGTGACCCACACCTAGATGAAGATGAAGGGCTACTTGGCGTTGACCCCATAAGAGATTGTGATTGAGGAATTATGATAGACAAAGAGTTATTGGGTGATGAGAAGATAGGCCATGGATCAATGCAAGACCAAGGAGTTTCATCACATAATGAAGAATGTGAAGATGGAAGATTAAGAGGAGGATCAAGTTGCATGATCTGAGGCTCTTCCTCCATTTCTTGATAAAAGGAATCAACCTTTTCCTCACAATATGTAGATGTATCAAAGTCTAAAGAGAATCCTTTTTCATAATCTGCTAAAGGAATATCTTCATATGCCCCTATAAATGCCCTGATTGTTTCTTCATTCTAAAAGAGATCAATTAGTATGAGTTGTTGATCGACCACTAGGGGTTGATTGGAAGAAAGAGGTTCACTTGGTGTGGAAGACTTAGAAGATGTTTGATGATGATTGATAGAAGAAGATGATGTGGGAGATGAAGAAGATGTGTAGCTAGATGTCTCAGGAGTAGAAGAAGGTGGTGTGGACCTACCTATATGATGGTATATCATCTGTAAACTAGTAGGATTAAGTCCAAAGTCTATAGATTGTGACGCATGGGTCGATTCAGATGTTTGACTCGAAGGACTTTGAGTCACACGAATCTTCAAAGAAGGAAGACTTATTGGGGGTGATTGATGAAGAAGGTCCTATGAAGAAGGGGAGGACCATGATTCAAGAATCACATTAGATGAATAATAACAAGGGTCCTGTAAAGAAAGAGAGGACCGTGATTCAAGAATTGTATTAGATGTTTGATTGGAGGGATTTGGAGTCACACGTATCTTCAAAGGAAGAAGATGTCATCGAGGTGACTGATAAAAGGGGTCCTGCGAAGAAAGGGAGGACCGCAACATAGGAGTCATATTAAATGTATGATGAAGAGGTTCCTGTGAAGATAGGGAGGACCATGACATAGGAGTCACATTAGATGACTTAGGAGTCAAATTAGATGAATCTGAATAGTAGTTTGGATCTGAATCATTAGAATAGTCAGAGGAAATATTTGGATTGGAATCCTTTTGGAAATCCTCAAGAAGAGAAATGTTTGGATTAGAATTAGAAGAAGAGTGGGGGAACTCAAATAATAATTTGGATCAGAAGCATCCAAATCATACCACCGACTATGAGATGAAGGTGGGGAATGAGTTACCCATATGGGCTCTCTAGCATGAAGAACCAAACAGGTTTAGTTGTAATGGGAATATTTTGATTTGAATTACTAAACCTAGGTTCCGTATTTTTGTAAGTATGGGGAACCATGTGATAGTCAGTCATTTTTGGCATTGTTTTAACAAAATGTCTAGATCTAGATAGTGTGATGGAACTCCTTCAAAGGGAAGGAAGTGACATGTCAATTTTGGTAGCATAAGGATAACCAACTAGACATTTTGTAAGTATTGATATGTGTGTGATTTTCCAAAGAAGGTCTAAGGAAAATAGACATCGTGATGATGTAATATCGATGAGATAAAAAGGGATTGTCCTAGAAAATAAGTTTTCTAAATGAATAATCACAAGGAACAATCATGGAAGTGTGAAACACAAATCCAATCAACAAGGAAATACACCCTATGCAAATGCGTGTGCAAAGTGATAGTTCGATGCAAAAATGATCAACACAATGTCAATATTTACGTCAAGCTCAAAATGAACAAGGCATAAATATTAACAAAGGGTAGATGTGACTCCCAATCAAAGGATACCATGACAAGTTCAACAAACAACAAGGCCTAAATGTTAAAGGGTGAGGATTACAAATGTAAGCCACGTAACCACACCAATTGGACACGTCTATCAAGCTTCACGAGAGAAGTGAGATATTAGTGTCAAAGTGGTATCAAAATGACACAAACAAAGTAAGTGACACTCTTCAAGATTTTGGAAAATGTTTGAAGTAAAACTAAGTCAAAGTATACTAAGGATGTGCTAAAATGTGTGCAACAGCGTAACACCACAATGTGGATACTTAGATCACGTTTATGAAAAACATGACATAAGTATCTTAATTGTGTTGAGACAATGCAAACAAGGTAACACATCAAAGGGAGATCAAATGATGAATCAATCCTAACTATGATGATGATCTTGAAATCAAGATCAAGTGGCCATCAAAGATATAAGGATGCATCCACACACTTTAGACATTTAACAACTCAACTGAAAACATGGATGAGTGTAAATGGAAAAAAAGTGGTGAACACTATCTATGACAACACTCCCAAAGATGCCTTCTGTTGCCCCAAATGGGCAACAAGAACGCAAAGGTGTAGATCAAAATATGGAAATGAACTAAGCATTACTTGGGTAGAGCTTCACCTTGTCCAAAGGTGAGAAAGAAGCTAAGCTAAGTAAAACATCATCCAATTTCCATGATGAAAGGAACTTAGATCCAACTTAAGTGGATTCTTTTCCTTGTTTGAAAAACAAGGTTCTGAATCCAAACAAGTTATCACTTTGTGATGGCCAAGACGTGACAAAGGACTAGTAAAGTGGGCCTCAAGACAAAATGGCCTCCTTAATAAGATCTCTCAACTAGGTGTTACAAAGTCATCTAAGAGCGGGCACGATTTACCCAAAAAGTCACACTGACTAATTTGGGAGTATCTCAGCTTTTCCCCCTTCAAGTACAGTGGGCACTAATTGCATCCATCATGTACTCTTTCTAGGGTCGTGATACGACAACTTTGTAATGCTAACTCACAAGGAAAACTAGTCAAGTGGGTAAGTGAGGTACTTCTTGTTTCATCCACGAGGTTACACAACAGTGGACTACTTTAGGGTTCCTGGTACCACCCCCATTGTTGTAGCTTAAGGTGTTATGCCAAAGGGGTTATGTTCCAGTTGAGCGATAGGGACATACCCTTTTCCAAACCTACAATACAATGTTTTGAATATGGTGTTCTTTTTATCTTGTTTAATTTTGATGTGGTTTTCTTGAACACCTTTTGGAAACCTATACGACAACTATATTAGTAGTTTTGAATTTGTTTTGATTCCACCTTTCTTTGACAAGCATTTTTGGTTCTGCACAATGGATTAGTAATTTTCCATAAAAAATACTAAAGGGGATAAAACATTTTTCGATTCTCAAGATCATCCTAAGACGCAAGAGAAGAGCATACACGATGTAGAATCCAAATATGAAATCAAAAATGGAAAAACTTAGTTCAAATGAAATATTTTTCTTTTTAACAAACTTTGACATTCATTCTTTTAAGAAAAAGTATTTTTCAAAACAAAAAAGACATAGAAATTGTTTCTGATTCCCAAGATCACCTAAAAGGTGCGAGGGAAGAGCATACATGACTCTAATCTCATGATTAAACATGAAATGTTTATTAACCTTTTAAACAATTCAAATCACCATCAAACATGTAAAAACACCCTACAAAATAGAAGTTAGATTCAAAATAAAACTTGCAAGGTGTTAGAACATCAAAGACCAAATTTTCCAAAGCATTTAGACATGTTAGAAATGAGTAGTTTAATAAAAATGAAAACCTTAAATTTTTGGTAACTTAAAACCCCAAATTTATGTTTCCATTGTGTATTTCACTTCAATACCTTTCCAACGCAACAAAAATGGAGTCATTTTGAGTTCGGGAGCAAAAGTTATGGCCTCCGAAGATTGCTAATGATGCCTACGCCATTGTTAGTGTAGTGTGCTACGCCCACAGTTAGTGTACCTGTGCCACATGTTAGTGTACCTACACCACTGATTAGTGTACCTACTATTAGTGTACCTGCACCCTCTGTACATCAAAAAAATGACAGTCATAGTTGTACCTGCACGCACACATAATGGTATGTGTGCTCCCTTTCCTATAGGTGGCCAAAAACACGGGATTTTTCAAAAATAATCTCAAAAATATCAAAATTTTATCGATTTGGTTCAATTTTGGCAGCACTTCACCTCCTTTGATCCTGCAAAGAGCACAAAAACAAGACAATCCTAGCTAAACTAGCTAAGAAACTTGATATTTATCCATTAATACAAGAAAGGTTAGTGAAATTAAAAACTTGAAACTAATCTAAAAAACTTTGAAAAATTAATCTAGAAAGCTTGAAACTAATCTAGAAACATTGAAACTAAAAAAATTAGAAACTAAAATAAAAGCTTCAAAATGACTCCATTAATGGAGGATGGACAAAGTGTCCCACTGGTGCCAAATGTATGCAATGGAAAGTTGCAAAAGCTATGGAATGAGGCTAAAGAACCTCAAAGCTTTGCTAACTCATCCATGCACCATGAGATTAGAGCTAAACAAGAGAAACTAACATGCAAGCATTATAACTTTGACAAAAACATCAAAAACTAACATGTATACTACTCTCTACTCTATGAAAGCTTAATGAAAGTGAACCTAGTTAGATTCTAAGCAATCAAATTGTGTGTTGTTTACTCCCAAACATAGTGAAGAGATCTCTCCAAGTTGGCTACATGGCCAAGCTTTAGATCTTCCCTTACTAACTATATTTGGAATGGATGGATGGAAGATGGAGGAGCTTCAACAATGGAGGATAGCCAAGATCAAATGCCTATTAGCTTGGCTAATGCAAATGAGGTCTAATGCCAATATCTCCAAATGTGAGAGAGATTTTGTTATGTAAACAAGGTGTGTTTGTGTGTAAATTTGTAGTTTGAATGGGTAGGCTTAGCCTTGTATTTATAGTTTTCCACTTGGGAGAATTTGGAATTTGGGTGCATGTGGGACTAAAGCTCAAAAAGCACTTTTAGATTAGATTAGGATAAACATGCTTTAGGCTTAGTTAAGCTAGGATTAGGCTAGTTAAACTTGATTAGCAAGTGATTAGAGACTCATTGAGAGTTGGGAGGGGTCTGGATAACCAATTGTGACTGATAGATAGCCTACAAAGCCAATAGAAGTGGTCTAGAGAGAACTAGGGAGGTTTTGAATGGTCAAAAGGAGGAATGTTTAGCTAATAAGAGATATATTAGGCAAATAAATTGATTATAAGAGGAATACTACTTTGAAAGAGTGTCATGAATGGGCATTCGAGAATGGAGCAAAGTATGGGGATTTAACAAAGCAACTTTGGCAGAGGCATTGGGAGATAGAGGATGCCTAGTTGGCATCACCACTAAATAGAAATTGCATGCAAATTTTGAATTAAAGTTTTGCCAAACTTGGATGGCGGTGGCATGGAGAAATAGGAGGGAAATTGATTTTCCTTTGCATTAATTGATCTCATTTATGGTGAAGAAACCACCTAGGAAAATGCATGGTGGGTTTTTGGAAAGGTTGTTTGATCTTCAGTTCATTTCAATTTTTTCTCTGCATGGGTTTTTGGTTCTTCGAACCAACAGTTCTATTTTTGATATATCTGTATTCTTGGCATTCTTGAGCTATTTTTGGACTCTGTGGAAGTATAAGAAGAAGTGGAAAGATTGGGGTGGTTGACGTTGCTTGGAAAAGAAGAGACTTGTTGAGGCTCGGCTGGGAAATCATCTCAGAAATTGAGAAGAAGCTCTATCAGGCATGATAGGCTCTACCCATTAAGTTGTTCTAATTTTTCCTAAGTGTCTTCATTAAAATAAATCTTCTCTTTGGGAACCAATGGGTTTTTATGTGATGTTTATCTTGCATTTATTCTTGTATTTTTTTAATGTATGCTTCTGCTTGGATTCATTGTTTGATGTAAATTTGATCTGGGTTTGTTTTCTTTGTTGGAAAAAGGCATGAAACATGTTAACTTTATTTGGACTTGAGATGTTGTCAAATCTTGAGAACTCCTGTTGGATTATCTTGAAACCTGGATAGTAGGATACATTGTTATAAAAGAAATATGTTTCAGGTTTTATTTTCCTTTGCTATAAAAATGATAGATTCATGCTTAAACTATTGCTAGAACTTAAGATGCAGTTGATTATTTATATACACCCATAAATTTTTGAGAAAACTTCTTAGTAACTTGTTTGATAATGGGTTTGAAAAAATCTCCTCGAATGTAATCTATTTGTTTAGTATGGTTGATATTTTATCCTATTGGCATGATCTGTGGAATGGTTTATTGAATTTAGTTACATATTTTTTGATGTGAGGTAGAGTGTTTTAAAAGTTTTCTTATTGATTCATCTTGTTGGGATTGACTGGTTCTTTTTACTTAAATAAGATATATAGTTGATACTATATGGACATGGTAACTTATGTTGAACTATTGACTAACTCAACCCTATCTATCTTTAAGGAAATAGACTGTAGCATTTCAACTTAGCATTCCTTTTGATTTCGACTTCAGACATAAGCTTCTTGTCGTGCCAAAGTTTTTTTGTCTCATGATTTTTAAATCTGGTTGGCTTTGACTTATTCCTGTACATGTTATCTTTTCATTGATTATTATGTTGATACTTGTTCTAAGTGGGCTGGAATTAATGTTAGAATGTAAGTCTTGTTTTAGTATTTTGTTCACCATCAATAGATGGGTAAGATTTTTTTGTTAACTCTTGAGAAGGAAATCATGGCCCGAAAAAGGGTAAGATTCTTATATATTACTCTATCCTCTTATTTGGGAAACTGGGATAGCTTCTTGATTTGATTCAATTATTGTTGTGAGGGATACTAGTTTGAATTGGTAGTTCTTGAACTACATGTTAGGAAATAAGAGATAAAATATGTGGAATAATCCCTTACGAATCGCAACAGAGAAACTAATATGCGAGAAAATATTACATATCTGAAATAAAAGTGTAGAATAAATAACAAAACACAAAGAGACAAGATTTAACATGGTTCACCCAATTTGGGCTACATCCACTAAGAATCACTTGCTCAGATTTTATTACAAGCCTCCACTCTCTCAATACAATACCCAGATCCGTTTGGAGCTATGCTCAACAAACTCTACAGAATTCACACCCGAATTCAAAACACATCTGGAATACATTTGCTTGTCTTTCTATCATATGCATAAGACCATATAAATAGACAACTACTTAAGCAATTTTACAAAACCATGGGTATCAAACAATGGGAAAAAATAAAACCGTCCCATAAACCTATGGGTAGCCAAAGAGGTAGTTTTACAAAACAATGGGTACCGAAAAACCATGGGCCCAAAAACAGCCCATAACGGTTACCCATTACCCATGGGTTAATAAACCACCCATGAAAATTTGCTTCGGGGCTTCACCCCTGAATCCCCTTTGATTGGGGGGGGCTTCACCCTTGAACCCCCGACCCACTCATCGATGAGCGGGACCACCGTAAAAATACCCGAGTGTAACACATAGAAGGTGTACCACACTCTAACATGAAAATAGGCTCCACAAACATAACAATCTCCCACTTGGAGACTGATTTCCACTGAGCAAGCTTCTCAACCCTTCACTTTCATCCATGAAGGCCAACCAAAGCTGAACATAGCTTTAGTTTATCCCTTGTGACCACCTTGGTCATCATGTCTACAGGATTCTGACTGGTATGAATCTTCTCCAACTTCAACTTATCTTCTTCCAAAGTTGTCCTAATGAAGTGATATCTCAACTGTATATGCTTCGTCCTGGAGTGGAAAGCAGAGTTCTTAGCTAGGTGTATAGCACTCTGACTATCACTATGCAGCTTACATTCCTCTTGCTTATGCCCCAACTCCTCAAGCAATTTTTGTAACCAAATCATCTCTTTGTTTGCCTCTGTGGCAGCAACATACTCAGCCTCTATGGTTGACAAAGCCACCAGCTTCTGTAGTCGTGAAATCCAGCTCACTGCTGTCCCACCTATAGTATAAATATAACTTGTCATGCTCCTCCTGCTGTCTACATCTCCAGCCATGTCTGAATCTACATAACCACGTAAAGTGGTGTCTAATCCACTGTAGCACAAAACTGTCCCCATGGTTCCTCTCAAATACCGAAGGATCCACTTTACTGCTTACCAATGCTCTTTACCTGGATCCCTCATAAATATACTCATAGATCCCACTGCATGGACAATATTAGGCCTAGTGCACACCATAGCATACATCAAACTGCCAACTGCTGATGAGTAAGGTACCTTGGACATCTGGTTTCTTTCCTGCTCTGTCTTGGGACACTGCTCCTTTGATAACTTAAAATGGCCTACCAAAGGAGTCCCAACCGGTTTAGCATCCTGCATGTTAAACCTATCCAATACCTTCTTAATGTACTCTTCCTGAGATAAAGTCAACTTCCATTCCTTCCTATCCTAAGTTATCCTCATACCAAGGATTTGTCTGGATGCCCCCAAATCCTTCATATCAAAGGATTCACTTAGTTGTTTCTTGAGTACTTTTATTTCCTGCATGTTTTTACCTGCAACCAACATGTCATCAACATACAAACACGGGATAATATAACTTCCATCCTCAAATTTCTTTGTATACACGCAATGGTCAAAATGAAATCTAATATAACCTTACTCCATCATGAAGCTATCAAACTTCTTATACCATTGACGTGGACCTCATTTCAAGCCATACAAGTTCTTCTTCAGTTTACACACCATCTCCTCTTTACCTTTGACCTCATAGCCCTCTGGTTGCTACATATATAGTTCCTCCTCCAAATCACCATGGAGAAATGTAGTCTTTACATCTAACTGTTCTAAGTGCAAGTCTTCTGCTTGCCACTATTCCAAGAAAAGTTCTAATAGAAGTCATTTTTACTACAGGAGAAAATATCTCATCAAAATCTATACCTTGTTTCTATGCAAACCCCTTGACCACCAACCAGGACTTATATCTTTTCTTTCCTCCTTCTTCATCTTTAACTCTATACACCCACTTGTTCTGCAATTCTCTTTTGCCTTCCGGTAGCTCCACTAAATCCTAAGTCTGGTTCTCCATGAGAGACTTATGCTCCTCATCCATGGCTTGCTTCCACTTCTTACTGGCATCTACCTGAATTGCTTCATCAAAGCTCTCTGGCACTCCACTATCAGTGAGTAATAAATAATAAAGAGAAGGAGAAAAACGTTCAGGTTCTTTTCTTACCCTAGAAGACCTCCTCATTGTAGGAGTTTGGGGTTCCTGTTAAGTAGGTTCCTGAACTGATTCATGAGTCACTTTCCCATCTGGAAGATCCTCTACCATTACATATTCTTTCTTGGATTCTTCCTTATTTTCCTCGCAACTGTTGCTTATACATGACTTTCTCATTAAAGACCACATCCCTAGACCGAATGATTTTCTTTTCCTTAATACTCCAACATTTAAACCCAAAGTCATCACCACCATAACCAATGAAAGTACATTTTTCTAATTTAGCCTCTAGCTTGGTCCTATCATCCTTGTCTATATGAACAAACACCTCACATCAAAAGACTCTAAGAAATGAATAATCAACTTTCTTACCATACCATGCCTCCTCAGGTATGCCCCCATCCAAGGAACTTGAGGGTCCTCTATTTATCAAGTACACATTTGTGCTCACCACTTCCTGCCCAAAAAAAAGAGGTAGTCTGTATGTAACCTCATGCTCCTAGCACGTTCCATTAGTATTCTATTCATCCTTTCTGATACCCCATTCTCTTGTGGATTTCATAGAATCATCTTTTTCTGCAGATTCCATTCTTAGAACAAGTAATCATTAACTTCATTGCTGCAATACTCCCCTCCATTATCGACTGAGACATTTTAGCTTAAGACCTGTTTCATTCCCTACCAAGGATTTCCATTTAACAAAAGTTTCAAATACATCAGATTTGTTTCTAATACAATAAACCCAAACTTTTCTTGTTACATAATCAATAAAAGTAACATAATAACTTGAACCCCTAAGAGATGATACCCAGTCGGCACCCACACATCGAAATGTACCACTCTAACTTACTCTTTCTTTGTAGGTCCAACCTTGAGAAACTTTACTCGCTCCTGTTTCCCATATATGCAATTCTTACGTAAATCCAAACTTGTTTCTGTATATCCAGGAAAATTCTTGTTTATGATGTTCATGCCATGATGGCTCATATGATCGAGCATATAGTGCCATAATGTTATATCTGCATCCGAAGCCACAAGATTACAATCATTAGTACTATCTATGGTTAAATACAAGGTTCTAACCTTCTTACCTCTTGCCACCACAAGAGCACCCTTGGTAGCCTTCTAAGAGTTAGCTATAAATATCACAAGACAACCATCATTTCCCGATTTCCCGCCGATATCAAATTTCTCCTTAATGTAGGCACATGTCGACATCCTTCAAGAGCCATGTATACCCATTCTATATCTTAACCTAGACATAACCTTTTCCAACTATCTGCCGCAAGGATCATCATCACCAAGAAAAACATGCCCAAAATCCCCTTGAACATAATCAACAAAATAATGCCTATGTGGAGTAACATGAAAAGAAGCCCCTGAATCTAAAACCAAAGATTCAATAATATTATGCAAAGAAAGAATCAAAGCATCCTGACATACATTACTTGATGCCACATTTGCCTCCTTGTTTTCTTCCTGTTGTTTCTTCTTGTCCCGAAGCTCCCAACAATCCTTCTTTGCATGCCCAGACTTTCCACAGTTCCAACATACAATCTTGCTCTTGGATTTTGACCTTGCCCGATCTTTCAATTTTCCACGATTTCCTCTATTCTTCTGTCTCCCTCTAGTTTCCACTGTCAAAGTATTCCCAAAGTATAAGATTCCCGAGCTTTTCTTTGCATTTCCTCGCTTAGAATCACCCCTATAACATCCTCAAACTTCAACTTCAAGTTAGCTTGGAACCGAGTTGCTTACCGCCATTACCAGGCTATTCCAACTTTCAGGTAAAGAGCACAGAATTAATAAAGCCCTAACTTCTTCATCAAATTCTATTATAACCGAAGCTAGCATATTCACAACCATATTGAAATCATTTAAATGATCTGCTACTAAACTATTCTCAGACATCTTCATATTAAACAACTTTTTCATTAAAAATATCTTGTTAGAGGCAGAGGGTTTTTCATACAACTTCCCTAATGCATCCATTAGATCTTTTGTAGTCTTTTCCTTTGAAACATTAAATAATACCGAAGATGCAAGACATAGCTGGATCATTCCAAGTGCCTTCTGATCCAACAAATCCCATTCCACATCTGTCATACTCAAGGGTTTGTTCACCTTCTTAGACAACAGAGTATAAAGATCCTTCTGATAAAGGTAATCTTCCATCTGCATCTTCCAAAGACTGAAATTCTGCCCGTTGAATTTATCAACCCTAGATCTTCCATCATCTGCCATAGCTCCCACTCAAGATAAAATTTCCTTGTGATTCAACACTTTAGCAAACCAAACCAGGCTCTGATACCAATTGTTAGGAAATAAGAGATAAAGTATACAGAATAATCCCTTACAAAATAGCAACAAGTAGAAACTAATATGCGGGAAATATTACGAGATCTGAAATAAAAGTGTAGAATAAATAACACAACACGAGAGACAAGATTTAACGTGGCTCACCCAATTTGGGCTACGTCCACCAAAAATCACTTGCTCGAGATTTTATTGCAAGCCTCCACTCTCTCAATACAATACCCAGATCCGTTTGGAGCTATGCTCAACAAACTCTACAAAATTCACACACGAATCGAAAACACATCTGGAATACATTTGCTTGTCTTTCTATCCTATGCATAAGACATATAAATAGACAATTGGTTAAGCGATTTTACAAAACCATGGGTATAAAACAATGGGAAAAAATAAAACCGTCCCATAAACCTATGGGTAGTTTGAAGAGGTAGTTTTACAAAACAATGGGTACCGAAAAACCATGGGCCTAAAAACATGAAAATAGGCTACATAAACATAACACTACAATTGCTGTTATCAATTGTAAGGAGGAGAAATCATTTTCAATTTGTAACTTTTATGTTATAGTTGTTGTATCGATTATAATATTCAATTGTTCATTTGGCTTGAATGGTTGTTTGAGTTACTTGTTTCCTTGGCCTTGAGTAATTAAATTTATATTCGATTATTTTTATTCTCGGGAAAGAGTACCTTAGGGTAAGGAATGCGTATTGAGACTTTATTCTTACTGTTATTTGATATTATCTTCCCTTTGTTAAAGAGTTAATATTTATATTTGAGAAAACTTACTCCTTGGCTTTTCTTTCCATCTCTTACTCAGTATCATTAGGAAATGGTTCTTGGGAGTTGGGAGTTAAGGTATATGTAAAACCCTCCCCCCTTGAGTTACGAAAGTAAGATGTATGTTGTTATTTGTTTTCTCTATTTTCAAGACAGCTAGCTAATCGACCTTGATCTAAACTCTGTTGTGTTTTAAAGTGAAAAACAATGGAGACTGGACTTGTTTATAATCTTCCTTGCTTGAGTTTATATTGATCAAATCCCTTCTCTTTTTCTTTCCATCCTTCACTTGTATCATTCCTAGCAAGGAGATAACCTATTTTGCTTATTGTATCTTTGAAGGATTTGCGGGGTCGGCGATATATTGATAAATCCTTTCTTTCTTTTCCTTGAATTTTACATTGGTAATGATGTAAATGTTGTGATGTGTTACTAGTTCTAATTGCATGTCAATTAAATTCATCGTTTATTAAATATGTTTATGCTGATCCTAAAAATTAGGTTGGAGTTTGACTCTGAATTTAGGATATAGATTCTTAAATAAGAAACTCTTCCTTAAAGGTGTTGTTGGTTCATCCTAAATTTTTCATAATGTTTGATTGAGCATGGAATTTTATATTTTAGGTTGAAGTAAGATAATGCTTTGAGATATATGTATTATCGTTCCATCTAAAGTGGTCCTATTCCTATGAGAAATCGAGTTAGTATCTTCTTAGGTTAGATGGAATTAATTAAGAGACGAATCATAAATATCTGTGAATGATATGTAGTTAGTGATCTTTTTGAAATATTATTTATCTTAAATAATTTTCTATGAAATAATTAGTTGAAAGATGAAGCTGATTATATATTGATCTTTTCATAATGAGGATATAAATTATCACTTTATCTCTCTCTCTCTCTTTATTATTATTACTTATTTATGATGTGTCTTTCTGTAATTCTTTAACTACTTCATAAAATTAGAGTTCTTTTTATAAAACAATTAGTTAAAATCACATCATTTTAATGCTTAGTGCTTATTATGCTCAGTTCGATGAATTGACCTATGCTAGGAAATTTTGTAAATGGACTTCATAAGTGGTAAAAGGAGAAGATATTTTATGATGTTACTTTTTTTACCAAAGAGAATGGATATTTTATGATGAAATATGAATCATTGTTGAAAAGTATTTGTGTAGCGGAAATTTGTAGTCATAATTGAGCTTATTGATATTGTTTGACACTAAAGATGTTGAAGTGTTTGAACTTGTAATGTTTGAATTCCACTTGGGTAAATGAAAAATATTGTGGGTTTATCTGTACTTGATGTGTCATCTTTTATCATATTCTGTGAATAGTAATGATAAGATTATCTCTATTCTTTTATATATATATGAAATGATCCCTTTCGGGTTGAATTAAAATGAACTAGATGGTAAGGGTACTAGATATAATACCATTTTTATTTAATGAAAATTATCAAGTTAGAATTCATGGATGGTAATTCAATTAAATCACTATGGTTTATTAAAATAATGATAGCGGATAAATGAATCCATTATGATAACTTGTATAATGTTAAGAGGTTACAAATGAACCACCGATTCTTGAAAAGAAAAAGGAAGACAACTATTCTATAATGATAATCAGTTTGTTTTAGAATCCTTTGGAATTAAAAACTAATGTCGTCTTGGAAAGAGGAAGATATTCTTGCTCTTGATTAATTCCTTAATCTAAATAAAATAAATGAAAGGAATAAACACACACACACACACAAACACAATAGTAGAATTCATTTCAATGAAGTCTATTATAAAAGAATCTGATTCAGAACTTAAACAAGCTAAGTCATGGATAAGTTAAATAAGTGAACCACACTGTTAGTATGCTGATTCTGTTTGTAAAACTGAATCTTAAATTAGGAAGTTAATGAATGAAAAAAATCTTCGATGTATTTGCATAGCAATTACAATTCATTTATTGCTTACAACCCTAATGGTTAATGAAACTAGGGATTCAACATGGCTGCTGTAATTAGACTTTAATTAAGGAAAATAATTAAGCAATTAACTTCTTTCTTGGGTATGTACATCCAGATGGGATGACTCAGCCAGATGTTGGCACACACCAACTGCAGCACCATACCTCCATGAAGACTTGGGTCTTCATGAGGATACTATGTTGCAGTTGACATGTTGTAACACCCTTTAGAGTTGAATCATCTAGATCTACATAAACTCGGACTTGATCTTAGTTATACCCTAGGTTAGGTTGGAAGCATGATCTAGTGTTGGGGGAAAATCATGATGAATTAGGATAAATAGACACACGCAATTGACTTAGGTTTATTGAGTATTTATATGTACCCTTAGTCACCACGAGTAGTATTCTACACTAAACTATGTTGCTAACCTTGGTTAGGGTTAAACCTTGAACAAGTGGACTGATAGGAGTCAGTGAAGACCATTCTAGATAATAGATGAAGTGGGGTGAAGGACATATTCCATTTGATGAGTATGCCGTATAGGAATATTAACATGAACAATATGTTGAAAATATTTGGCCAAAGTATCGCAAGTTGCTAGTTGCGTTTTCTTATGTCACCTAGTTTTAAGAAGCGATATTTTAGATGAATATTGGTAATAAATATTCAGATAGGCCTCTTAAACAGAACACTTAATACCCCAAAAAGGTTATGAGAACCAAGTATACCTAGTATACAATTCATTGAGTTAACATGAGAGATTGGTATGATACCGAGTCATGAAATGAGAGATCAGTGTTTCACTGAGTCATTATAATTGCATATGGTTATCTATGTTATGAGATTGATTGGCATGGAATGTGTGTTCTAAATTATGAT
This sequence comes from Taxus wallichiana var. yunnanensis, assembly GCA_018340775.1. NCBI lineage: Eukaryota > Viridiplantae > Streptophyta > Pinopsida > Cupressales > Taxaceae > Taxus > Taxus wallichiana. Next base: position 29,519,916 of record CM031239.1, on the reverse strand, counting down.
TATTTAGAATAGAGAACATTATTTGTAAAAAAAAAAAAAAATTCCCTTGTTTCTAAAGTCTTAAAATGGGAATGTCACATTAGCGAAAAAGTATTTGTTATTTTAAGAAGAAAGCACATGATTTAGTGTATATATTAATAGGATTAATGTAGGATGTAATTAGGAAATATATTATTATCCGACGAGAATGTAAACCATGCATATAAGTACACAACGCTATTTTGACCACAAATTTTATTAGGAGAGTGCATGGGCGGTGAAGGGAAAGTCCCCACCCCTATATATACTTGTTGTACATCATTGTATTAGACATCCATGATGTAGTAGTGTTATGTTGTCTATTATACCGGTATACATGACTCGTGGAAACATGTTTTGGATGCCATGAATCAACTTCTTGTTATGTAGATCTTTTTGATGTTCAATGGATAATTATGATTGGATTATGATCATTGATGTTTCGAATATGGTGGTGCATTCTTATAGCTGATCTTAGTCATGGTTAATCGATATATTTCCTTAATACATGTGTTTCCAATATAATCTCATGATACGATATATGTAATGTCCTATACTTGAATGGTTTATTTGATAATGGTTATTATGGATATGTATGCTAACATCTTGAAAAAAAAGCACAAAGGAGGGACGTGGTAGCTTCACACGCTTTGGGTGAACATTAAAATTTGTCTAAATGAGGTGCTAATGTGCATAAAATTTGAGTAAGTAAATAAAATTCTACATTTTGGTTCCATTCTCGGGACCTATTTTTGAATTGTTTTGTAGGATGTTACATACGAGATGACGTATCGAGTTGACTCTAGAGAGAATTGAGAGTTGGGTATAAGACAAACATGATCAATTTACACAAAGATATAACATTAGAACTGATTTCAATGCACATCATTGGGTGGAATATAATCTTTATCAAGAGCTCTATGAGATGTTTTTCAACTTATTTCTAGTAGAACTATATAAGTGGTTAACAACATATGCATTAGGGAAGTGTTGGGGTCCTAGACTGAGAATTTGGATGTAGGAAGATTACTAGACTCTTTTTGATGCAAATGTGGAGTAGACTAGAGTTGTAGATTGTTGGTGGGCTAGAGTATTGCAAAATTATACATTCGAGTACACTATTTCAACTTATTTGTGTCCAGAGGAAGCTGAATTTATATTCTTATACAAGCCCAAAGGATCCTACTTGTGTACTACACCATTATCGATCAAGATTTTTATTATAAAATAGGATTTAGAAATCCTACCCATGGCTAGCTAAATCCCCACTACACACTTTGGGTAAGATCGGGTGTGGAGAAATATGCCAGACCTATCGGCGGAAAGACGGTGAGAAAACATGAATAAAGTTTAATGAAGTGTGAGAGAGGGAAATGGTACATGTATGGGAGATTGAGAAGGCACTAGAGTAGAGGAGGAATATGGACCATGATGGTTTTGAAGATCTCATAGAGGAAAAGGAGCCACGAAATCTTGATCTCCCCACTCTAGGAAAACATAATAGAGAATCCCCTTTAGATTCTAATAAGAGTAGGTTAGGGGAGAGAATGAGGACCATAGACATGCATTTGATCCCACTTATCTACCTATCCCTTGTGCATGGTGTTCTAGTTATACGGTAATGATTGAGAAGCATGCTAGTGCAAGTAAGCAAGAAGAGATGGGTATATAGCTATGTGTTGAATTTAGGAGATCAATTTAGTATCACACCTATGACATTAGAGTTGATGCCATTGTTTGGGAGTACCTATGCAAGATTGTTGTAAGGAATGTCGGTGGTATAAAGTATTGGTGTATATACTATTGGAACTACCTTAGTAGGAGCTGCAACTACACAACGGTCAGTGGGTGTCTAGTTCGATGACAACCGGGACATAAAGAAGTATGTTGATTTGTCTATAACCCACTACATGGGGCACAAGAGGATAAGGTTGATTAGGTTAGCCACCACACGAGAGAAGGAGGTTCTAGTTTTGGATCTAGTGGAAAGGGAATGCGACCACCACCAAATCAACTACCACCTTAATAACCAGTGCATCCGACCCCTCGGGTTTACTATGAGGCATCTCTCTACTTACCAGAGTATAGAGGGATTAAAGATGCAACAAATTATGTGCATAAGTGTGAGTTACTATGACACACTAAGGGAATTACAACTTCAGATAGGAAGGAAAGTCAATTTACCACTACACTTCAAGGGCACGCGCATAACTGGTATTGGAAATATGACCCACATTAGACTGTGGTGGACTATAATGCTTGCACACTACATTTTTGGCTGATTTTCACATACTGGAGTTTGAACAGAAGAACATCGGTGCGCTCAAGGATATCAAATAGGGTTTGTATGAAAGTGTGAAGGAGTATGAAGTGTGTTTTAAGAATCTATTGTCAAAGTTGTCTTATGATATTCATTAAAGTCATCATGTGTAGTGGTTCATTGGGGGATTGATAAATCCATCCTAAATATATTTATCTCATAATATGTAAACCATCCATGTAAATATTTGGAAGTAACTTTGGGAACGAGGAAATTGAAAGAATTGATACGGGAGTGATCTATTCTTAGAGGCATAAATTACAACCATGGAAAAGTAGTTGGAGAATATTTCTGCTAACTCAACACATGAGACACATAGTGGTATATGGTACAAAATTGTTAGGTTGAAGGACATAATAAGGATAGTTGTTTGTGCAAGTTAGTGCAAGCCTTGTTACTAGATTGTGAAGTCATTACCTAAACCATGATGTCTGGGTTTTCTCTCTTTTACATCATGTGATTCATAATAAGCTATCTATGTATTGTAAGATTTACAATTCCCATACTCACAACACCATTGACTGAAAACTACTTGATAACATCCATGAAGTCATTAAAACAAGAGTGCACCCAACTAGTGTGGCAAGCGGGTCTAAGGAATAGGAAGGAAAAAATAATGAAGGGTGTAATATGGGGATAATAGAAATGGATAATTATAAGGAGGATATCATGGAAAGGGTCACCGTGGTGGTAGAGGTAGGCTTACTAGAGGAAATTACTACACTTGTGGGTCACCTAATCATTACCAATGAGATTTCCCTTAGAATGTAACTTGCTCATGGTTTGGGAAGCAACATAAATTAGAGGATTTCTCAAATCTATATGAGCACATTAGTAAGAATAAGTATAAGGACAAGGGTGTGGGTATGATCAAGGAGAAATATGCAAATGCTAATCAATGGATGCCTAACGGGATGCACGATCAAAAATTATAACCCATGTTGATTATAACATGTACCAAGGTTACACTTGCATGTGAGACTCTGAAGGTGAAACCACTTATCATTAGGGAGGAAGTGATACATGTTAAGTATCCATACATGACACATCAAAAGGAAGTATATCAAGAGACTATGGGAGTGATTAGAGATTTTCAGGGTGAAATACAATGCTTAAAAGAGTAGGTGCGCCAAAGATAACATGAAAAGAATGTTGAGCTCCTGCAAAGGATGTGGATGACCTAAAGGAGGTATGTAAGATGATGTAATAAGAAAATATTATCCCTTTGCTAGGGGAATGGCTTCAAGAGAAGGAACCACATGTAGGAGTTAAGTGGGAGAGGCATATACTTCATGAAAATATACCACCTTAGGACCATGAATTTGATAAGGAAATCATACGTGATGTAGTTATTGATTGATGGTTAGTAAGAAATATCTTGATAGATACAGGCACTAAAGTAAATGTGTTGACTCTGGAAGCATGAAATCAAATGGGGAGACCTACATTGTAGCCATTTCTAAATATGATATATATGGAGAAAAAAACTAAGGCTATGCCTATAGGGGTACTAAAAGATGCATCCACCACTATTTTGGGAGCCAACTTTACTGGATACTTTGAAGTATTAGAGCTTGTTGAAGTAGATAAATTTCCAACATTACTTATGCAACCTTGGTGCTATGAAAACAATGTTGATCTATGCTTCAACAAGAGATACATCAGTTTTGAGAAAAATATGAGTACATGATTATACCTCTGTTTGAAAATAAGGTAAATCCTTATGTTGATCCTTTGAGTGAAGAAGAGCTTAATCAAATTTATGCACAAACTTTGTGTGATCTAAAGAATGTAGAACCATCAAAGGAAGGAATTCTTCAATGGGAAGACATGTAGTATGTAAGTGACACTACTAGTATTTCTTATGATAACTAGGCTCATAGAATGTACGAAATGGTTAGGCGAGAAGTCAAAGGGAGAGTCACTAGAATGATTAGGCCATGCATGGCGAGGATTTTAGGCTCACCTCGGATACCAAGGAATACTAGTGAAGGGAATCCTCAAACATTCTCATATGCTATGGAGAATCAGTGGAATAATGAAGGAGATAGAAGAAACATGCTATTTTATACCTTGCGCAAGAAAACAATGTGTTGGTGGGAAACACATAGAGATAAAATTTTGGAATGAAGAGAAGTGAGAATTGCATTTTCCACCAGATTCACTCATAGCAATATACCTATGCACATTTGTGACTTTCATGGTAAGAATCCAACTTCACATCACATCCATACTTATGAGAGACTATAGGAATAATTCCTAGAGGCTTTATCATGATCCCTATGGGTACATAAGTTCTACTCCACTCTGCATGGATACATGCATGCATGATATGTCCATGCAAAGTTGAAAAGGGGGAATTTAAACTGGCAATAAATGAATGTAGGTATGATTCAAAATTTTGATTACTTTTCTACTAAGCCCTTAGTCCATGAAGCATTACAGATAATGAATCACATCACATTGAGGGATAACGAAAAGGTGGAAGAGATCATACAAATTATTTTAGGATAAACTAAATCCAAGGTGTGCCTTGATCTTGAGGAAACATAAGAAGTAAAAATGGGCCACACTTTAAAAGAGAAAGAGAAAGGAAAGCTAGTGTACCTGATTGATGATGAGGAAGAAGACCACCTAGAATTTATCCACAATGAGAGTGTGCATGAGTTCATGGAATTCATGGATGGGAAGGGACACACGTACTTATGATTCTATGAAAATAAAGAAGGTGATTATTGGTATAAAAGATGAGCCTAAGGAAGCAATAATTGGTGAAAACTTGTC